>CAJHNH020000781.1:52389-192389 GCA_905116865.2 Candidula unifasciata
GTTTTTTCTATAATATGTTACTAACTACGTTTTTTTTTTCAAGCCCTTTGTGTCAGTGTAGTGTATGTTTGCTGTTTTGGCGGCCACCTAATCAACTATTACAAGTTTTCCCTGTTGAAGGAATCTAACGATTGCTTATTTGTTTTAGTGTTTTCTTTTTAGGTTTTAATAGCATTATTCTTGCTGAGTGGTGGATAATGTTAATTTATTTCAAAATGGTGGGCGAATAAATTTTGTTCCTTAAAATGTTCTTTGATTTAAGTTGAAAAATGATATAAACTCAGATGAAACAAGGTTTGCTTAAATGTTTTGTTTTTTAAAATCTTTCTCCTTTTATAAACTCTTCCTTTAGGTAATAGCATTTATTTTCATCTCTAATACTCGCCATTATAATTCATATAATAATGTACATTTTGCAGTTCCTGAATGTAAGTTATATTTGGTGTCTTTTATATCAACACTAAATTTATAAAACAATGTGTTAGGACACTGCAATATTTTGATGAAACTGATATTATAAAGGAAACTATGATAAAATGGGATTTGAACCATACTTCCTCTTCCTCCTTTCTATCCCCCAATGGAGCATATGCCCTTAACCAAACCAAGTCGTTCTTTCCTTAGCCATTGCATGGAGATCTCCCCATGTCCACTCGATCTTTCTAACTTCATTCTCTAGCTCTTTTCTCAATGTGTTTTAAAGCCCTCCTTTATTTTTATGCCCCTGTGGGTTCCACTGCAAAGACATTCTAGTTATGTTGTTCTCCTGTTTTCTCAGTGTGTGTCCTATCTAACGCCAGCGTCTTTTTCTCACCTCTTGGTCCACTGGGGCCTGTTTATTTCTCTCCTAAAGCTCAACATTAGTTGTTCTTTCATACCATTTAACTCCTTTCTTTTCTGCGCAGACACCAGTTAATGAATGTTTGTAGTTTATTTGTAATTGCCTGAGTTGTTCTTCATGTTTCCGCCCATTACAAAAGTACTGGATTGTCATTAGTATTAAAAATGTTCAGTTTACTATTTCTTTTAATTTCTTTTGACCTCCACAAATCCCTAGTGATATGAAAGCTCCTCTTGCCTTTTATATGCTTATTTTAATACCTCAATCAGCTCCTCCATCTTTATCTGCATTACTGCCCAAATAGGTGTACGACTCCATGTCTTGGAGTGGGGCGTCATTAGGGAAATCCACATTACTATTTGCCTGCTTTATTCTCATTATCTTTGTCTTTCTTTTATGGATATTCAGACCATAAATCTGTGATCTCGCATCTAGTATATTTAATTTATCTTGCATCTGATTCTGTGAATGGGACAGAAGAGAAATATCATCAGCGAAGTCCAGATCATCAAGCTGTTTTGTAGGTATCCACTGAATTTCATTCTTGGTGTTAGCAGTTACCGTTTTCATAGTCCAGTCTATAGCCACTAAAAATAGAAGAGGCGACAAAAGACATCCCTGTCGCACACTTTTTTTTCCCAAATGTATTTGTTAGCTTTCCCTCATGAAGAACTCGATATTTCATGTCTTTATATGTTGCCTTTGCCAGGGTAATAATTTTCTATGGGGTTTCCATAGTGCCCCATCAATTTCCAGAGAGATTCCCTATCAGTGCTGTCAAATGCTTTTTCATAGTCTATAAATCCAATGTAAAGTGGTGAGTCAGTTCAATGTTTTGCTCTATTATAATACCTAGTGTGGCTATCTGGTCAGTACAGTTTAGACATGCCATACTAGTTTTGACATATGTACACGATTTCCATGAATATACTTAACATTTTTTCGGCCTGTTTATCACCTTTGGTACTGCATTTGGCATGCTCATCTTATATCATTATTTCTAAGTAGAATATTTATTGTTTTAAAAAAGTTGTGAAAAGCCACAACTGCTCGTGAAAATAAATGATTCTTTTAATTAAATTGCTGTCTGCTTAGACACACTGAATGCTTTGAAACAGATTACTGCAGATGTGATTATAGCTTTTTGAATGGACAAGGTCCGACAATTCAGTAATGAGACTTAATTAAGTTAGGCCAAGACAAAAATGTCATATGTGAAGCAAAGCATTGGGTTTGAAGAGGCAACCTTTATCTGTGATCTGGCAACTCTGCATCGCTGCCTGAGAAGCAGACAACAAACAAGCCGACATTTTATTGAATTAGTTAGATGTGCATTGTTATGAAATCAGCATGGGGCGAAAAGCTATATTATGTTTAAAACTCAGCAAAAGCGCCATTCAGACAGTTGAATAGGGAGGACAACTTTATGGGGGATAATTGTTTATCTCGTGCACAGATTTTCAGGCGGTATTCTTCTTTTTCTGTGCGTTCGGTTTCGTATGCTCAGATCAGACCATCAGATGGGTTGCCTCTATGAACTCGCATGTCAGCTGCAGTTCCTGCATGGTTCCCCACATCTTGCTCTGCACACTTTGCTCTTGAGGTCAGGTGTCTTTTTAAAGTTGCAGGTAGAGTGGGAAAGTCTGCAGAATGTTCTGAGGTATTTGGGGTCCTGTTTAACAGGCATACTGGGGGGACTGTAAAATCTTCATTTCATGCATGTGGTAGTTGAGCCTGCAGTGTCCTGTTTGTAGACGGAAAATTGTTGTATGTTGCTTTTTGTTAAGTCTGCTGATAGGGTCTTGTGGATGTTTACTGTTAGTTTGTTCTCTCCACAATCCCTTGTATTTTCTGTTGATAAGTGTTCTGATTTATGGTAATGGCAATGAGTGGGCGTGTTGTTTCTCCTCTGATCCATTTTTTGCAAGACTGTCAGCTAACTCATTTCCTGATATGCCGCAGTGAGCCGGGATCCATTGGAGAATGATTTGGTGGTTTTCTGTGAGTGTTTAGCTGACAGGTCAGTTCTCTTTCCATGTTGTCTCGTGGATCCCTATGCGTCGCCTGGAGGACTGACATGCAGTCACAAAGGAAAACAATTTAGCTGTTTTTTTTTTTTTTTTCTCTTTCCTCGAGCACTTTAACTGAATCAATAATTCCTGCTGCTCTGCTCTGAAGTTTGTTGAGAGTCTTCCGGAGGCGCATGACGTTTCTACTGTGGTCCCATCTTGCAGCATGATGACCGATCCAGCTAATCCATTCTTGTCTGCTCCCTCCAATGATCCATCGGTGTATATGTGTGTCCATTCGGGTTATGGATAGCAGTTGTAGACATGTTCAAGTGTCTTTGCACGCAGTACTAGGTCACATTCTTCAGCCTTTCTGTCTATGCCTGGAATTTTGTTGTGACTGTATATTTAGGCTGTAGGCCTATGCTGTATGCCTGGATGATTTCCCATGTGAAAGGATTGTTAGAAAGTATGTCATTGTTTTTTGGTTAAGTACAGTTTTGATAGATGGTGAAAGCTTTGTCTTTTCAGTCGGTTTTTAGTTAAGTTATTTGCTATTCTGTGCATGAGGTTGTTGTTCATGCGTTTAAATTTTTATGTTAGGATAAGCACATTTTCTTTCCTTCAAAGGCTCAAGCTCTCGAGGCTACAGGCTGACTCCAGCTCATTAATTGGTATGCTTCGCATACCTCCAGTGATGATTCTGAGACCACTGTTCTGCATTTTATTCAGTTTGTGTACGTTTGCTTTGGCTGCAGTGGAGTATGCTACCATGCCATACTCCTGTTTTGGCCGTACGTATTTAGTGTATACTTGTCGTACAGTGTTGGCATCTGCACCCAGCTTGTTCCAGTAAGTTTCTTCATAAGTCTGAGCCTCAGGATAGCTTTCCTGTTGGTGTCTTCAATGTGGAGGCTCTAGGTTAGCCTTTTTGTCAAATTTTACTCCCAAATATGTGGGATTATCCTCTTTTAGAAGGATGTTGCCTTCTAAGTACATATTACTTGTTCTAGCTTTGTGGAAAAAGAAAATAAAGTTGAGACTGTTTTGGTCTGGTTTATTGTGACTCCATGAGAGTCTTTCCATTTCTTAACTGTATTTATAGCTTCCTGCATTCTTGTTTTAGTTGTTCCTATATGTTCAGCTTGAGTCCATATGGTCGGGTCATCTGCATGTAGCGCCTTGTGAATGTGAGTCGTGAACTGTTTTAGGAGGTCATTGATGAAAAGAATACACAGGGTAGGAGACATAACACCTTCATGGGAGACACCTTCTTGTAACATAACCAGCTCGCTTTTGGTTTTTCCAGGGCAGCTTAGGAGGCTTATAGGGTGGTAACTGAATTTGTTTTACTTAGGCGTTTCCTTTCTTGGCTATGGGAACTATTTCTGCCCCTTTTCCATTCCTAAGGAAGTAGTCAATGTGCACATGATTTGTTTATAAGGTCTAAGAGTCGTTGCCTACCAGCTGGTCCTAAGTGTACTATCATTTCGTTTGCTGTTCGATGAGGTCCAGGTGCCTTCCTTTTCTTAAAGTATCCTAATGCGCATTTAAGTTCTTAGGGACTGAAGAGTTTATTCATTATGTATTAGTTATCTTCTTGCTTTTTATTTATTTTCCTCAGTTCTCTCGTCACTTCTTCTTCTTTAGCTCTAGACATGAAGATGTTGCTTTCATCTCCGAAACTATCAGCCAGCTGGTTTTCTGTGTATTTACCAATGAAAGTTTTCCCACCATCTTCAATGACAGTGTTGGCGCGGCTGATATTATTCTCCTCAATGAGACTCTTTACTAGATGCCATAGCTTTTCCCCATCGTATCTATGTTGAGAGCTGCAGTATTTTCCTACCATCTTGTCCGGATGCATGTGAGTTTTTCTTTTTTATAAATAGCCTGATGATTATTGTGTTCTGTTACGTTGAGGTCAGAAGGATCTTGTTCCATTTTTTCTCTTGCTTCAGTCCTTCTTTGGTTCAGTTGTTGCAGTTATTAGGTCTAGAAGGGTTCACAGTTTTGCCTTCGACCTTGGGGGATTGATTTGTGTGCACCTTCGAGTATATTGGTAAGAGTTGTGGTGTTTTTTCTAACCTTATTAGTGGTAACGGGCTTCGAAAGTTTCTTTTTAGTTGAGTTTTTGTAGAGGTCCCAGTCTGCTTTCATGTAGTTCCAACTACCTATCTTCTTCCTTCTGGAGGCTTGACCTCTCCTATCATGACAATGACTGGTTTGTGATCGCTTCCTCCCATCTGTTTCATCACTTCTCTGTCTGCCTTACGTTGGATGTTTTCTGTAGCTATAGCTAGGTCCGGTGTACTTTGTGCTCGCCATCGTCTAGATTAGAATGTTGGTTCAATGTCAGGTTCATTTATTGGTATCAGCATTTTTTCTACGATCCATTTCTCTACCTCTTCTCCTCTTGTATCCATAGAAGCATAGCCCCAACTAGGTGAATGGCTGTTAAAGTCATCAAAAATTATGTGGCTCTTATAAGCTACTCTGATGTATTCTAGTTCTAATTTCTTGTTGCTGGGACAGTACAAGTTAGTAACGTATAGTGGCTTAGGAAGGATATGCAGTTTTATAGTTTGATGTTCAAACTCACTGATGCTTCTTGAAGTTTCTGTGGCTGCAATAGTATTTTAACTAATGTAATGATGCCTCCTTTGTGGCCATCTCTGTCTAATCTATTTGTTTCATAGCCTTAGACAAAACAGCGAGAGCCTATGTTTAAATTGGTTTCCTGAATGCAGACAACATCAATATTGTGTTCATATATGAATTTTTGCAGTTCGAGCTTTATCATCAAGACCCCTTCTGTTTTCCACTGCATTATCTTTAGTATTTTGGTATTTTGTAGACCTGACCTATTACTCTGCCTAATCCTGGTCCGTCAATGCTCAGAGCTACCATAAGTAGTTTTGGGTGGAATCCTTCGAGGCCCGGAATCCGGCGCTGTTTCCGCCCGGCTGTAGTCCACAGGAGTAGCCTAATAAAAGTGTGCATATCTAAGCATACTCATTAACCGTATATTGCGTTGATGTCCGTTTCCATTTCTTGGTGCCCACGCCATTTAGGCCGACATGTCCGTCTTCAGTGGGAGAGTCTTCCTGTCCGTGTCCTGGTTCATCTTAACACTGGCTGCCAGAAATCAGAGGTTGTTGGAGTTTTCCGTTCTCCGCCTTTGATTATCCAGCGTGGGCTCCCTGGGTGTGACCTAAGTGGGATTGGGACATGTTCACGCGCTGGTGGGCCCAGCATCGGCCAAACCTTACTGGGGGGGGGGGGGCAGGGGGAGAATCCACCGAGGGTTCCTGTCTGACTTACCCCAGCCATAGCCTGGTATTTTACCCCTTCAGGCTTGGAGGTCCATTTTTGTAAGCGATGGAGACTCGCTATGCGCCACAGCCGTATCTGTTACAAGAGTTTGCAATACGTGTAGGTACGGGTGACCTAAGTGGCAGAGGCTAAAAGTTTCGCATTTCCCACTTTTTAGGTGGGACCTGTACATAACAATCCATGCTACCCAGGTGGTATTCATGAATCAAAAGTGGTGTAGAAAATAATACTATTGCAAATAGACCAGGACGCCTAGTTTCTGTTCATAATGAGGACCTCTTTGCAAAAGTCAGAAAATGGATACAAGAAGATTGTTGTTTGACTGTAAATATTAAGCGGATGAATTTTATGTTAATAGAGAGACCATTAGTAAAATGATAGTGGAAGATTTTGGCAAAAAAAAAAAAAATTGTTGCATGCCGGTTTGTACCACGTTCCTTGTCTGGTGACCTAAAACATCAGCGTGTTAAGTACGCAAACGACATAATCAAAAAGTGTCACAGAAATAAAAAAAAAAAAATTTAAAATCATTTGTTGCAGCGAATGAAACATGGATGTCCCGCTATGATCCCACAAAAAACGCCACACTGCTCAGTGAAAGTCATTATCATCAACAGCAACAAACAAACAAAATGCGGTCTTCAAAAGTCGAAAGTAAAGACAATGTTGGTGTGCTTCTACGGATTAAAAGGAGTTATTCACAAATAATTGATTCCAGAGGAACAGACTGTCACAGCCACAGTTTATTTGAGTATTGTGTAACGTCTATTGAAAAGGATTCTCAGATTACGACCCGAATATTCAACATCTGGCAGGTTTTTTTCTTCTTCATGCCAGTGCACTGGCTCACCGGACGGTAGTTTTACAGGCATTTTGGGCCCGAAAACAAGTGTTTGTTCTCAACCATCTACCATACTCCCCAGATTTGTCTCCATGTGAATGTTTTCTATTCCAAAAATTAATGTTACTTATGAAAGAACACTTTTTCAACGATATTGATGACATTCAAAGGCTCGTAACATCGACTTTTGGGGTAGGGGGCGTAACAACAGAAGAACTACAGAGGTCGTTCCAGTGTCTGTTAGATCATGCTACTTGCTGTATCAATGCACAAGGGGCCTAATGTAAAAAAAAAAAAAAACAGCTTATGTCTTCAACTGTTGATTATTAAATACTTTTAAGTGGTATTAGTCTCATTACTTAACTATCGACCCTTGTATGAATGCCTATTTTTTTTTCCGCCACCACAGATTTTACTTAAAACTATAACTGTGATGAATTATTGAGTAGTTTACAAGCACCATCTCATCCATATAGTGTGTAGCTGTTTGAATTATCATTTTATTTCGAGACCCTTCGTTTTTCTTTTCACCCCTACATACTTATGGGAAGAATTAGGGCTCTACTACTAGCACCTCTGCCTCCTAGCCCATAGGCCTTTAAAAATGATGTAAAGCTACACTGACCTTATCTTGTTACCTTTTATTTCTTTCTGTACCAGGCTCTAAGGCAACCTACTGCTTTAGACGATAGATATATTGTTAAGTATGAAACAGGGCATTACCTTTAAGCAGTCAAGCCATTGTTTTTGCTTGTTCATTTCATTGTATTGTTTTTAATGTAATTCAGTATTGGTTAGAAGTTAACTGATTTCCCTATGAGTTTATTATTGTTTGTATTGGCAACATCGTCGTCTCTGTGGCTAAGTTGATGAGAACGCTTCGTAATGCCGGGGTGCCGGGTTCCGTTCCAGTTGCGGGCCATGCGTTGGTTTCGACAGTGGTATCAGGGGTCGACCGTTCAGTAAGGAATAGCAAACTACTGGAGTCAATTTGCCTAGAGAAACCACACAACAGTCAGGGGCTGCTGTGGTTGGTTCTGCAACGTCCTGCAAAGGATATGCAACTAACATTAAAATTGGCAACATCACCCTTGCGTCTCATTCTAAAACCATTTCTTGTTCCGTCGGTTGACATCTTTGTTTTACTGTCCATGAAAGCGATTAACATAAATGGTGTTGAAGACTATGCGCTCTTCTGTCAAAGGTTGTTAAACAGCGGTCATAGACTAATTTCTAGAAGTAATGAATTACAATTTTTGCGCTGCACACTCCTATGATCTCCCGTATGATTATTTAGCTTTTTGTATACCTGCCTTCGCTGCTTTTTTTTTTTTTTTTTATGAACATGTTAGCCGCCTTCTACTCGTACCATTAACAGTTGAAGCTGGCAACAGTTCTTTGTTTTTCTAAAACCTATTAACTTCTTTAATAACAATATTTATTGTATCGATATGACATTTGCAATTGACTCTGCACATGCACTAGAATATTTTGAACTTTAAAAAAAAAATTTTATTTGTTTATCCTTATCAAAGACTATAGTTTATACTATAATATTTTTGAAAATTGCAAATGAAAATTGTGTGTATTTTATGAATTTCAGTATCATTTTTTTTTTTTAATTAAAGTGTTCAGCTCGTTTTTTTTTTTTTTTTTTTTTTTTTGTATAATAATTTTTTTTTTCAGATCTCACAATTGTTTCTTTATTTCAATGTGGTGTGTTTTAACATTCAAAGTTAGTACTGTATCTGACTGAGGGGTGGGGTTTATGTGTTTGAATATGGTGCTTGTATAAATGTTGTGCCCTAAAATAATCCTTAATTTAAGTTAAAACTATGATTCATAATCAACCGAGAGAAGGTTTGCTTCGCTAAGATTTTATTCCTAAACAAATGTTCTTTTCGCAATAGTGTGTGCTTGTTTATTCTTGTATATGCCACTGAAATTGATAAATAAATGTAAATGTTGCAGTACTTCCTGGTAAGTCGCATGTTATGATCAATATATCAAATTAAAAAAAAAAAATTGTTACATTTCAAACTGCAAGCAATATAAGAATATAGTTGTTTGACTGTGAGGATGATGGCGGATGAATTTGATGTTAATGGAGAGATCATTCGTAAAATGATAGTGAAAGATTTAGGCAAGAAAAAAGTTGCATGCCGGTTTGTACCACATTCCTTGTATGATGACCAAAAACATCAGCGTGTTGAGTACGCAAACGACATCATCAAAAAGTGTCACAGAAATAGAATAAAAACATTACAATTATTTGTTGCAGCGTATGAAACTTGGATATCCCGCTATGATCCCACAAAAAACACCACATTGCTCAATGGAAGTCATCATCATCAACGAGAGAGAAAAAAAATCGGTTTTCAAAAGTCGAAAGTAAAGACAATGTTGGTGTGCTTCTAGGGTAGAAAATGAGTTATTCACAAAAAAATTATTTCCAGAGCGACAGACTTTCACAGCCACAGTTTATTTGAGTATTGTGTAACGTCTATTGAAAAGGATTCTCAGATTACGACCCGAATATTCAACATCTGGCAGGTTTTTTTTCTTTTTTTATGCCAGTGCACCGGCTCACCGGACGGTAGTTTTACAGGCATTGTTGGCCAGAAAACAAGTGTTTGTTCTCAACCATCTACCATACTCACCAGATTTGTTTCCCTGTGAATATTTTCTATTCCAAAAAATTAATGTTACCAATGAAAGAACACTTTTTCAACGATATTGATGACATTCAAAGGCTCGTAACATCGACTTTTGGGGTAGGGGGCGTAACAACAGAAGAAATACAGAGGTCGTTCCAGTGTCTATTAGATCATGCTACTTGCTGTATCAATGCACAAGGGGCCTAATGTAAAAATAAAAAAAAACAGCTTATATCTTCAACTGTTGATTATTTAATTTTTTTAATGGTACTAGTCTCATTACTTAACTGTCAACCCTTGTATGAATGCCTATTTTTTTTTTCAGCCACAATAGATTTTACTCAAAGCTATAACTGTGGTGAATTTTTGAGTAGTTCGCAACCACATCACATCAATATAGTGTGTAGCTGTTTCAATTATCATTTTATTTCGAAACCCTTCGTTTTTCTTTTCACCTCTACATACTTCTGGGAAGAATTAGGGCTCTACCACTAGCACCTCTGCCTCCTAGCCCGGAGGAATTTAATAATAATGTATAGCTACTCTGACCTTATCTTTGTACCTCTTGTTTCATTCTGTATCAGGCTCTAAGGCAACCTACTGCTTTAGACGATAGATATATTGTTAAGTATGAAACAGGGCATTACCTTTAAGCAGGCAAGCCATTGTTTTTTCTTGTTCTTTTCTTTGTATTGTTTTTAATGTAATTCAGTATTGGTTAGAAGCTAACTGATTTCCCTAGGAGTTTATTATTGATTGTATTGGCAACATCGTCGTCTCTGTGGCTAAGTTGGTGCGAACGCTTCGTAATGCTGGGGTGCTGGGTTCGATTCCAGTTGCGGGCCATGTGACTTGCGTTGGTTTCGACAGTACTATCAGGGGCCGACCGTTCAGTAAGCAATAGAAAACTACTGGAATCAATTTGCCTAGAGAAACCACACAACAGTCAGGGGCTGCTGTGGTTGGTTCTGCTACGTCCTGTAAAAGATATGCAACTAACATTAAAATTGGCAACATCACCCTTGCGTCTCATTCTAAAACCATTTCTTGTTCCGTCGGTTGATATATTTGTTTTACTGTCCATGAAAGCGATTAACATAAATGGTGTTGAAGACTATGCTCTCTTCTGTCAAAGGTTGTTAAACAGCGGCCATAGACTCATTTCTAGAAGTAATGAATTACAGTTTTTGCGCTGCTCACTCCTATGATCTCCCGTATGATTATTGAGCTTTTTGTACAATTGCGATCGACTGCTCTTTTTTTTTTTTTTAAACCTAGGGTACATGTTACCGGTCTTCTACTCGTACCATTAACAGTTGAAGCTGTCAACAGTTCTTAGTTTTTTCCAAAACTTATTAACTTATTAACAAGCAATAAAATGAACATGTTTTTAGTGAGGACATTCTAATAGCTAGATGTATCACTTTGCTGTTATTGACAAGTAAAATCTTCAGCTTGATTATTCTTAAGGAAATGAGCCAAGCACTTAACTGTAGCAATTAGGCAATTGTATTATAGTCAATCACCATAGCAACCCTATGCTAACGGCATAATACTCGCAACAAATCACTAGATATAAGATTGAAAGCCTAGTATATGAAATACTTATATAATGTTTTTTTTTTTTTACCTCAAGTGAGATTACCTCATTTATTTTGAGCAAATGCTTTTTTCTGATATGTTTATTAGGCTTTTGTGTTTATGTTAACATGTGTACATGTTATGTGATTCCAAAAGAACTAGGGTCATTGCTCTTTGTGGCTCATTAAATCTTTTTTTTTTTTTTTTTTTTTTTTTATGTTTGAAATTTTTAAGTTCACTTGTTAATACATTGTCATTTTAAAAGAAAAAAAAAACATTCTTTTAAATGTTGAATGTTGAATTAAAAGTCGACATCACTGCATTTGGGATACTCCCATAATTGTTCCGTCCCAATCTTCAGCTGCAAGCGAAGAGTTCTTTTTACGATGGCACCAGTAACCGTCTGACTGTATATCCGTCGCATCCTTCTCCGGAGTGTTAAGCGTCGTCTAGATCCCTTGGCAACACCTAGCAGCGCCATTCTCCCGAGAGTGTATTGATTAAACTGCGCATTGTCCATTCTTCCCAATGAGGTCTCACAATATCATTATCAAGGAAAGATATAAACCAGAACGAAAAGTATACCAGCGAGCTTTACAAGATAACAAGCACAAACACAACGTGAACGTTGCGGCTGTGAAGATTACAATCAGAACATTCGTAAATTAGACAAATGTACACAAATACACAATATCACTTATTTGTGTAACTCGAAGCAGCCATGTCTATGTCTAGCCACTAGTCTGTTGAGACACTTGGGAACGGGACAATACATATCCAGAGGAATGGCAGGGTTAGTAGCTCGAGAACAAGATGAAAATGTATAGGGAGTTCAATCCCCTAGGATTTTAGATGAAAATATGTTGGCAGCAAAGTCTACTGGGAGCCAAAGTTCCTAAAGTCTATATAAAGTGATTTTCATGAGACTTGCGAACTCTGTCTCTGGAGTGGCTAGATTTGATGGCTGTCACCTCCATGTCGTGGAAACCGTGGTTGTCCTGAGAATTGAAATGCAATGGTGCTGGTTTCAGGATACCGTTCTGCTTATCAAAAAGATTTTGTCTAAATCTGTAAGCCCGTCGTTAATCCGTTTCACCGATGCATTGTATGTCAAATCTTTTGCAGTTGATGGCGTAAATGACCTTACGGCTCATGCAATAGAATGCTTTACGTATGTGAAAGGTGGCAAAAAAGAATACCAGGCTGGTCCCCTGAACCATGCATGGATATGTCCTGCATACATGTCTGTGGCAGGATATCAAGCCGAAGAGGGACTCAGAGGCAGGACGTAACCTACTCTTAACTTGAACGTCTTTAAGGTTACGACCATGTCTGTTAGCAGCTACAGGAAGTTTAGAGAAAATCTTTCTGGTGATAGGATCAGGGCTAATAATGAAGAGATGCTTGGTGAGAATATTTTTCACACGGATATACAAAATCTAGCTTGTCATAATTCAATTCACCACCATTAGGTGCACAGCTGGCCAGTCTATCTGATCTGCTCATTTTCCAACACACCGACATTTCCTGAAGAAAATATCCAAATGATGATAATTACCTGACACCTCTAAAGTAAAACTTGTCACTCGGTACGAAGTATGCCTGCCTTCACCTTTCTCAACATGCTCTGTCAGTCAGTAACAATCGCGGCATGTGTGTACAGCTGATTCTCAAACCAGCGGAAGTCAACAGAAACTGTCTTTACCTCCATTCATATCATATATAACTAAGATACCTCCATTCGCTTTTGCTATGAACCACCATGAACTTGGTCTGCCCCTCAACATAGAGCCATCTGTATCGATAATCACATCACCTGGGGGAGGGAAGTAAAATTCTTAGAACCCTACACAAGTCCTAAAGTGTTCGGACATCTTGAGTCACTGCTCTCCACACTGAAATTTATCAAGCTTGTACACATGTCTAATTGTGTCTTTAGCTTGCGCCATCCAAGACCTTACTCTATACAGTATGTAATCCTTATCACTACCCAGTGCTTCTTATGTAGTCTTCTCTCTCTCTCCTTTTCATCGTCTTCTCCTCTTCCCACTCTCTAAGTTTCCACTTTAATATGGAATCAAGCACAGAGCACGCATAAAAAAAAAAAAAAACCCTTATAGTGAAAGTCTTATCTCTTTTTTTATAAAGTTGATTCTTTGGATCAATATTTTTTATTAAAAGTTGTTCATAGTTTTAAGATTGCTTGGCTTCTCAACAATTTTACATCATGTGAATACGTTAGGGAAGAAAAAACAAATAACTGGAATTTTTGAACCATTTACAATCTTTCAGTTATAACTTTCAATGTGTGAAAATACTATTGATATTCATCATAATTACATAATGTTCTTATTAGCTGGTGCCTGATTTATACATTTTGTAGCTGTGATGTGCGTTCCGGTGCCGAGAGCCGTTGGTTCCCAATAAAATGTGTTATCAAGTACATACGAATACATGTTAACATAGAATACAATGAGACCAGCCAAGTGAGGCAGAACAGAATGAGATTATTTCCTAGCGTAAAAAAAGAATTGCAATGCTTCCAAACGGCAGTGAAACGCTGAAGGATAGGAAACTATACTATTGGTGTATTAGTGTATTGTGACACCCAGTTGATTCAAACGAAAAAAATGTGCAAATTATAGGACTCTTTCCATCAATCTCCTCTTCTGCAGTCTACAGGGCAATGTCCCTCTTTAATGATTCTGCCTGGAGAATCCTTCCTTGAAGTGTACCTGCTTCTTGCCGAGCTTAGTAAACAATGTACCAACTTTCGGCTGAGGTTTCTGGTGGAGTTTCGGGGTTGAGCGTCCTCTAGGATCCACTGAGACACGACCACACGTCTGTCTCCTTCAGACTGTAGACTCAAAATCTTTCCATGACATCCCGAGGTAGAGCGTCCTCAAGGATCCACTGAGACACTACCACACGTCAGTCTCCTCCAGACTTTTTACACTGAATGCTTAAACTACAATTCCTTGTCAACATTATGTATTGTTTTGTCGTCCTATTTGCTTACTCTGTTCTGTTGCGTTCTAGTTCATATCCGCACACGACAGTAGCGGCGACAGTAGCGAAATCATAATAAATTTGCATGTTTTTCTCTGGAAAACTCACTTTGTATCCTGATTTTAACAGTCACGAATGATTTTAGAGTTTGATAAGTTGATTCCAGTTCTATATGCGGGCTTTGCCCTGAATGATCCCCTACTATCAAACTTTGCATTTTATGATTTAAAGCTTTGATTTCATATTCACCTTTTAGTCTGAATAATTAGTATCCATAGTTATTGTTTCTGGTTTTTTTTTCAAACATTTGATCTTTGCTAAAATCTGGAAAGTAATAAAAGATTTCTTAATTAACTAGGACAATCAAGTAATGCTACTCTTTATCTAATTTTAATGGCAGGTTAAATGCAGTATTAAACGAGTTTTATTACTGTTAACAACACACTGGTCTGAGAATATTGTGTTCTTTACTAATTCTTCTAGAATGTTTTCCATTTTTATTGGAAATATATTATTGTTTTGTCAAATAATTTTCTAATCCTTGAAGACTATGTAATGTCGTTTCAAGAAGAAAAATTATTTAATTTATATATCTTCCATTAATATATATAAATATCACTATACTTAATGATCACCAAAAATATAAGGATTTTAAAAAACATTTAGTACAATGTTTTTTTTTTTTTTTTTTTTTTTCAATTCTTCATATGACATGTCTCTATTGTTCTCGGTAAATATAGAATTAATTACTATCATCCTTGTGAAAAAAAAAAAAAAAAGATAAAAATAGTATTTTCTCTTATTGTTTCTTTTGTTGCTTTGAAGTAATTTTGTTTTGAAAAAAAAATAATCTGTGTTATTATGTCTTTCTCTTATACTTGTCTTGTCCCGTTCGTTATATAGTTGTTGCATATCTCGTCCCCATGTGGGATGGAATTTTTCTTTATTTGAAACCCCACCCTGGTCTTTGACATAGGCCGCAAAATAGCCCGGCCAAAAATACGGCCTTATCATAAGGCCACAATGGCTAAACGCGGTTTCCGGGACCTCTCCAAGGGTGATCCTCATCAGCATAGTGGCACTTTGTGTCATCAGGTGTTTATCGCTCTGTGTGATGTCCTGGTGGGGTACAGCTTACTTACTTACTTACTTGTCCTCCTTTGTTGCAAAAGACCATCAAAACCTAATAGACTTATATCTGTGGTTAAAAGTTCTTTTTAATCGGGAACGTCTTTTGCATTTTCACTAAGATGACATTGTATGCATTCATATGGATCTTTTGATGCCACTTCATCTTTTAATTCATATGGACATAAACCTTTATTCTGTATGTCTGTTATGTTTCTAATAATATTTAGTATTGCTTCTTTAGGCATTTTTTTTCCCAAATCCCTGTTCATTTTCTTCTATACAGGTTGGTAGAGCTCTTTTCTAAACATATAGTTAATTAAAAAAATTCAGCAACCCTTTTTGAAAGCATGTTTAAAAAAATAATCTTACTCTACCACACCCATAATCATTAACAGTTAGACCTCTAAAGTTTTTTGTTGAAAGGGGATCGTTATTTATTTCTGTAAAAATTTCGGCGCCCGTCAAATTTGTCTGTATTCATTTTGAAAAGATAACTTTATAGTTATGCACACAAACAAACCCAACGACCTAGAATTGTTAGCAGATGAGTTATATTTAATTTAAAAAAAAGAAAACGTTATAATAAAAAGAAAGTGAACGTGTCTCTGGGTTAATCGAGGCAAACTATGAATTTAGATTAGGTATGTGCTAGGGAAGTGTCATATACCTGTTGTGTAGCGTATCTTTTTTTTTCCCCCAGGATTTTCATATTATCGTTTTTCTTAGTACATTATTTATTGTAAAAAAAAAAAAAATGCCACAATGAGCTCGTGAAAATGTATGATTCGTTTACTTACATAGCTGTCTGCTTAGACGAACTGAATGATGTGAAACAAATTACTGCAGATGTAATTATAGCTTTTTTTTTTAACAAGGTCCGACAATTCAGTAATAAGACTGATTTTATTATGGCCAAGACAAAAATGTCATATGTGAAGCAAAGCATGGGACCCAAAGAAGCAAGCTTTATCTATGATCTATGAACTCTGCATCGCCGCCTGATGAGCAGACGACAAACAAGCTGAAATTTTATTGACCTTGTTTGATGTGCATTGTTACGAAATCAACATGGAGCAAAAATTTATATTCTGTTTAAAACTCAGGAAAAGCGCCAATGAGACAGTTGGATAGGTGCGATAACTTTATGGGGATAATAGTTTATCTCATGCGCAGATTTTCAGGTGGTATTCAGATTTCAAAACTGGTATAGAAATGATTACTAATGAAACTAGACTTGGACGCCCAGGTTCGTTATAAAGACCTCATTGCAAAACTCAGAGAACGGATTCAAGAAGAATGTTGTTTGACTGTGAGGATGATGGCGGAAAATTTTTAGTGGAAGATTTTGGCAAGAAACAAGTTTCTTGTCTGTTTGTACCACATGCCTTGTCTAATGACTAAAAACATCAGGTTGTTGAGTACGCAAAAGACCTCATCAAAAAGTGTCACATAAATGAAAATTTCTTTAAAAGAATTGTTGCAGAGAAAGAAACAGGGATTTTCCGCTATGATCCCACAACTAAACGCCAAACTGCTCAGTTAAAGTCATCACCACCAACAAAAGAAGAAAAAGAAAAAGTCGAAAGTGAAGACAGTATTGGTTTGCTTCTACGACAGAAAAGGACTTATTCGCAAATAATTTATTCCAGAGGGACAGACTGTCACAGCGAAAGTTTATTTAAGTATTTGAAACGTCTATTAAAAAGGATTCTCAGATTCCGACCCAAAAATAAGTGTGTGTTCTCAACCATCCACCCTACTCCCAGATTTGGCTCCCTGTGATTATTTTCAATTCCCAAAATTAAAGTTACCATTGAAAGAACGCTTCTTCAATTATATTGATGACATTATTAAAGTTATCATTGAATGATATTGATGACATTCAAATTTCTGTAACATTGATTTTAAGGGATATAACAACAGAAGAACTACAGAGGTCGTTCAAGTGTCTGAAATACAGGCTATATCTTTATTTGTTAATTTTTTATATATTTTTTTAATGGAATTAGCCTCCTTACATTATTGGCTCCTGTATGAATGTATATTATTTTAGCGAATAAAGATTTCACACAAAGCTATAACTGTGGTGAATTAGTGAGAAGTTAACCAGGACCTCAGTTTTCACTGTGATATCTAGTCCACTACTTCTTAGGTGCAATTTATTAATATTCGAAGCCCCACACTGGCTATTGTCAGGGGCGCAATATAGCCCGACCATAAATACGGTCTATTGGCTGAACGCGGTTTCTGGGACCTCTCCACGGTGATCCTCATCCACATGGTAACACTTTGTGTCGTCGGGTGTTTATCGCTTGTGTGATGTCCTAGTCGAGTAAAAATCTACTACTAACCTGGACCGTCAAATTATCATAGTGATTACCTGTATAAATAAACATTTTTTGTCCTGACCCTTCGTTATTCTGTTAACCTTTTCATAATTATATGGCGACTTATGGCTCTTCCACTAGCAATTCTGCCTCCTAGCCCGGTGGCATTTAATAATGATGTAGATCTTCTTTAAAGTTATCTTCGCACCTAATTTGTTTTTCTTTCTGCACATGGCTCTAAGGCAACCCACTGCTTTAGACTATAGATATTGTTACGTTTGAAACAGGCCATTACCTTTAAAAAGGCAAACCATTGTTATTGCTTCACAAAAAATGTAACTTAGGATTGGTTAAAAGTTAACTGAATTTAAAATGACTGTATTATTGATTGTATTGATAACATCGCCCTTGTGTCTCATTCTAAAACCGTTTCTTGTTCCGTCGGTTGGTATCTTGGCCTTTATTGTCCATGAAAGCGATTACCATAAGTATTGTCGTCGAAGACTGCGAGCTTTTCTGTCGACCGTTGTTATAAAGCGGTGATAGACTCGTTTCTAGAAGTAATGAATTACAGTTGTTGCGCTGCACACTCCCAATCACGTAAGATTATTAAACTTTGTGTACATTTGCTTTCGTCTTCTCTTTTAGATGAAGCTTTTAGACTTTCTTTTATCTTAGTTGTTTATCTTCATTGAGGACTATGGTTTATACTATAATTTCACTGACAATTGCAATAGACAATTTTGTGTATTTTATGATTTTCACTATCATTTGTTTTGACAATAAAGTATTCAGCTGGTTCTTCTTTTCTAAATTTATCTTTTCAAGTCTTACAATTTTTTTATGTGGTGCTTTTTAAGATTCAAAGTTAGTACTGTAACTGACTGAGGGGTAGCGTTTATGTGTTTGAATATGGTGCTTGTATAAATGTTGTTCCCTAGAATATTCCCTGATATTATTTCAAACTATGACTAATATTCCACTGAGACAAGGTTTGCGTAAAGAATTTGCCTTGCTACCCTATTATTCCTATAAAAATCTTCTTTATGCAATAGTATGTGCTTGTTTTCTCTTGTATTAGCCTCTGAAATTACCACACAAAAATGTAAATGTTGCAGCTATTTCTGGTAAGTCGCGTAATCAATTTATAGATTTAAAACAAATTAAGTGTTATGTAAGACACTGCAAGCAATTACATGAAACTGTTTTTAGTGAGGACACTGTAATAACTAGATTCATAATATTGCAGTTATTGACAAGTAAAATCTTCAGCTTGGTATCAGGGAAAGACCCAAGCACTTAACTGTGGTATACAGGCAAGTGTATCATAGTCAGTCACCATAGCAACCCCATGCTAACGGTGTATTACTCGCAACAATTAATAGATACACAAATGAGAGCTTTAGATATGAAATAGTTACTTTTTTTTTAACCTAAATGAGTTTACCTCCTATGTTTATTAGCAAAAGCTTTTTCTAACTTGTTTATTAGTCTTTTGTGCTAACAAAAACATGTGTGTACTAGTTTCGTTATTTTAATAGTAACAGCGTCATTGCTCTTTGTAGCTCTGTGAAACTTTTCTTTTTGGTTGTTGGAAATGTTTATGTGCACTTGTTCGTAAATTGTCATTTTAAAAGAATTAAATATCATATGTTAAATGTCGAATTAGGAATCGTCTTTGGGACACTCCCATAAATACTTCGCCCCCATCTTTAGCAGCAAGCGAAGAGATCCATTGCCGATGCACCAGTAACCGTCTGACTGTTATCCTTCGCATCCTTCTCCTGAGTGTTAAGAGTCGCCTTGGCAACTCCTCGAGCGTCATCCTCCCTAAAACGTAATGATCGAACTGTGCACTGTCCATTCGTTCCCAAAGGGGTCTCACAATACCTTTATCAAGGAAAGATATAAACCAGAACGGAAAGTATATCAGCGAGCTTTACAAATTATAAAACCTAACGTGAACGTTGCGGGTATGAAGCTTTTATTAGCACATTAGTAAATTATACGATACTAAATAAATACACGTCACCTTTTTTCTTAAGTCGGAGCAGCAAGGTCGATATCTAGCCAATTGTCTGGTGAAACATTTGGGAACGGGACAATACAGAAACAGGGGAATGCCAGGAGCTGTAACTCGAGAAAAATATGAAACTGAATAGGTGTTTAGTTCCCTAGAATTTTAGATGAAGCTGTGTTGCCAGTCAATTACACTGGACGCCAGAGTTCCTAAAGTGTACATAAAGTAAATCTCATGAGACTTGCGAACTTTGTCTCTGGAGGAGCTAGAATTAATGGCCGTCAGCTCCATGTCGTGGAAACCAGGTTTGTCTCGGGAATTGAAATGCAATGGTACTGGTTTCATGTTACCTTTTTGCTAATACAAAAGATTTTGTTTGAACCTGTAAGCCCGTCGTAATCCCGTTTCACCGATGCATTTATGCCATATTTCTTGCAGTTGATGACGTAAATGACATTACGGTTCGTGCAATAGAATGCTTTACGTATGTGGAATGTTGCATACAGAAATACCAGGCTGGTCCCATGAACCCTACATGGACAGATCCTGCATACGTGTCTGTGGCAGGATACCGTGCCGAAGAGTGACTCAGAGGCAGGACATAACCTACTCTTAACTAGAATGTCTTTGAGGTTACGGTCATGCCTGTAAGCAGCTAAAACAAGTTCAGAGAAAATATATCTGCTGGTAGGGTCAACCCTAAGGATGGAGAGATGCTTGGGGAGAATATTTTCAACACGGATATACAATATCTAGCTTGTCATTTATCAATTCCCCGCCATGAGGTGCAGAGCTGGTCAGTTTTTCTGACTGCTCATTTCGCAGCACACCGACATCACCTGAAGAAAATATCCAAAAGAGGCTAATTAACCGACACCTTTGAAGTGATGTTTGCCACTCTGCACGAAGCATGCTTTTCTTTACTTTTCGTATCAGGAAAAAAATTTTATAATCTATATATCGTCCATTATATGTGTATATATATATATATATATATATATATATATATATATATATATATATATAGATATCACCAAAACAGTTTGGCTTTTAACAACATTTACGACCAAGTTCCCCCCCCCCCACCCCCCCCCCCAAAAAAAAAAAAAATTCTTCATATGACGTTTCTTTACTGTTCTCGGTAAAAATAAGATAAATGTACATCATCATTGTTTGAAACGAAACGAAAAAAAAAGGAAATTTGTATTTTCTCTTTTTTGTTTGTGTTGTTAATTTAAAGTAATATTGTTTTTAATAAAAATAATCTATATATCGTCCATTATATGTGTGTGTATGTATGTATATATATATATATATATCACCAAAACAGTTTGGCTTTTAACAACATTTACGACCAAGTCCCCCCCCCCCCCCCCCCAAAAAAAAAAAAAAAAAATCTTCATATGACGTTTCTTTACTGTTCTCGGTAAAAATAAGATAAATGTACATCATCATTGTTTGAAACGAAACGAAAAAAAAAAAAAGGAAATTTGTATTTTCTCTTTTTTGTTTGTCTTGTTAATTTAAAGTAATATTGTTTTTAATAAAAATAATCTATGTTATTATGTCTTCCTCTTACACTTGTCTTGTCCCACTTTGTTGCATAGGACAGCCAAAACTAAATAGATTTATGTATGTGGCTTAAAGCTCTTTTTGCATCTGTAACGTCTTGTGCATTTTCACTAAAATCGCATTGTATACATTCATTTGGAACTTTGGATGCAACGTCATCTGTTAATTCATATGGAGATAAAGCTTTATTCTCTATTTCTGTTATGTTTCTGATACTATTTAGTGTTGCTTCTTTAGAAATCTTTTTTTTTTCCCCTTAAATCCTTCTTTATTTTCTTCTATACAGGTTGGTGGAGCTCTTTTCTAAACATAGTTTTTTTTTTTTTTTTTTTTTTTTTTTTTTTTTTTTTTTTTTAAATATAAGAAACCCTTTCCAAATTCATATTTAAAAAAAAAAAATCTCATATACCACACCCATAATTACTAACAGTTAAACTTCTTATGTTTTTTTGCTAAATGGGGATCATTATTTCTAAATTTTCTAAATTTCTAAATTTTCTGTATTCATTTTGAAAGCGAGAAAAATAACTATAGTGTTATGTACATAAACAAAACCTAGCATTATTAGCATTTGAGTTCTATTTAATTCTTAAAAAAAAATGTGCTAATAAAATGTAGGTGAACTTCTCTCTGGGTTGATTAAGGCATACTATGCATTGAGATTTTGCGGTTGCTGGAAAGTGGCATATACCAGTTGTGTCGCGTGTTGTTTCTTGAGGATTTTTTCCTGTTGCATGCAAAGGCACTCAGAGGTAGGGGCATTTTTGGATGGCGGCTCTCGTTGGTTTGGGGGGAATCCCGCAGCTCCAAACAAACATCCAATCTACCTTAGGGGTGGGGCAACTCAAGTTATGACTCTACAGAATTATTTAGAACTACAACATTTTTTGACACTCCCCACTCCTTATTTGCCCACAGACTGGATACTATACTCGTCAAAGACGCATAACACATTACAATGGATAAAATTAGGTAACCACGATCTGACAATATAATTCTTTTTAACTACTAAAACTAGAAAAATAAATGACATTAACCACAATGGATTTAAAATACAGAACATTTTTTAATTAGTGTAATAACGATTTACAGAAAGATTATTGATAGCTAGGTTCCAACCTAGCCGCAATTTTCCATTGAGTTCCTTTCCTTCACATTTGATGAGTTTGTTGTCAAGGACTGATCTTCATTCCCATCCGTCCATGTTTTCCTAAGAATAGCCAAATTACCTGAAATAGGACTACCAAACACTAGTGTAGATGGTTGAAATCCAGTCGAGGCGTTGGGTACTTTCGGGGAGGCGAATAGTGCTGCAGACACGTAAACGTCTCACCTCGCTGGCTTTTCCATGGTTAACCTTCTCAGGAGTGAAACCATCGTCCCGTTGAACCGCTCATTTTGACAATTCTATTGGAGTCGATACGGAATTGTGCAAATATGATGATATTTAAGAATCTGAAACACCTCCTTCATTAGTGTTCTTTTGAACTGTGACCCATTGTCAGACAGAATTTGCTCAGGAAAACCTACACGCGCGAAGATGCTAATTAATGCTTCAGCTTAACTCTTGCTTTCAATTTTCGAAGAGGTATGGCTTCCGCAAAAGCAGTACAACTATCCACCATGGTAAAGATGTAAGCATGCTTCTTCTTTGTGAGTGGAAGAGGTCCCTCCACATCGACTGCCACAGTCTCAAACGGAGTGGAAGTTATGGGCTCTTCAACCAAACCGACTGGTGCATTTCTGCCCTGTTGAGCTACTCTTTGGCATTCCGGACAGGATATTACATAACGCCTTACATCTGCTCTTATACCTAACTAAAAGTAGTGACAAGCAATTTGTTGTGTAGTGGCATTCGTTCCAATATGGGCACTGTAAGCAATAGTGCGACCAATCTGTAGGATTTGTTGCCTATATGGTTGGGGTACAACCAACTGACTGTGCTTAGTACATTTGCCCCCTCATAAAGGGGGTAGTACATTGCTTTGAAGTAGAACTTGTTTCTCTTCGGAGGGTTATGACTAACAGAAGACTCTTCAAACAAGGCATAAGAGTCGGGTCAGTATTTTTGGGCCACCCTAATCTTGCCAGGAAAGGGATTCACCTAAGTCTGATCCTTGGTTGCAATCTTATGCTGCGAACGAGTGGTCAAGGCCGTCAGGTGCTCTGAAGGTGTCAGAGAATTTGCTAAATGTACATACTGTGCCCCTCATATCAAGGCAAATTTACTATTGTCTAATACCCCAGCAATAAATACCACAGATACATACTTTGATCTGACATCTATTTTCGCAATAGGGAAGCACAAGGGTAGAGTATTTAGCGTAGCACACCAAATCTCAATAAATTTACCTGTACACTGATTAGACTCTGTGGTAATATAGCCGAGTAACTCAACCCAGAGTCATATAAACACAAAATCTTTTTTCCAGTTTGCCAGACCTTTTCAACAACGCGTGGCCTATAAAAACGATTATAAAGCTTCACCGCATTGGATGGACTAACAGATGACAAAAAGCCGACATTTGTGCCCCCCCCCCTCCCCATCCCTACCCCGATTGGTTGTCCCTACAGTCATTTGTGTGGTGCGTGTTGTTCCTACATTTATGGCAGTAGGGTTTTGAAGAACAATTAAACGGCTGTCTCTGTTGTGACGCATTAATTTTTGCGTTAAGGTTGTTAGCATAAGGGATTTTCTTTGTGGTATTGGGGTTTTGGACCATTATGACCATTCTTACTCTGACGATGTGTGTTGGACTTCACTGTACTATCATCTTTATGGGTCAACTCGTATCGCTCTGCATGAACCAATATTTCTGCCAATCTCTCTGCCCTATTTTCAGTGACAAAGGTTTGCATCCCTCTCGGCATTTTGTCTTTGAGTTGTTCGGTTTGGAACATTTCTTGGATATCTTTAAATGAAGATTCATACCCAGACATCTTCTTGCATCTAACGAGGTACCCTTGTAACCGATTGGCAAGCTGATGATAAGTTTCACCATGTATCTTTTTCTCAGTTCTAAATTTCTGCCTATACGTGGCAGCATTCAATTCAAGCCGCTTCAACAAAGATTTCCACAAAGCATCGAAATCAGTCTCGGTGCCAGAGGGCATCAGCTGGTATATTCCATATGCCTCTCCCTTGAGACCCATATAAGAAACTGCAAGCAATTAAATGAAAATGTTTTTAGTGAGGACACTGTAATAACTAGATTCATCACATTGCTGTTATTGACAAGTAAAATCTTCAGCTAGGTATCAGGGAATGACCCTAGCACTTAACTGTGGTAATTAGGCAAGTGTTTCATAGTCAGTCACCATAGCAACCCCATGCTAACGGTGTAATACTCGCAACAATTAATAGATAAAAGGATGAGAGCTCAAGATATAAAATAGTTACATTTATTTTTAAACCCACAGTGAGCTTACCTCCTATGTTTATTAGCAAATGCTTTGTATAACTTGTTTATTGATTTATAAATTTTGTATTGAAATCCAAATAAATTTGCAAGTGTGTTTTTCTCTGTAAAACTAGCTTTGTATCCTGATTTTAATAGTCTCGAATGATTTAAGAGTTTGATAAGTTGACTCCAGTTCTAAAGGCGGACTTTGCACTGAATTATCTCCTACAATCAGACTTTGCATTTTATTTTTTTAAAGATTTGATTTCATATTCACTTTCTAGTCTGAATAATGGTATCCATAGTTGTTTTATGGTTTTTTCAAACATTTGATCTTTGCTAAAATTAGGAATGTAAAAAAGGTTTCTAAGTTAACTATGACATTCAAGTATTGTTACTCTTTATTTAATTCTAATGGCAGGTTAAATGCAGTATTAAACGATGATTTATTACTGTTAACAACACACTGATCTGAGAATATTGTATTCTTTACTAATTCTTCTAGAATTCGATCCATTTTCTTAGGAAATATATCATTGTTTTGTCATATAATTCTCTAATCCTTGAAGACTTTGTTATGTATTTCAGGAAAAAAAAAATATCTAATTCATGTATCTTCCATTAATAGATATAATTATCACTATATTTAATGATCACCAAAAATATTAGGATTTTAAATGTAATGGTACTGGTTCCAGGATACCGTTCTGCTCATCAAAAAGATGGTGTATGTACGTTTACACCCGTCGTAAACCCGTTTCACCGATGCATTGTATGCCACATCTCTTGCAGTTGATGACATAAATGACATTACGGCTGGTGCAACGTTGTTTTTTTTTTTAATTCTTTCTATGATATGTCTCTGTTGTTCTCGGTAAATATAGGATAAATTACTTTCATCCTTGTTAAAAAAAAAAAAAAAAAAAAAAAAAAAAAAAAAAAAAAAAAAAAAGATAATTTGTATTTTCTCTTATTGTTTGTCTTGTTAATTTCAAGTAATTTTGTGTTGAAAAAAAAAAAAGATATGTAATTATGTCTTTCTCTTACACTTGTCTTGTCCTCGTTAGTTGTATAGTTGTTGCATCTCTTGTCCCTATGTGGGATGGAATTTTTCGTTTTTTGAAGTCCCAAACTGGTCTTTGACATGGGCCGCACAATCATAAGGCCACAATGGCTAAACGCGGTTTCCGGGACCTCTCCACTGGTGATCCTCATCCGCATGGTGGCACTTTGTGTCATCAGGTGTTTATCGCTCTATGTGATGTCCTGGTGGGGTAAAATTTACTTAATTACTTACTTGTCCCCCTTTGTTGCATAAGACCATCAAAACCTAATAGACTTACATCTGTGGTTTAAAGTTCTTTTGGATCGGTAACGTCTTTTGCATTTTCACTAAAATGCCATTGTATACATTCGTATGGAACTTTTGATTACACTTCATCTGGTAATTCATATTCAGATAAACCTTTATTTAATATGTCTGTTATGTTTCTGATAATATTTAGTAATGCTTCTTTAGGCATCTTTTTTCCCCCTTTTTGCCATACCCCTCTTTATTTTCTTCCATACATGTTGGTGCAGCTCTTTTCTAAACATATAGTTTTTTTTTTTTTTTAAATCCAGCCACACTTTTTAAAAGCATGTTTAAAAAACATAATCTCGCTATACCACAGCCAGAGTCACCAACAGTTAGACCTCTTATGTTTTCTGTTAAATGGGGATCGTTATTTCTTTCTGTAAAGTTTTCGGGCGCATAAAAATTTGTTGTATCTATTTTGAAAGCAAGAAAGATAACTCTAGAGTTATGCACACAAACAAACCCAACGACCTAGCATTATTAGCAGTTGAGGTATATTTAATTCCAAAAGACACTGTTCTAATAAAATGTAGGTGAACTTGTCTCTGGGTGGATTGGGGCAAACTTGGAATTTTAACTTGGTATGTGCTAGAAAAGTGTCATATACCAGTTGTGTAGCGTGTCTTCTCTTCAGGATTTTCCCTGTAGAATGCAAAGGCACTCACAGATTGGGACAGTATTGGATGGTGGCTGTCGTTGATCTAGGCTGCAATCCCGCAGCTCTAAACATCCAGTCTACCTCATGGGTTGGGCAATTCAAGTTATGGCTCTACAGAATTATTTAGAACTCCTAGGCGATACTTTTTTCTTTTACACTTTCAACTACTTATTTGCTCCCCGACTGAAAAATAATCTCGTCCCAGTAGAATAACACATTACAATGGATAACATTAGGTAACTACGATCTGACAAGATAATTCCTTTCAACTACAGGAACTGGAGAAAAAAAAATATGACATTACCCACAATGGATTTAAAAACGAACATTTTGTAATTAGTGTAATTAGACTTTACAGAAAGAGAAACTTAAAAAAATTTTTTTTTTTTAAATGTAAATAGTCCCTGCTGATTCAGACATAGAATGGACTCTATAGGTCTCCTGAAGATGCCTCATACCACCTCTTGTTTTATCATCGCAAATGTTGGAGAAGTGTAAATTATCACCGACTGTTTTAATGGACTGTCGCGTGGTGATCTGGAATATTTATCTTGAATCACGGAGATCATATACACGGTAATGCCGTTTAAAACCACCTCCAAATCGACACAATTAGGTGGATTTGAAACCCACCAGGACTCCATAAGCAGGAGGACCCTTCTCCGGTACTCATTGTTGCAGCATCCTGAATGGCGGTGAGAAGTATCACACTGATACATTGCGAGCAGTTGTATTGGTGTACTTGACTCGGACAGTGAAGCTGTCTGTGATTCTGACTGAGATTCTGACTGTGGCTGGTCTCGGCTGAAACTCGGTGAATATATATATATTATTGTTCGAATTACTTACCCATGCTGTCAGAAAGTTTCTTGTGTACATAGATACTCCTAAGAAAGGAAATGTGGTATGAGACGAGATCAAAACACGTCTTTACAAACTGCAGCCCAACAATCACAGTGACGTAATAAAAAGAAGTACATCTAGCAACGATTTTGTATCACTATGCTCACGGATGGCAGTGTGGTAAAATAGTTTGGCTACAATAGTTTTAGAAAATACTCATTAACAAACAAATCGACACTATAACTTCAGTCTACACGTTTTAATAGTGAAACACTGATATTCCCGACAGACAGACCCAATAGTAAAAGAAGAACTATTTACTCAAGAACGATCAGTCCAAGAATATGAATATGGTCTCACCCAGAGAGAAGTCCAAAATGTGGGCGAGTCCATAGCGGCCGGGGTGTTGTTACTGTGCTGTGACAGGAAGCAACGTTCAAGACACCTCTTGCAACCAGCATTTTCTCCAATGGAGACATCATTGTCTTCCTCAAACTGAATAATCTTCACATTTGTTCTGTTTTTCTAAAAGAAGATCATCACAAATCATAATGTTTTTATCTGTGGATTCCAGATCTTTAGGTTCTGGAACCACATCTGCCTGCACATAAAAACAACGGGGAATTACTGTATTCCAACCATTTTTTTTTAAAATTTAAAGTAGATTCAAAACAAATTAGTTTTTTTTTTTCCACAACCAGATTTTACAATGATAATACCTCTTAACTTATTATACATTTTGTAGTAAGGAATTGGTTTGTCTATTTGGAGAATAATCATTCGGGGATAAATCGTGTATATCCATTCAAAGTGGACGAACAAATATACCTCAGTCACAAGCGTTTTTACATCAGTGACAAACCTATCATAGAAACACTATATATTGTCCATCATATACTACTTATTTTTTTGTTTTAATATAAATGCCTACGCTTGATGAAGATCACGTCATGGATGCACCTAGCAACTGGTAAACATGCAGAATTGCGAGCTTGTACAAAAATACTGCGATACTAGTCCGTGAAAAGTAAGTGCTCCTCAGATACAGATGATACCCATGAAAACACTGTGTATTCAATCAATTCTCAATTGATACAGATGGTACCAAGAAAAACACTATTTGAACAATAAGTGTTCTTTGAAGGATTGCTTCCTCGATACATACAATGGATAAACAAAAGGGACATTTATCATTCTTTGGTTATGTTATGCAAAGAGAAAAACTGGAACACGTAGTGACCACTGGAAAGATTTATGGAAAGAGAGACAGAGGGACAACGTGAAATGATTATTGACAACAATTTGTCACGGCATGGAGGTCTGTCAGCACACTAAATGATACACGCAGTTGCGGATCGCGGATTGTGGAGAGGCATGATAGCCCACGCCAGTCGACAAGGCACTTGATGATGATGAGTATTGAAATATGAGCATCTAGCTTATTCATGCACACACACACACACACACACACACACACACACACACACACACAAATATTTTTAAGTAGGTAAGGGGATGTAATGTATATAACTACGGGATCAGCTTACACGTAACATTTTAGGGGAAAAAAAACATAAACAGACACACACACAATTATTTTACGTGTATGCTGATCCCCTAATTATATATACTACTATTTTGAACTGTATTACTATATGCATAACTTTAAAATATGCGCTTTTGAGCAGTGTAACACTATTGCCAACGCCGAGTTGTATTATTTATGTATACAGCATAAACTTGCGATGAGATTGTTGGTTACTGTTCGATTAGCTTCAGAATCGCATTAACTACGATTCGTTTAGAAGATTCCTAGTGCACAATATACGTTGGTGATTTTACGCCGAGGTTTCATTACTAGCACAACAATATTTAGTGCGAATTTTGAAAACTGCATAATTATCTATGACCATAAATATATGCAATTCATATATTTTCATTTACATATAAAATATCTGCGAATATATTATTTTAATGTAGTACTAAATGTGACATGTACATTTCGTATCATTTCTATGTACATTTGTTTTTCATTGTTATAAATTATCAACTGTCACAATGCGATAAAGATTAATTTGTGATAATTTTAATTAGCATCGCTGTCTGATTATATGCCCCGAATGCTGTGAAACAAGTGACTGTATATATAATCATGGCTAACTTGAATATATGTGTGTATCTTATATAGTAACGTAAACGACTTCACCGCGAGTCTAGGCGATTAGGTCTTAGCGTAAAAAAGTAAAAAAAAAAAAAAGGAAAGATCCCTTTTTTTCGCCACTTAGGGTATATGGGCAGAGCGTCCCATATTTTTACAGACTAATCAGCACTTGGTGGGTAATGTGGTCAGGATTACTCCGGCCGTCTTTACTTTTCTAGGACAGCCATCCTGGTACCCATTTTAGGCTGGGTCGACCTGCGATGCCCCATACATTGATAACAATCCACGCAGCCAGCAGTGGGTTTCGATCGCAGTATGTTGAGACTCACAACTCCTAAGCAGTGGATGCCACAGGTCATAGAGGGCTAGACCTAAATTTGTATAAACCACTTGGAGCAAGATGGATGATGTGGTCAGCATCACGCCGGTTGCCTTTATCTCCCGGAATTTCATCCTGAACCTACTCAGCCTGGGTCGACCTGGGGCCACGGTGATTTATGAATGCATCTTAAAAGAAGAAACTCAACATGGGAGTATGTACAGCAGGAGTCTACCAATCATCAGTAGAAGTAATCTCTCGTCGACAAATGTTTCGGCCCAGGATCTCCTAGACACTTTCAGAGTGTGGGCCCACCTGAGTTCATGAGGCTCAGGGTTGGTTTCGCCTGCTGGACGTATTGCCGGATGTTATCGGACAGGGACACGACGAATTGGTTACTTCGCAAAAGGAACTGTGAGATAAGAAGTCGTTGCGGTAGCATAATTAAAGCAGTCTGCATACCTGGACGGCCACGTGACAACCTTACGTTTGGTTTACGGGACACATGTTGGACTTTGTTGGCAGGTGCCAGGGGGACACTGGCAGACAATTCGGACACGATGGACTTTAAGGGATTAGACATTCTTTTCCACTAGACACCAGCAACAGCTCACCGAGGCTTGTACCCCCACGACGTTGCGTTGTGTCCACAGGCAGCTAGAGGCCCTCTCAGCAACCACGCCCAGTTGTTTAAGTGTCCTTTTGCGTTCATTACCTCGTAAGCCTAGTTGTTTAATCACACTGTAAAGGGAAATGGCAACGAGACCTCTTGCGCCTACCTCGACGGCGAAGATTCTTACTGAGTACGCTTCATTCAGACCAGCAGCTAAGTCACTGTATTTCTCGAGCTTATGCATGTGGATTTCGTCCGTTCGCGACTCATACGGCCCGGTCAGTTCAGTCAGGATGAGCTGACGTTTCTCCGCAAAGTAGAGAACTATGTCAGGTCGCAGGCCAGTCTTCCGAATTAATTCAGTGTACTTTTCATGACCAGGCAGATCAACCGCCATTAACCATTCCCTTGCACAGTCTAGCATCGATGAACCTTATGCGACTTTGTTGAATTTACCTTTATGAATCTGCCCAGCCTTAAGGAAGCACACAGCGACAACGGTACGACTGGACCTATCATTGGCCCTCATACTAGCTTGGTCCACAACGGCTGCTAACTCTTTCAGGACGTATGTGACGCCAAGTATACCTGCCTTGACCTAGGGATTTTCTGCACGCGGACAGAACGTGTTCGAGCGTTTGCTTAGCTCTGCACAGCGAGCATGTCGGGTCGTTAGTCGTACTCCACTTCACCATGTTGACACCGAATGGTAGTACATCTTAGGCAGATCGAACGATAAAGCTCAGTCGCAGCGTGGTCATTCGCCGGATCTCACGCCACGTGAGTACTCTTTGCAAGGTGCTCTCCGGGCTAATTCAATGGCCCTGCTGCGGCTGTTGGGCTGCTTTCTGGGCCCGGACCTCGTTGTCGTTATCTCTGATTTGCTGTATCACTATGTCTCGGCGCTCTTTGTCTGTGGCTTTGGACCACCAATTGTCTTTCCCATGTCCTGGGCCTCGACGGTAGGTTTGAGTGTAACCCATGACTTCCTTTAATTTTTGTGCATTCTGGCCAGATTCGATGGCATCACCTTCCATTTGACGCCAATCCTTAGGGTGGGCTGGACAATTGGGTCTGAAGACTCACGCAAGAGCATAGCGTGTTTTGCTTTGCCGACTTTAACTCTTTGTTTATTGACTTGAACCTGAGTACCAGCTTCGCCTGCTTACAAAACAGAGCCACATCAGTCAGCCTAAGCCTAAACCACGGACGCTACAGGGCATAGAGGGCTAGACCTAAATTTTTATAAACCACTTGGCGTAAGATGGATGATGTGGTCAGAATTACGCCGGCTGCCTTCACTTCCCAGGACTTCATCCAGAACCCACTCAACCTGGGTCGACCTGTGGGGCCAAGGTCATTTTTGAATGTATCTTATATTTTAGACAACACAAATGCGTGAAGCTTTAACGTTGATGAAATGTGGAGTTCGTAACCCAAGTATCTCTAGTTTCTTTAATTTGTAGCTGATTGAAAACTCATCTTATTTGTTGATCTTTATTTCCTTCAGTCCTATTTTACCGCTTCTGATATCGAGGAAAACAGGGGGCACTAGCTCTTGCTCTTCTGGCTTCTAGTCTACAGGCATTTGACACTGGTGTACTGTAGAACTTCTCTGATGCTATTTTTTTTACGTCTTTCGCTTGTTTCTGCACCGGCTTCTAAGGCGCTCTGATGCATTAAACCGTCTATGCCTTGTTGAGTATGACGAAACGAAGCTTAAACTATAAGTGGGTAAACACATGTTGTGTTGTTCATGTATTCATGTTTGTTAAATGTATTTAAAAAAGTAAAAAAGTAAAGTTCCCTTTTCACACCTTTCGGTGCATCGGGCATATGGGCAGAGCGTCCCATATTTTTACAGACCATCAGCACTCTGTGGGTAATGTGGTCAGCATTACGCCGGCTGTCTTTACTTTCCCAGGACAGCCCATCCTGGTACCCATTTTAGGCTGGGTCGACCTGCGACGTCCCATACCACGATAAAAATCCACGCAGCCCACGCAGGTTTCGATCGCGGTATGCTGGCTTACGAGTCGGACTCGCAACGCCTTAGCCACGGACGCCGCTAATGTATTTAGTGCATTAGTATTTGATTAATGCAGTCGTACTTTACTGCAGCTACAACGTCTTTGCCTTTTTACCAATTATATTGTTTTAATTGCGATGATAATTTTATCGTATAATTTTAAGTATAAATTCGTGAACGCAAGATTCCATGACTTTGCCAAATATAATGTCAACTATTGAAAATCCACATAAAGTAATTCTTTCATTTAACTCTTATTTATATTATGTGCTTGTGTCCACGCATGCGATAAACAGAAGTGATGTTGAAGTCGGTACGCTCTTCCGTCAGTTGTTTTTTTCTGTCACCAGTCATAGCCTCAGCAAGGAGATAAACATTAGAATTCTGAGAGCATGTATCTCCCTGATGTGAGTCGTGGACTATCTTTTAGTCCTTAAGAAAGAGAATAGGGGCTTTTAGCTGAAATGCTATCGAAAGATTCTTAGAGTGTCTTGGACAAAGAAGAGGAGAAATATTGGCATCTTAAAAGATGTGAACATCAAGGAAGATTGGCTAATAAACAGCATCCTTTCTCGAAAACTGAAATATGTTAGTCATATCAGACACCACGACGGATTGGAAAAAAAAATTATATTAGAAGGCATGGTACCAGGAAGGAGGGGCAGGGGCCGACCGACACGAATATAAGCACAGGATATAAGTTCTCCTCGAGTGTGAAAGTACATGCGGGGGGATAACTGGCGAGAGACCGAGTTTTATTCAGGCAGACAGATAAGAGCGACGTTCTGCAAAAGACCTGCTACATGATGATGATAATGAATCATAGCCTCGTTTGTCTTCGCTGAAGTCTATGCAAGGTACTCTTCTCGCTGGTTTAATTGAACAATGATATAAACTCAGCTGAGACAAAGTTTGCCTAAATATGTTTGTTTTTTTATCTTTCTCTTTTTATAAACTCTTTAGCATATATTTTCTTCTCTAATACTCGCCATTATAATTCATAAATAAATGTACATTTTACAGCTCCTAAATGTAAGTTATATTTCATGCCCTTCATAGGAAAACACAATTTATAAAACAGATTGTTAGGACACTGCAATATATCAATTAAACTGATAATATAATTGAAGCTATAATAAAATGGGATTTGGACGATACTAGTTTAGACATATAGATGATTTTTATCACTTATATTATCGTTTTTCTTAGAATATTCTTTATTGTTAAAAAAAAAAAAATTAAATGCCACAATGAGATTGTGAAAATGTGTGATTATTTTACTTCATCGCTGTCTGCTTAGACGCACTGAATTATGTGAAACAAATTACTGCAGATGTAATTATATATATTTTTTACAAGGTCCTACAATTCAAAAATGAGACCGATTTTATTATGGCCAAGACACAAATGTAATATGTGAAGCAAAGAATGGAACCCACAGAAGCAAGCTTTATCTATGATCTGTCAACTCTGCATCACCGCCTGATGAGCAGACGACAAACAAGCTGCCATTTTATTGAACTAGTTAGATGTGCATTGTCACGAAATTAGCACTGAGCAAAATATATATATATATTATGTTTAAAACTCAGAAAAAGCGCCAATGAGACAGTTGAATAGGTGCGACAAGTTTATAGGGATAATTGTTTATCTCGTACACAGATTTTGAGGTGGTATTCAGGATTCAAAACGTTAAATTTATGCACACTAAAACAAAACAAAACCAAACGACCTAGCATTATTATCATTTGATTTTTATTTAATTCTAAATAAGAAACCCGTACTAATAAAATGTAAGTGAACCTTCTCTGGGTTGATCAAGGCATACTATGCATTTAGTTTTTCGGGTGCCAGGGAAATTTCATCTACCAGTTGTGTCACGTGTCGTTTCTTCAGGATTGTCCCTGTAAAATGCGAAGGCAGTCAGAGGTAGTGGCATTACTGAAAGGCGGCTCTCGTTGGTCTAGGGCGCAATTCCGCAGCTCCAAACAAACACCCATCTACCTCAGGGGTGGGGCAATTCAAGTTATGACTTTGGATAATTTTTTAGAACTTCTAAACGCAACTTTTTTTTTGACACTCCCATTACCTATTTGCTCCCAGACTGGTCACTTTACTCGTCCCAGGCCTATAACACCTTACAATGTATAACATTAGGTAACCAAAATCTGACAATATAATTCTTCTCAACTACTAAAACTAGACAAATCAAAGGACATTAACCACAATGGATTTATTTTTTTGTTTTTCTTTTCAAATTAGTGTTATCATGATTTACAGAAAGAAAAACGTTTACTTCCTGGGAAAGTTATTGTGGTAAACTCTAGACTTCCCTCTGAAACTAATCGTAAAATGGATTCTATAAACTTTTTCCAACACTGAACAAGGGCCGGCCCAAACTGAATCAATCTTGGATTTCCTTGTTGGTAAAAGCGATAAAACCATATCTCCAACTTCAAGACATCGTTCCTTTGCCTTTTTGTTGAAGTGTTCCGCATTTATCTGGCGATCATGCATTAGATTCTTACTAGCAAGGTCCCAACCTAGCCGTAATTTCTCCTTGAGTTCCTGCACATATTGTGAGGTTGTTTTCAAGGACTCATCTACATTCTCATCCGTCCAAGTTTTCCTAAGAATAGCCAAATGACCCGAAATAGGACTAACTAACACCAGTGTAGATGGTAGGAATCCAGTCGAGGTGTTGGGAACTTCCAGATAGGCGAATAGTGCTGCAGACACGTATTTGTCCCACCTCACTGGCTTTTCTATTGGTTAACCTTCTCAGGAGTGAAATCAACGTCCCGATCATTTTCACCATTCTCTTGGGGTCGGTACGGACTTGGCAAATATGATGAGATTTAAGAATCTGAAACACCTCCTTTATTAGTTTTCCTTTAAACTGTCTGTAGGATGTGTTAGGGAAAAACTACACCTGCGAAGATGCTAAAAATGCTTTCCCCACACTCTTGCTTTCAATTTTTGAACAGGTATGGCTTCCGCCTAAGCAATAGAACTATCTACCAGGGTAAGGATGTAAGCATTCTTCTTCTTCGTGAGTGGAAGAGGTCCCACCAAATTGACTGCCACTGTCTAAAACGGAGTGGAAGTTATGGGCGCTTCACCAAAACTCATGCATTTCTGCTCTGTGGAGCTACTCTTTGGCATTTGGGACAGGATTTTACATAACGCCTTACATCTGCTGTCATACCTGATCACAAGTAGTGACAAGCGATGCGTTGTGTAGTGGCATTCATTCCCATATGGGCACTGAAAGCAATAGTGCGACCTATCTGAAGAATTTGTTGCCTATATGTTTGGGATACAAACAACGGACTATGCTCAGAATATTTGTCCTCTCCTAAAGGACATAGTAAATTGCTTTCAAGTAGTACTTGTTTCTCTTCGGAGGGTTATGACTAACAGAAAACATTTAAAAGAAGGCTTAAGAGTTGGGTCAGTATTTTGGGCCACCCTAATCTCACCAGGTTAGGGAATCACCTGAATCTGATCCTCCGTGGCAATCTTATGTTGCGCACGAGTGGTCATGGACGTCAGGTACTCTGATGGTGTCAGAGGATTTGCTAAATGTAGATACTGTGCCCCTAATTTCTAGGAAAATGTAATCTGGTAATCTGGTAATTTTAATTTCAACCTCATAGCAAACTGGTCACCCCATCTTTGCTCCGCTCCTGTGCCAACGAAAAACACACAGACTGTTTATCACAGTCCCTAGTAAATAGACTGACAAACTGTTGTCTCAGCAAATCTAGCATACACTCTCGTTAAAAACATATGGTAGCTAAAACAAACAGTCTGACGTTAGAAATGCAGTATATCATTGATGGTAGCAGAAGACACCAAAAGATAAGCAGTTGCACACGCGATCAATTTTAATCACATAATGGCCTCACCAATATTGCGACAACCGGCATCGCGCCATTTTCTGAATCTACAAATCACACCACTACGTTGGTCAGTCGAAAAACATTCCTAATAAAATACGCAGCTCACAGTGTCACGCCACGCACTCAACTCAGAAGCTGAGCAACGAAATTATTTACTTCCAGTTTACAAATGGAGCAAAAAAAGCAACGGCCACCGTCTGGCAGAAGCAAAAATGTTTGCCCCGGCTCAAAACAGTGGCAGTTCCCAGTGTTCATTTGGACCTTACGCATTATGTGTGAGGTAATAAACTGTCACCCTAGCAGTACTCTTCTATTAGGTGGGGAAGGGATTTAGGACATTACATCCACCACCAAGCGTCGCCCCAACAACGACCTGACTGCCTTCGTTAACGACTGTTCACATAACAGCCATGCAGTTCTTTAGCACGAAGGAGACACCTTGAACTTGAGTTTCGGAATGCCGACTCCCTACACGAAGATATATGTTTGTGCTACTGGTGTCTCTTTGCCAAAATACTATCTCACTGTATTACTAAAATTTAGCACGCATACTCAAACGCGCAGTAGTTTAAAAAAGAAAACAAAACAAAACACACACATACATACACTCAAATCCTGCCACCCGCTTGCTTGCTGGTGCAGCACACATGACTACATTTTTATAAATTATATATATATATATATATATATATATATATATATATATATATATATATATATATATATATATATATATATATATATATATATATATATATATATATATATATATATGTATATATATATATATATATATATATATATATATATATATATATATATATATATATATATATATATATATATATATATATAACTGTGAATATAAGATAACTTGTAAAACAAGTCTTAAGAGTTGGGTCTGTATTTTGGACCACCTGAATCGCATCAGGTAAGGGATTCATCTGAGTCTGATCCTTCATGCCAATCTCATGTTGCGCACGAGTGGTTATGGCCGCCAGATGCTCTGAAGGTGTCGGAGGATTTGCTAAATGTACATAATGTGCCCCTAATATCAAGGAAAATGAATTCAATAAATGTACCTGTACAGTGATTAGCCTATGTAGTAATATAAGCGAGTAACTCAACCCACAGTCCTAAAAACACAAAATCTTTTTTTTTTTTTTAAATTTCGCCCAGACCTTTTCAACCACCGGAGGCCTATTAAAAGGATTATAAAGTGTTTCCGTAGTGGATGGATCACCATATGACAAAAAGCCGACATTTGTGCTCTCCCTGATTGGTTGTCCTTACAGTCATTTGTGTGGTGCGTGTTGTTCTACAGTTTTTGGCGATAGGGTTTTTTAGAACCACTAAACGGCTGTCTCTTTTGTGACACATTAATTTTTGGCAGGTTCTAGGTGTTAGCATTAGAGACATTCTTTTTGAGAGAACCTGGATTAAGGGGTTTTTGACCATTATGACCATTCTTACCCTGACTATGGGTGTTTGATTTCCATTTATCTTTTCCCCAGTTCTAAATTTCTGCCTATACAGGGCAGCATTCAATTTAAATCACTTTAACACAGCTTTGCAAAAAGCATCTAAATCAGTCTTGGTGCCAATTGGCATCAGCTAGTCTATTCCACATACATCTCCCTTGAGACCCCAAGCTAACTTTAAAGTATATCAATCTTTCTCTAAATTGCAAATATCTATTTCAACAAACTTATCAATATACTGTTCACAGTGTTCAACTGTAGCATCAAATAAAGGCATGGGAACATTCTTAGCTTGTGTAGAGACGCAGTGTACAAATGTTATTATCTAACTCTGATGTTTGAGATGTGGGCCTTTGTACGTCTCTCTTTGCTTGAACCTCCAATTTCTTTAGCCGTATTTCGTGCTAGATTTTGAACTTTTCCGATTCCTTCTCAAACTCGATTTTGAGTCTCCAAGATTATGTTTTGAGTTTCCCAGCTTCTTGGAGTCTCTCGAATTCAAACATTAATCGCTCAGTTTCCTTCTCCACCTCCATTCTGATTCGTTTGATTAACGGGCTTCCATTCTCATTTCTCTTTATGTGGATTTGATCCACTCTGTCATTTCTTTACCCTCCAGTTCCAATTGGACAGCAATTTCCCTCAGTTTCTGAATGAAATTTCTTGACTTTGCCAAAATGACCTGCAAAAAGACTAAGAATCTAACATCTTCAAACAGAAGGTTTAAATGACAAAATCAAACAGTATCACAATACACTACCAGTACTGCAGCCAATTCTTCATTATGCCCCAATGCTTAATCAAGCTCTAAAGGAATTTTGAGAAATTACGACAAATAGTCAGATCACTTTTTTACCTATTTCTAAATCCTATAAAATTTTAAAAGGAAGATATGTTGCAGTTATATATATATATATATATATGCGTGTGTGTGTGTGTGTGTGTTTGTGTGTGTGTGTGTGTGTGTACGAATTGACTACCTATGAAGGCAGAAAGCTTCTTGTGTACAAAGATACTCCTAAGAAAGGAAATATGGTACGAGACGAGAGATCAGAATACATTTTTACAGACTGCATCCTAATATCAGAGTGACGTAATAAAAAGAAGTACGTCTAGCAACGGTTTTGTATCACTACGCCCAAGGGCGGCTGTAAAGTTTTTAAATAGCTGGGCTAGAAACTTTTCAGAAAATACTCTCCAACAAACGAATCGACACTATAACTTCAGTCTATTAGTTTTAATAAAGCAACAACGATCTTTCCGACATTAGGACCCAATAGTATAAGAAGAACTATTAAATCAAGATCGATCAGATCATAAGAATGAAAATGGTCACATCCAGAGGGATGTCCAAAATGTTGCTGAGTCCATAGCGACAGGGGTATTGTTACTGTTCTCTGACAGGAAGGAACGTTTAAATCACCGCTGACAATCAGCATTTTCTCTAATGGTTTGTCTCAGTAGTGTGAAAAAGAAAATTGCTAAATGAAAAAAGTCGACATCATTGTTTTTCTGAAACTAAATAATCTTCACATTTGTTCTGTTTAGCTGTGGAATTACTGTATTACAACTGTCCGTTTATTTAGGAAGTAGATTTAAGAAGTAGATTTAAAAGCAAATTAGTTTTTTCACAACCAGATTTTCCAATCATAATACCTCTTAACTTATCCATTTGGTAGTAAATAATTGTTTTGTTTGTTTCGGGAATAATTATTCCGGAATAAATTTTGTAAATTCATTCAAAATGGTGACATAAATATACCTTAGTCACAATCGTTTTCACAACATCGGTGACAAATCTGTCATAGAAACACTTTAAATTGTCCATCATATTTTACTTCTTTTAAAAATAGTTAAACACCGACGCTCGTTAAAGTTCACTTAACTACTTTTATAACAATATTTATTGTATCGAAATGCCATTTGCTATTGACTCTACAAATTTCCTAGAATATGTTGAACTGTGTTTGATCTAATTTATTTATCTTTAATAAAGACTATAGTTTAAATTATAACATCTTTAAAAATTGCAAATAACAATTGTTTGTATTGTATGACTTCAGTATCATTTTAGTTTGTTTTAAATTAAAGTATTCAGCTCGTTGTTCTTTAATAAATTTATCTTTTCAAAGCTTACAATGGTTTCTTTATTTCAATGTTGTGTCTTTTGACATTCAATGTTAGTACTGTATCTGACTGAGGGGTAGTGTTCATGTGTTTGAATATGGTGCTTGTATAAATGTTGTGCCCTAAAATATTCCTTGATTTAAGTTAGAGCTATGATTCATAATCAAGTAAAACAAGGTTTGCTTCAAGAATTGGCTTCGCTAAGATTTTATTCCTATAAAAACATTCTTTTCGCAATAGTATGTGCTTGTTTTCTCTTTTATTTGCCACAAAAATTAACAATTAATTGTAAATGTTGCAGTGGAAGTTGGTAAGTGGCATATTATGATCAATATATAAAATTAAAAAAATAAAAACTTGTTTTATAAGAAACTGCCAGTAATTGAATGAAAATATGTTTAGTGAAGACACTGTAAAAACTAGAGATTTATCACATTGCTGTTAGTGTCACCCCCCCCCCCCCCCCCCCCCCCCCCCCCCCCAAAAAAAAAACAGCTTGATTATTCATAAGGAAATGACCCCAAGCACTTAACTGTGGCTATTAGGCAAGTGTATCATAGTCAGACACAATAGCAACCCCATGCTAGCTGTAAAATACTTGAAACAAATTAATAGATATACGACTGAGAGGTAAAGATATGAAATAGTTATATATATATATATATATATATATATATATATATATATATATATATATATATATATATATATATATATATATATTAAACTAACGTGAGATTAGCTCCTTTGTTTTGAGCAAATGCTTTTTCTGTGTTTATTAGTCTTTTTTGTTAATGATTACATGTGTACATGTTTCGTGATTCTAATAGTAACAAGGTCATTGCTCTTTGTGGCTCTTTGGATTCTTTATTTTTGGTTGTGGAAGTTTTTAAGTTTGTTTGTCCGTAAATTGTTATTTTATAAGAAATAAATGTCTCTTAAATGTTGAATGGTAAATTAGGAATCGACGTCACGGCACTTGCTCTGTCCCTATCTTCAGCAGCAAGCGAATAGATCCATTTCCCGTAACCCTCTGACTGTATATCCCTCGCATCCTTCTCCTGAGTGTTAAGCGTTGTCAAGATCCCTTGGCAATACCTCGCTGCGCTATTCTCCCGAGACTGTAATGATCGAACAGCGCACTGTCCATCCGTTCCCAACGGGGCCTCATAATATTATTTTGAAGGAAAGATATAAACCCAAAAAAAAATATTTCAGAGAGCTTTACAAAATAACATGCACAGACAAGACGTGAACGTTGCGGCTGTGAATAATGTAATCAGCACGTTCGTAAATTAGACAAAACTACATAAATACACAATATCACTTATTTTCGTAACTCGAAGCAGCCAGGTCGATGTGTAGCCAATAGTCTGGTGAGACACATGCAAACGGAACAAAAAATATAAAGGGGAATGTCAATCGCTGAACTTGAGAAACAAATGGAAATGTATAGTACGTTCAGTCCCCTTGGCAGTTAAGTCAACTGGGAGCCAAAGTACCCAAAGTGTACATAAAGTGGTTTTCATGAGACTTGTGAACTCTGTCTCTGAAGGGCCAAGATTTCATTTCAGGAAAACCGGGGTTGTTCCGACATTTAAAATGCAATGGTATTGGTTTCAGGATACCTTTCTGGGCATCCAAAAGATGTCTGAACATGTAAGCCCGTCGTAAGCCCGTTTCACCGATGTATTGTATGCCACATCTCTTGCATTTTATAACGTGAATTACATTACGGCGTGTACAATAGAATGCCTTACTATGTGAAGGGTGGCATTCGGGAATACCAGGCTGGTCCCCTGAATCATACGTGGACAGGTCCTGCATACATGTCTGTGGCAGGATACGGTGCTGAAGAGAGACTCAGAAGCAGGGCGTAACCTACTCTTAACTTTAATGTCTTTGATGTTACGGTCATGACTGTTAGCAGCAACATGAAATTCAGAGAAAAGCTTGCTGGTGGTAGGGTCAAGACTAAGGATGGAGAGATGATTGGGGATAATATTTTTCACACGGATATGCAATAGCTAGCTTGCCATACATTAATTCACCACCGTTAGGTGCAGAGCTGACCTGTCTATCTGATCTGCTTATTTTCCAACACACCGACACGACCTGGAGAAAATATCCAAATAATGCTAATTACCCGAACCTCTGAAGTGCTGCTCGCCACTCTGCACGAAGCACCCTGTCTTCACATTTCTCAAAATGCTCTGTCAGTCAGTAACAATCACGGCCTGTGTGTACAGCTGATTCTCAAGCCGGCGGAAGTCAGCAGAGACTTCGTTTATCTCCATTCTAAAGCTAGACGGTGTTATATCATTTGTAACTAAGGGTCGTCCATTCGTTTTTGCTATTAAACCCCCATGAACTTGGTCTGCCCATCAACATAGAGCCATCTGTATCGATAATCACATCAGATGGGGGACGGAGGGAGGTAACATGATTAGAACCCCACAAAAGTCTGAAACTTGTTCGGACATCTCGACTCACTGCTCTCCTCACTGACATTCATCAAGCTTGTACACAAGTCTAATTGTGTCTTCAGCTTACGACATCCAAGACCTTTATCTTTACCTATGTAATCATTAGCACTACTCAGGACAGTCTATGTAGTCTTCTCTCTCTCCTTTTTGTCGTCTTCTCCTCTTCCAACTCTCTCTGTTTCCACTTAAATATGGAATCAAGCATAGAGCACGCAATTAAAACAAAAAAAAAATTATAGTAGAAGTCTCACCTCTTTTTTTTTTTAAGTGTATTATTTTGATAAATAAATGTTATTTTCAAGATGTTTACAGTTTTGATTGATATGGGGAAAAAAAACAAGATTGCTTGGCTGCTCAACAATTTTACATTATGTGGATACGTTAGAAAAGAACGAACAAATAACTGGAATTCTTGAACCATAAACTAACTTTTAGTTAAAATGTTTAATGTGTGAAATACATCATAATTACAGAATGTTTTGATTCGTGTGTGCCTGATTTGTAAATTTTGTAACTGTGATGTGCGTTCCGGTGCCGAGAGGCGTAGGTTCCCCAAAAAAATGTGTAATCAAGTACAAACGAACAATATGAGATTAATTCCCAAAGTAAAAAATGAACTGCAATGCTTCCAAACGGCAGTGAAACGCTGAAGTTAGGGAAACTATACTATTGGTGTATTAGTGTATTGTCACACCCACTTGATTCAAATGAGATGTCACATGTCACTCCTGTCCCGTGCCTGATTTAAGGATTTCTCCTTTAGAACCAACAGCACTCAGAAATAATTATGGTGAGTCGTTTGGCTCGTATTGATCTAAGGGATGCCCCGTGGCCAATATGCGCTCAACTTATTTCCGGAGTAGGGCAACTCAAGTTTTGGCACTACAAAATATATATGTATATGAATACAATATTCCTAGGCACACTTAGCTGGACACCCCCACTACTATAAAAAGAAAGCCCCCAGGTTATGATAGTTTACTAGCTTAACCATGTTAACACATATAACACTTATTATTCATACACACATCAATGCTAACCAATTAGAAAGGTGAAACAGAGACACCTAAGTCAGCCACGGAAATGACTATGTAATAAGTATAAATTATTTACACAAATAGAAGAATAATGTTCCAGTATGTTTCTATAATCAGGACTCAGAGATTGAAACAGCCAGATCGTCTAGCAGAGTATCTCAATTCATCAGCGGAAACAGTGGAGCTGTGGGGAATAGAGCATGATACTGAAACAAAACTGTCACTTATCAGAGTTCCTATGTTGATGCCCCCCTCAGTCCATGGTGATTCGACTGTAGTTGACTCTGGTAGCTCTGCCTCAAGTTGATCTGGTCACAGAGGAGTACCTCACTATCGAGGACACAGAAACTGTATATGGACTCAACAAGTCTCTCCCACAAGTCAGGTCACAATGTTGTCTCGGAGCTCAACCAAGCTCCTGAAGACTGGTACTCTCGATTATGGATACAATCTCTGCAAATATTCACTTGCCCTGGAGCTCACTCACACGCTCTGGCCATGGTAAGGTGGTGGTGTATATGGCACAACCTGATGATGCCAGGTACCTTCACTGGTGTTAGCTGGTGGATAGTTGGTTGGTGGATGTTGGTAGAACTGTGATTAATCTGCCTGCACTTTACAGATGTTTCATCCTGTCAGGAAAGAACTAAGAATTAGTAATCACCAAGAGGGCATCATCTGACAGGAAAGACTCAGAAAAAGCAATCAGTTTCCATCCCACATCAGCCTACTCCACCTCTGCTCCTCTTTTACATTCCTCAGAGTGTACTCTCAAGACCAGGAGACAATGTCTCCTATCATGTATCTGTCTGTTTAGTACAAGAGATGGAAAGTCAGATATATAAAGTGAAGATAGATAACTATCACACGTATCTCATTCTCTCCACCCCTTCACATCTGCATACAGACACTAGTATATATAAATTAGATGATTTTCTATATATATATATATATATATATATATATATATATATATATATATATATATATATATATATATAATGATTACCCAAAAAATTTGATTTTAAAAACATTTACTACAACTTTTTTTTATGACATGTCTCAATTTATATCGTTCTTGTTTAAAAAAAAAATTTCAAATTATTATTTTTTCTCAATATTTATCTTGTTACTTTGACGTAATTCTGTGTTGAATAAAAACAATCTATGTTATTGTGTCTTCCTCTCACACTTGCCTTGCCTCCCTTTGTTACATAAGACAGACACACTTTAATAGATTTACATCTATGGTTTAAAGTTCTTTTTGATGGTTAGCGCCTTTTGCATTTTCACTAATATTGCATTGTATACATTTATAGGGAACTTTTGATGCAACTTCATTTGTTAATTCATATGGAGATAAACCTTTATTCTGTATTTATATTATGTTTCTGATAATTTTTAGTATTGCTTCGTAAGGCATCTATTTTCTTTCTTTTTTATTTCTTTTCATAATTCCTTCTTTATTTTCTTTTATACGAGTCGGTGAAGCTCTTTTCAAAACATATAGTTTTTAAAAATCCAACCACACTATTGCAATCATTTTTTTAAAGTAATCTTGTTATACCACATCCATAATCACCAACAGTTAGACCATTTATGTTTTTCTCTATTGGGGATCGTTATTTCTTTCTGTAAAGTTTTCAGGTGCCTCACAATTTTATGTATTCATTTTGAAATCGAGAAAAATAACTCTAGAGTAATGCACACAAACAAAACAAAACGACCTAGCAGTATTAACGTTTAAGTTCTATTTAATTCCATAATTAAAAAAAACACAGTGCTCATAAAATGTAGGCAAACTTGTCTCTGGGTTGACGGAGGCATACTATGCATAAAGATTTGGCGGGTGCAAATGAAGTGTAATATACCAGTTGTGCCTCGTGTCTTTTCTTCATGATTTTCCCTGTAGAATACAAAGTCACTTAGAAGTGGGGACAACATTAAATGGGTGCTCTCGTTGGACTAGGGAACAATCCCGCAGCTCCAAACAAACACCCAGTCTACCTCAGGGGTGGGGCAACTCAAGTTATGACTCTGCATAATTATTCAGAACTCCTAAGCCCAACTTTTTGTGACACTCCATAATACTTTTTTTGCCCCCAGACTAGCTACTATACTCGTCCCAGTCGCACAACACCTTACAAAGGATAAGATTAGGTAACCACCATCTGACAATAAAATACATCCCAAATACTAAAACAAGAAAAATCAAATGGCATTAACCACAATGGAATAAAAAAAAAAGAATATTTTTATTTTTAAATTAGTGTTATTAGGATTAACAGGAAGAAAAACGTATACTTCCAGGGAAAGTTAATGTGGTAAACTCTAGACTTCCCTCTGAAACTAATCTTATAGTGGATTCTGGAAACTTTTTCCAACATTGAAAAAGGGCCGACCCAAACTAAATCAATCTTATATCTCCTCGTTGGTAAAAGCAAAATAACCATATTTCCAACTTCAAGACATCGTCCCGTTGTCTTTTTGTTAAGGTGTGCTGCATTTATCTTGCGAGCATGCATTAGATTCTTACTAGCCAGGTCCCAACCTAGCCGCAATTTTTCCTTGAGTTCCTGCACATATTGTGATGTTGTTGTCAAGGACTCACCTTCATTCTCATTTTGTCATGTTTTCCTAAGAATAGCCAAAGGACCCGAACAGGACTACCAAACACCAGTGTAGATAGTATGAATCGGTTCGAGGCGTTGGGAACTTCCAGGTAGGCGAATAGTGCTGCAGACACGTACTCGTCTCACCTCGCTGGCTTTTCCTTGGTTAACCTTCTCAGGAGTGATATCAACTTCCCGTTGAACCGCTTACTTTGACCATTCTCTTGGGGTCGGTACGGACTTGTGAAAATAGGATGAGATTTAAGACTCTTAAGGACCTCCTTCATTAGTTTTCCTTCAAACTGTGACCCATTGTCAGGCATAATTTGCTCAAGAAAACCTACACGCGCGAAGATGCTTGTTAATGCTTTTGCCACAGTCTTGCTTTCAATTTTGGAAGAGGTGTGGCTTCCGCCTAAGCAGTATAACTGTCTACCATGGTAAGGATGTACGCATGCTTCTTCTTCTTGAGTGACAGAGGTCACACCAGATCGACTGCCGCTGTCTCAAACGGAGTGGAAGTTACAAGCGTTTCACCCAAACTGGTGCATTTCTGCCCTCTAAGCTACTCTTTACCTTTCAAGTAGTACTTGTTTCTCTTCGAAGGGTTATGACTATCAGATAACTTGTAAAGCAAGCCGTAAGAGTTGGGTCAGTATTTTGGGCCACCTTAATCTCATCAGGTAAGGGATTCACCTGAGTCTGATCCTCCGTGGCAATCTTATGTTGCGCACGAGTGTTCAAGGCCGCAGGGTACTCTGAAGGTGTCAGAGGATTTCCTACATTGTACCAAGAAAAACTTTCAATTTTCCAGTACTGTCGCATTAATCACCCCAGATACATACTTGGATCTGACCTCTATCTTCGCAATAAGCAAGCTCTAGGGTTGAGTATTCAGCGTAGCACACCTAATTTCAATAAATTTACCTGTACACTGATTAACCTCTGTAGTAATATAGCCGAGTAACTCAACCCAGAGTCGTAAAAACACAAACTCTTTTTTTCCCAATTCGCCTAGACATTTTCAACCACCGGTGGCCTATTAAAACGATTATAATGTTTCTCTGTAGTGGATGGACCAACAGTTGAAAAAAAAGCCGACATTTGTGCTCAACCAGATTGGTTGTCATTACAGTCATTTGTGTGGTGTGTTGTTTCTACAGTTTTGGCAGTAGGGTTTTATAGAACCATTAAACAGCTGTCTCTGTTGTGACGCATTAATTTTTGGCGTGTTCTGGGTATCATCATGGGAGAAATTCATTTTGGGAGAACCTGGATTAAGGGTTTTTCGACCATTATGACCATTCTTACCCTGACTATGGGTGTTGGATTTCGATGTACCATCATTTGTATGGGTCAACTCGTATCGCTCTGTACGAACCAGTATCTCTGCCAACCTCTCTGCCCCATTTTCAGTGAAAAAGGTTTGCATCCCTCTCGGCATTGTGTCTTTGAGTTGTTCGGTTAAGAACATTTCTTGAATATCTTTAAATGAAGATTCATACCCGGATATCTCCTGCCATCTAACGAGGTACCCTTGTAACCTACTGGCACACCGTGGATAAGTTTTACCATTCATCTCATTCTCAGTTCTGCCTATTCGTGGCACAACGGAACGTGGCCTATTCGTGAGGGCATTCAATTCAAATCGCTTTAACAAAGCTTCGCACAAAGCATCTAAATCAGTCTTGGGACCAATAGGCATCAGCTGGTGTATTACATATGCCTCTCCCTTGAGACCATGTGCCAACTTTAAAGTATATCTGTCTTTCCCTAAATTGTCAAAAGCAGTCAATTTAACGAACTTATCAATATATTGTTCAATATTTTCAAGTGTAGCATCAAAAAAAGGCATAGGGAAATTCTTAGCTTGCGTAGAAATGAAGCGTACCGATGTTTTTATCTAACTCTGATGTTTAAGATATGGACATTTGTACGTCTCTCTATTCTTTAACCTTCAATTTTTTGGGCCGTATTTCTGCTACAATTTAATCTTGTCCGATTCCTTCTCAGCCTCGATTCTGAGTCTCTTAGATTCTATTTTGAGTTTCCCAGCTTCTTGGAGAGTCTCTCGGATTCATTCATGAATCGTTCAGTTTCCTTCTCCGCCTCAATTCTAAGTCTTTCATATTACCGGGATTCCATTCTTATTTCCCTTTACGTGGTTTTGATCCACTTTGTCATTTCTTTGCCATTCAGTTCCAATTGGACAGCCATTTCCCTAAGTTCCCGGATGGAACATTGACCTGCAAAAAGATCATTAAGAATCCAGCATCTTGTCAAACAAAATGTTTAAATGAGAAAAACAAACAGTATCACAATGCACTACCAGTACTGCAGCCAATCATTCACTGTGCACCAATGCTTAATCAAGCTCTAGAGGAATTGTAAGAAATTACGATAAATAGTCAGATCACTATATTTCCTATTTATTGGACAACATAATCCTAATAATTTAAAAAAAGAAAATTGCATATATATATATTATATATATATATATATATATATATATATATATATATATATATATATATATATATATATATATATATATATATATATATATATAATATATATATATATTATATATACACTCGTGTGTTCATAGATACTCCCAAGAAAAGAAATATTATGGTACGAGACGAGATCAAAACACGTCTTTACAGACTGCAGCCTAACAATCATGGTGACGTAATAAAAATGAAGTACTTCTAGCAAGTAGATTTAAAAGCAAATTATTTTTTCACAACCAGATTTTACAATGATAATACCTCTCAAATTATACATTCGGTAGTGAAGAATTTTTTTGTCTATTTAGGGAATAATCATTCCAGGATAAATCGTGTATATCCATTCAAAGTGGAGGAAAAAATATACCTCAATCAAAATCGTTTTCACTACATCAGTGACATACCTATTATAGAAACAGTTTATATTGTCCATCATAAATTACTTTTTTTTTTTTTTTTAAATGCCTACGCCCATAGAGTAAAAAAGTTTTTAAAAAAAGTAAAGATCCCTTTTCACGCCACATCGGGTATATGGGCAGAGCGTCCCATACTTTTACAGACCAATCGGCACTGGATGGGTACTGTGGTCAGCATTACGCCGGCCGTCTTTACTTCCCTAGGACAGCCATCCTGGTACCCATTTTAGGATGGGTCGACCTGCGATGTCCTATACCATGATAACAATCCACGCAGCCTGCAGTGGGTTTCGATCGCGTTATGCTGGGACTTGCTACGCCTAAGCCACGGACGCCACAGGGCATAGAGGGCTAGACCTAAATTTTTATAAACCACTTGGCGCAAGATGGATGATGTGGTTAGCATTACGCCGGCTGCCTTTACTTCCCTGGACTTCATCCAGAACCTACTCAACCTGGGACGACCTTGGAGTCAAGGTCATTTTTGAATGTATCTTATATTATAGACAACAACACAAATTCGTAAAGCTTTAACGTTGATGAATTGTGGAGTTTGTAACCCAAGTATCTCCAGTTTCTATAGTTTGTAGCTGATTGAAAACTCATTTCATTTGTTTATCTTCATTTCCGTTAGTCCTATTCTACCGCTTCTGATATCGAGGAAGACATGGTGCACTAGCTCTTGCTCCTCTGGCTTCTAGTCTATAATCATTTGACACTGGTGTACTGTATAGCTTCTCTGATACTATTATTTACATCTTTCGATTGTTTCTGCATCGGCTTCTAATGCACTGTGATGCATTAAACCGTCTATGCCTTTTTGAGTATAACGAAACGAGGCTGAAACTATAAGTAGGTAAACACATGTTGGGTTGTTCATTTATGCAACTCGATGTTTGTTTAGTGTATTTAGTGCATTAGTATTTGTTTAAAGTAGTCGTACTTTACTGCACCTACAACGTCTTTGTATTTTTACCAATTACATTGTTTTTTCATTATATTATGATAATTTTATCGTATAATTCTAAGTCTAAATTCGTGAATGCAAGATATCATGTCTTTGCCAAATATAATGTCAACCATTGAATATCCACATAAAGTAGTTCTTTCATGTAACTCTTATTTGTATTTCTTTGTTTTGCATCTGTGCTTGTGTCGTGCATGCGATAAACAGAAGTGATGTTAAAGTCTGGACTATATCTCAGTCCTTAAGAAAGAGAATAGCGGTTTTTAGCTGAAATTCTATAGAAAGATTTTCAGAGTATCTTGGACAAATAAGATGAGAAATATTGGCATCATAAAAAATCTGAACATCAAGAAAGACTGGGTAATAAACAGCATCCTTTCTCGAAAGATGAAATATTTTTGTCATATCAAACACCACGACGGATTGAAAAAATTATATCAGACGGCATGTTACCAGAAAGGAGGGACAGGGACCGACCGAAACGAAGATAAGCACAGTATATAAGTGACTCCTTGAGTGTGAAAGTGCAAGCGGCAGGATAACTGGCGAGAAACCGAGTTTCATACACGCAGACTGATGAAAGCGACGTTCTGCAAAAGACTGGCTACATGATGATGATGATGAGCCATAGCCTCTTTTGTCTTCGCTGAAGTCTATTCAACGTACTTTTCTCTTATCTCTGGTTTAATTGAACAATGATATAAACAAGATACGCTTTGCTTAAATATGTCTTTTTTTTTTTTTAATCTTTCTCTTTTTATAAACTCTTTCTTTAAGTACAAGCATATATTTTCTTCTCTAATACTCGCCATTTTAATTCATAAATAAATGTACATTTTGCAGATCCCGAGTGTAAGTTATATTTCATGCCCTTTATAGCAAAACAAAATTTATAAAATAGATTGTTAGGACACTGCGACATTTTTATTTACCTGATATATTAATTGAAGCTACAATAAAATGGGATTTGAACCATACTAGTTTAGACATAGATGATTTCAATGAATATACTTAACATTTTGTCTGCATGTTTATCACTTATGGTAGTGCATTTGACATGCGCATCTCATATTATCGTTTTTCTTAGTACATTATTTATTGTAAAAAAAAAAAGAAAATGCCACAATGAGCTCGTGAAAATGTAAGATTCGTTTACTTACATAGCTGTCTGCTTAGACGAACTGAATGATGTGAAACAAATTACTGCAGATGTAATTATAGCTTTTTTTAAACAAGGTCCGACAATTCAGTAATAAGACTGATTTTATTATGGCCAAGACAAAAATGTCATATGTGAAGCAAAGCATGGAACCCAAAGAAGCAAGCTTTATCTATGATCTATGAACTCTGCATCGCCGTCTGATGAGCAGACGACAAACAAGCTGAAATTTTATTGACCTTGTTTGATGTGCATTGTTACGAAATCAACATGGAGCAAAAATGTATATTCTATTTAAAACTCAGGAAAAGCGCCAATGAGACAGTTGGATAGGTGCGACAACTTTATGGGGATAATAGTTTATCTCATGCGCAGATTTTCAGGTGGTATTCAGATTTCAAAACTGGTATAGAAATGATTACTAATGAAACTAGACTTGGACGCCCAGTTTTTGTTCGTTATAAAGACCTCATTGCAAAACTCAGAGAACGGATTCAAGAAGAATGTTGTTTGACTGTGAGGATGATGGCGGAAAATTTTTAGTGGAAGATTTTGGCAAGAAACAAGTTTCTTGTCTGTTTGTACCACACGCCTTGTCTAATGACTAAAAACATCAGGTTGTTGAGTACGCAAAAGACCTCATCAAAAAGTATCACATAAATGAAAATTTCTTTAAAATAATTGTTGCAGAGAAAGAAACAGGGATTTTCCGCTATGATCCCACAACTAAACGCCAAACTGCTCAGTTAAAGTCATCACCACCAACAAAAGAAGAAAAAGAAAAAGTCGAAAGTGAAGACAGTATTGGTTTGCTTCTACGACAGAAAAGGACTTATTCGCAAATAATTTATTCCAGAGGGACAGACTGTCACAGCGAAAGTTTATTTAAGTATTTGAAACGTCTATTAAAAAGGATTCTCAGATTCTGACCCAAAAATAAGTGTGTGTTCTCAACCATCCACCCTACTCCCAGATTTGGCTCCCTGTGATTATTTTCAATTCCCAAAATTAAAGTTACCATTGAAGGAACGCTTCTTCAATTATATTGATGACATTATTAAAGTTATCATTGAATGATATTGATGACATTCAAATTTCTGTAACATTGATTTTAAGGGATATAACAACAGAAGAACTACAGATGTCGTTCTAGAGTCTGAAATACAGGCTATATCTTTATTTGTTAATTTTTTATATATTTTTTTAATGGAATTAGCCTCATTACATTATTGGCCCCTGTATGAATGTATATTATTTCAGCGAATAAAGATTTCACACAAAGCTATAACTGTGGTGAATTAGTGAGAAGTTAACCAGGACCTCAGTTTTCACTGTGATATCTAGTCCACTACTTCTTAGGTGCAATTTTTTAATATTCGAAGCCCCACACTGGCTATGGTCAGGGGCGCAATATAGCCCGACCATAAATACGGTCTATTGGCTGAACGCGGTTTCTGGGACCTCTCCACGGTGATCCTCATCCACATGGTAACACTTTGTGTCGTCGGGTGTTTATCGCTTGTGTGATGTCCTAGTTGAGTAAAAATCTACTACTAACCTGGACCGTCAAATTATCATAGTGATTACCTGTATAAATAAACATTTTTTGTCCTGACCCTTCGTTATTCTGTTAACCTTTTCATAATTATATGGCGACTTATGGCTCTTCCACTAGCAATTCTGCCTCCTAGCCCGGTGGCATTTAATAATGATGTAGATCTTCTTTAAAGTTATCTTCGCACCTAATTTGTTTTTCTTTCTGCACATGGCTCTAAGGCAACCCACTGCTTTAGACTATAGATATTGTTACGTTTGAAACAGGCCATTACCTTTAAAAAGGCAAACCATTGTTATTGCTTCACAAAAAATGTAACTTAGGATTGGTTAAAAGTTAACTGCATTTAAAATGACTGTATTATTGATTGTATTGATAACATCGCCCTTGTGTCTCATTCTAAAACCGTTTCTTGTTCCGTCGGTTGGTATCTTGGCCTTTATTGTCCATGAAAGCGATTACCATAAGTATTGTCGTCGAAGACTGCGAGCTTTTCTGTCGACCGTTGTTATAAAGCGGTGATAGACTCGTTTCTAGAAGTAATGAATTACAGTTGTTGCGCTGCACACTCCCAATCCCGTAAGATTATTAAACTTTGTGTACATTTGCTTTCGTCTGCTCTTTTAGATGAAGCTTTTAGACTTTCTTTTATCTTAGTTGTTTATCTTCATTGAGGACTATGGTTTATACTATAATTTCACTGACAATTGCAATAGACAATTTTGTGTATTTTATGATTTTCACTATCATTTGTTTTGACAATAAAGTATTCAGCTGGTTCTTCTTTTCTAAATTTATCTTTTCAAGTCTTACAATTTTTTTATGTGGTGCTTTTTAAGATTCAAAGTTAGTACTGTAACTGACTGAGGGGTAGCGTTTATGTGTTTGAATATGGTGCTTGTATAAATGTTGTTCCCTAGAATATTCCCTGATATTATTTCAAACTATGACTAATATTCAACTGAGACAAGGTTTGCGTAAAGAATTTGCTTTGCTACCCTATTATTCCTATAAAAATCTTCTTTATGCAATAGTATGTGCTTGTTTTCTCTTGTATTAGCCTCTGAAATTACCACACAAAAATGTAAATGTTGCAGCTATTTCTGGTAAGTCGCGTAATCAATTTATAGATTTAAAACAAATTAAGTGTTATGTAAGACACTGCAAGCAATTACATGAAACTGTTTTTAGTGAGGACACTGTAATAACTAGATTCATAATATTGCAGTTATTGACAAGTAAAATCTTCAGCTTGGTATCAGGGAGTCTCTCAGTTTCTATTTTGAGTCTCCCAGCTTCTGGGAGTCTCTTGAATTCAATCATGAATCGTTCAGCTTCCTTATTCGCCTCAATTCTGAGTCTTTCAGATTAACGGGCTTCCATTCTTATTTCTCTTTATGTGGTTTTGATCCACTCTGTCATTTCTTTGCCCTCAAGTTTCATTTGGACAGACATGTCCGTCAGTTCCTGAATGGAATTTCTTGTCTGTGCCATAATGACCTGCAAATAAATCACTAAGAATCCAATTTCTTGTCAAACTAAATGTTTAAATGACAAAATCAAGCAGTATAACATTACATTACCAGTACTGCAGCATATCCTTCTCTGTGCCCTATTGCTTAATCAAGCTCTAAGGAAATTGTAAGAAATTACAACAAATAGTCAGATCACATTATTTCCTATTTCTTGGACAACATGATCCTATAAAATTTTTAAAAATACCACTATATATATATATATATATATATATATATATATATATATATATATATATATATATAAATTATATATATATATATATATATATATATATATATATATATATATATATATATATATATATATATATATAGTGGTATTTTAATATATATATATATATATATATATATATATATATATATATATATATATATATATATATATAATTTGTTACGAATTACCTACCCATGCTGGAAGAAAGCTTCTTGTGTACAAAGATACTCCTAAGAAAGGAAATATGGTACGAGACGAGATCAAAATACGTCTTTACAGACTGCAGCCTAACAATCACAGTGACGTAATAAAAATACCTCTAGCAACGGTTTTGTATCACCTCGCCCAAAGACGGCAGTGAAGTGTTTAAATAGCTGGCCTAGAATCGCTAAAGAAAATACTCTCCAACAAACGAATCGACACTATAACTTCAGGCTACAAGTTTTAATAAAGCAACAATGATCTTTCCGACATTAGGACCCAATAGTATAGGAAGAACTATTCATTCAAGAACGATTAGTTCATAAAAATGAATATGGTCACATGCAGAAGGATGTCCAAAATGTGGGCGATTCCATAGCGGCAGGGGTGTTGTTACTGTTCTGTGACAGGAAGGAACGTTCAGGACACATCTTGCAATCAGCATTTTCGGTAATGGTTTGTCTCAGTAGTTTGGAAAAAAAATTGTGCTATATGAAAAAGTCGACATCATTGTCGTCCTCAAACTGAATAATCTTCTCATTTGATCTAATAGAAGTTTATCAAAAATCATGATGTTTTTTTTCTGTGAGTTATAGATATTTTGGTTCGGGAGCCTCATCTGCTTGCGCATAAAAACAACATTTTGCTCGGGATTTACTGTATTCCAACCATCCTTTTTTTTTAAAGAAGTGGATTTAAACGCAAATTAGTTTTTTCGCAACCAAATTTTTTAATAATACCTTTTAACGTATCTATTGGGTAGTAAATAAATGTTTTGTCTGTTTGAAAAATCATTCTAGGATAAATCTTGCAAATCCATTAAAAGTAGAGGAACAAATATACCTCTGTCACAGTCGTTTTTACAACATCAATGACATACCTATCATAGAAACTTTTTATATTGTCCATCATATATTACTTTTTTAAATAGTTAAACACCGACGCTCGTTAAAGATCACTCCATGGATGCCCCTAGCAACTGGTAAACAGTCAGAATTGCGTGCTTGTACAAAAACACAGTGATACTACTAGTCCCAGAAAAGTCAGTGCTGCATAGATACAGATGGTACCCATGAAAACACTATGTAAACAATCAATTCTTCATTGATACAGATGGTACCAAGAAAAACACTATGTATAGATTCAGTATTCTTTGAAGGATTGCTTCTTAGATACATACAGCAATGGATAAACAAAAGGGACAATCATCATTGTTTGGTTATGTTATGCGAAGAGAAAAATTTGAACACGTAGTGATCACTGAAAACATTTATGGAAAGAGAGACAGAGGGACAACGTGAAATGATTACTGACAGTCGTTTGTCACGGCATGGGGGGCTGTCAGGACACGAAATGATACACGCAGTTGCAGATCGCGGATTGTGGAGAGGCATAATAGCCCACGCCGGTCGACAAACACTTGATGATGATGAGTATTGAAATATGAGCATCTAGCTTATTCACACACACACACATATTTTTAAGTGGGTGAGGGGTTTGTTGTGTATATAACTACGTGATCAGCTACACATAACATTTAAAAAAAAAAAAAACACACACACACACAATTATTTTACGTGTATGCTGATCCCCTAATTATATATACTACTTATTTTGAATTGTATTACTATATGCATAACTTTAAAAGATGATCATTTGAACAGTGTAACACTATTGCCGACGCTGAGTTGTATTATTACTTGTGATGATAATGTTGGTTACTGTTTGATTAGCTTCAGAATCGAATTTACTACGATTTGTTTAGAAGATGCCTAGTGCACAATATACTTTGGTGATTTTACGCTGAGGTTTCATTAACTGTCGTACTAGCACAACACTATGTAGTGGGCATTTCGAAAACTGCATTATTATCTATGACCGATATTTATATATAAAATATCTGCGAATAAATTATTCTAATGTAGTATTAACTGTAACATGTACATTTCGTATCATATCTGTGTACATTTTTTTTTCCACTGTAATAAATTATCAACTGTCACAATGCGATAAAGAACTATTTATGATACTTTAAATTACCACCGCTGCCCCGAATGTTGTGAAACAATTGACTGTATATATATATAATCATGGCTTACTTGAATATGTGTGTATCTTATATAGTAGAGTAAACGACTTCACCGCGCCTTTAGGCGAATTCGGCACAGAAGTAAAAAAGTAAAAACAAGCAAAGATCCCTTTTCACGCCTTAAGCACATCGTGTATATGGGCAGTGCGTCCCATAATTTTAATGACCAAATTTGCACTGGATGGGTAATGTTGGCAGCTTTACGCCGGCCGTCTTTACTTCCCTAGGACAGCCATCCTCGTACCCATTTTAGACTGGGTCGACCTGCGATGCCCAATACTATGATAACAATCCACGCAGCCAGCAGTGGGTTTCGATCGCAGAACGTTGGGACTCGCAACGCCTAAGCCACGGACGCCACATGGCATAGAGAGCTAGACCTCAATTTGTATAAACCACTTGGCGCAAGTTGGATGATGTGGTCAGCATCACGCCGGCTGTCTTTACTTCCTGGGACTGCATCCAGAACCCACTCAACCTGGGTCGACCTGGGGGCCAAGGTCATTTTTGAATATATCTTATATTATAGACAACACAAATTCGTAAAGCTTTAACGTTGATAAATTGTGGAGTTTGTAACCCAAGTATCTCCAGTTTCTATAATTTGTAGCTGATTGAAAACTCATTTCATTTGTTGATCTTTATTTCCTTAAGTCCTATTTTACCGCTTCTGATATTGAGAAAGAAAGGGGGCACTAGCTCTTGCTCATTTAGCTTCTAGTCTACAGGCATTTGACACTGGTGTACTGTAGAGCTTCTCTGATGCTATTTTGTACATCTTTCCCTTGTTTCTGCACCGGCTTCTAAGGCGCTGTGATGCATTAAACCGTCTGTTCCTTGTTGAGTATGACGTAACGATAATTTTATTATATGTAGGTAAACACATGTTCTGTTGTTCATGTATGTAACTCGATGTTTGTTTAGTGTATTTAGTGCATTAGTATTTATTTAAATAAGTCGTACTTTGCTGCAACTACAACGTCTTTGTCTTTTTACCAGTTATATTGTTTTAATTGCGATGATAATTTTATCGTATAATAATAAGTCAAAATTCGTGAATGCAAGATTTCGTGTCTTTCCTAAATATAATGTCAACCATTGAATATCCACAAAAAGTAATTCTTTCATTTAACTCCTATGTGTATTCCTTTGTTCCACATCTGAGCTTGTGTACATGCATGCGATAAACAGAAGTAATGTGGAAGTCGGTACGCTCTTCCGTCATTTTATTTTTTTCTGTCACTAGTAATAGCTTCAGCAAGGAGATAAAGATTAGAATTTTGAGAGCATGCATCTTTGTTGTGGCTACACACGGATGTGAGTCGTGGACTATCTCTTAGTCCTTAAGAAAAAGAATAGGGGCTTTTGGCTGAAATACTATAGAAAGATTCTTGGACAAAGAAGGTGAGAAATATTGATATCTTGAAAGATCTGAACATCAAGAAAGATTGGCTAATAAACAGCATACTTTCTCGAGAGCTGAAATATTTTGGTCATATCAAGCACCACGACGGATTGGGGGAAAAAACATTATATCTGAAGGCATGGTACCAGGAAGGAAGGGGCAGGGGCCGACCGACACGAAAATAAGCACGTGATATAAATGTCTCCTCGAGTGTGAAAGTGCATGCGTCGGAATAACTGGCGAGAGACCGAGTTTCTTTCAGGCAGACTGATAAGAGCGACGTTCTGCAAAAGACGTGCTACATGATGATAATGATGAGCAATAGCCTCTGTTGTCTTCGCTGAAGTCTATACAAGGTACTCTTCTTGCTGGTTTAATTAAACAATGATATAAATTCAGCTGAGACAAGGTTTGCTTAAAAATGTTTTTTTTTTTTTTTATCTTTCTCCTTTTATAAACTCTTTCTTTGAGTGTTTGCATATATTTTCTTCTCTAATACTCGCCATTATAATTTATAAATAAATGTACATTTTGCAGAACTTGATTGTAAGTTATATTTCAAGCCCTTTATAGCAATACACAATTTATAAAACAGATTGTTAGGACACAGCAATATTTTAATTAAACTGATATTATAATTGAAGCTACAATAAAATGGGATTTGAACCATACTAGTTTAGACAAATAGATGATTTGCATGAATATACTTCACATTTTGTCTGCATGTTTATCACTTATGGTACTACATTTGACATGCACATCTCATATTATCATTTTTCTTAGTGCATTTTTTATTGTTTAAAAAAAAAAAATCAAATGCCACAATGAGCTCGTGAAAATGTATGATTATTTTACTTACATCGCTGTCTGCTTAGACAAACTGAATGATGTGAAACAAATTACTTCAGATGTAATTATAGCGTTTTTATTTTTTTTATACAAGGTCCGACAATTAGGTAATAAGACTGATTTTATTATGGGTATGACAAAAATGTCATTTGTGAAGCAAAGCATGGGAACCAAAGAAGCAAGCTTTATCTATGATCTGTCAACTTTGCATCGCCACCTGATGAGCAGACGACAGACAAACTGAAATTGTATTGACCTAGTTAGATGTTACAAAATCAAAATGGAGCAAACATCTATATTCTGTTTAAAACTCCGATAAAACGCCAATGAAACAGTTGAATAGGTTCAACAAGTTTATATGGGTAATTGTTTATTTCGTGCACAGATTTTCTGGACGTATTCAGGATTCAAAACTGGTGTAGAAATGATTACTAATGAAACTATACCTGGACGCCCAGTTTTTGTTCGTAATAAAAACCTCATTGCAAAACTCAGATAACGGATTCAAGAAGATCGTTGTTTGACTGTGAAGATGATGGCGAAATATTTTCAGTGGAAGATTCAAGCAAGAAACAAGTTGCTTGTCTGTTTGTACCACAGTCCTTGTCTAATGACCAAAAACATGAGGTTGTTGAGTACGCAAAAGACCTAATCAAAAAGTGTCACAGAAATAAAAATGTTTTAAAAAAAATTGTTGCGGAGGATGAAACAGGGATTTTCCGCTATGATCCCACAACTAAATGCTAAACTGCTTGGTTTAAGTTATCATCAACAACAAAAGTAGAAAAAAAATATCCGTCTTTAAACGTCGAAAGTGAAGACAATATTGGTTTGTTTCTACGACAGCAAAGGAGTTATATTCACAAATAATTCATTCCAGAGGGACAGACTGTCACAGCGACAGTTTATCTGAGTATTTTGAAACCTCTATTAAACATGATTTTCAGATTCTGACCCAAATAGTCACCTTTTATTCTTCATGGCAATGCACGGGCTCAACGGACGGTATTCGTACAGTAATTTTTGCTCCTAAAACAATTGTGTGTTCTCAACCATCCACCCTATTTCCCAGATTTGTCTCTCTGTGATTTTTTTTTTCAATTCCTAAAATTAAAGCTACCATTGAAAGAACTCTTCTTCAACGATACTGATGGCATTATTAAAGTTACAATTGAAAGAACGCTTCTTCAATGATATTGATGACTTTCAAATTCTGTAACATTGATTTTATGGGATATAACAACAGAAGAAGTACAGAGGTCGTTCTAATGTCTGAAATACAGCTTATATCTTTATTTGTTATTTTTCTAATTTTTTTAATGGAAGTAGCCTCATTACATTATTTTCCTTTGTATGAATGCATATTATTTTTAGCGAATAAAAATTTCACACAAATCTGTAACTGCGGTCAAATGGTGAGAAAACCAGGACCTCATTTCTCACTGTTATATTTAGTCCATTACTTCTGAGGTGCAATTTTTTTGTTATTTGAAGCCCCACTCTGGCTCTTGTCTGGGGCTGCAATACAGCCTAAATACGGTCTACTGGCTGAACTAAAAAGAGGTCTACTGAGACCTCTCCACGGTGATCCTCATCCACATAGTAGCACTTTGTGTCATCGGGTGTGTATCGCTTGTGTGATGTCCTGGTGGGGTAAAATATACTACTACTACTACCAGGACATGATATATAGTATAATTTCCAGTCCACCACTTCTTTGGTGCAATTTTTCGTTTTTAAAAGCCTCACCTTGGCCCTTGCCAGGGGCCGCAATACAGTCCGACTATAAATATGGTCTAATGGCTAAACGCGGTTTCTGCGACCTCTCCACGGTGATCCCCATCCACATAACATAGTGGCACCTTGTGTGATGTCCTGGTATGGTAAAAATCGACTTCTACTACTAGGACCGTCAAATTCTTATATTGTTTACCTGTTTACAATTTTATTTCCTGACCCTTCGTTTTTCTCACAACCTTTTTCATAATTCCAGTAAACATTACAGCACTACCACTATCACCCCTGCCACCTAGCCCGGAAGCATTTAATAATGTTGTAGAGCTTCTCTGGCCTTATCTTTGCACTTCTTGTTTGTTTCTTTAGACGATAGATATATTGTTGAGTATGAAACGGGGCATTACTTTTAATGCAGGCTCAGTGTTCTCCAGCATGCATACTTGTCTTATTGTGTCTTCTGCTCGAGCCATCCAGGATTTTCCCCTTTTCAGCCTTTGACCTTTACCTGCAGCCAACGCTTCAAAATGAGGGTGTTCTTTATCTGCAGCTACTCTGAGTTATGACATAGCCTGCAGCACCTGTAGTCTATCTGCAATAGTCTGCAATGCAAGGATGTATCATATGCACACAATCGGGGTTTCTCCTGTACATCCCAGGATCACCTGCATTGCTTCATTTTGTATGCGCTCCAGTTTCTCTAGCTGACTCTTCGAGACAGTTACTAACCCCAACCCATAATTAATTACTGAGATGTGTAAGTGCTGGTAAAGTGTGAACAGCAGTCTCTGCTCCATTTCCATCGATGCCATAATCTTGAGTTCACTAGGACCTTTTTTTAAGCCTTTGTCACCACCTCTTCTATGTGATCCTTAAAAGACAAACTTCCGTCAAAGTGATTCTCAGGTATCGCAGTGTGCTGTCTTTTTTGATATCACTGCCATTTATTTTGAGGTTTTGAACATCAGCTCTAACAATCCTGTTGTTCATTTAACACCACAAGACGGTTGCCTTTTCTGGGGTAATTATAGCCTCTCATCTCTGTACACCAGTCGCTTATCTTATCTAATGTCGCCTGTAGTTCTTGAGCTATATACGAGAACATCATCTGCAAATGTCAATATTCTGACGACTCCGGGAGTTTTCAAGTCCGCAATCTTGCTTGTAAAAACGTTCAAACGTACAGGTGAAATTGCAGATCCCCGTCGTAGTCCTGAAGCCATGAATAATTTTAGAGTTTTAATAAATTGATACCAGTCTTAAAGGTGGGCTTTGCCCTGAATTATCTCCTCCTATCAAACTTTGTATTCTGGTATTTAAAACTTTGATTTAATATTTACCTTCTGGCATAAATAAGGGTATCCATAATTTTCCGCTGTCCCTGGATTATTAAAACATTTTATCATTGCTAATATAAGGAAAGTAATAAACAGTTTCTAAGTTAACTAGGACTATAAAGTAATGTTATTCTTTATCTAATTTTAATGGCAGGTTAAATGCAGTATTAAACAATGTTTTGTTACTGGAAACAAGAAACTGATCTGAGAATTGGGATCTTGTGTTCTTTACTAATTCTTTCATAATTTGTCCCATTTCTTATTGGAAATATTTTATTGTTTCGACATATTCTTTTCTAATCTTTAAAGACTAGGTAATGTCTTTTCTGGATTCTTCATATAACATGTCTCTACTGTTCTTGGTAAATATAAGATACATTTCTATCATTCTTGTTAGAAAAGGGGTTTGGTCACTAACGGGAGGAAGTGAATATGATCTAGTCTGCATTTACATATGTCTGACCTCCATCTGGGTACATGGGCCACATTATCAAGCTATATCGCACCGGAAGAACCACAGGGTTCTGCATTTGCATTAGGGCTTTTCAATGTTTATATAAGCAAAAGTGGAAAACTTTAATCACCTGATGATGGTGTGATATTAATCTTAGAAAATAATGTCCTTGTTTATAGACGGGGCGATAAGCAACAGACAGCAGATGTACTGTAGGCAACTGCAGATATAGTATCTGACTGGTGTAGAAATATTGGTGTTGTCATCAGCCGTGAAAATGCGACTGTCTTTATGTGCTGTCTGTGTTGTTATGTCCTAAGTCTTATTATTAAATCTTGTTATGTAATAAAAAACATCATCATCATCAGGTGCCTTGCCGATTGGTGTGGGTGATCATGCCTCTCCATAATCTGCTATCTCCTGCAGCATGTATCAGTTCGTGTGCCAACACACCTCCATGCCATGCAACAAGACTGTCAAGCATCTTTTCTCGTTGTCTTCCTCTATCCCTCATTCCACAGATCTTTCGAGTGGTCACAGCATGTTCTATTTTCCCTCCTCTCATAACATGGCCGAAAAATAATGACTGTCTCTTTCTGATGTCTGTGATAAGTGTTCTTCGGGCTCCTGCTATTTTCAAAACCTCTTGGTTGCCTTTTTTGGCTGTCCAAGGTATTCTAAGCATTCTTCTTTAACCTACATCTCTGAAGCCTCAAGAAATTGTTTTGCCTGCCTACTGATTGTCCAGGATTCACAGCCATATGTTAAAACTGGATGTATGTAGCAAGCAAGAATTCTTTTTCTAACTCTCAAGGGCAAGGATATATTGCACAGGATGTTTTTCATTTTATAAAATGCAGTTTTTGCCTGTCCTTTTCTGTTTTTGCATCTGAATTATGAATCTTCCATCTGATGTTATCCATGTGCCCAGATACTTAAATTTATGTACTTGTCATAAAATAACACCATCGACTTTTATTACACACTTAGTAATAATTCGTTTCTTTGATACTACCATTACTTCTATCTTCCCATTATTCAAAGTGACGCCCATTCTTCCACTTTCTAACACCACAATGTTTATTATTTCCTGTAGTTCTGTCTGACTTGTTTCTGTCTTCTTCTTCTTCTTCTTGTGAATTCCGGCGGCAGGTCGCGGTTGTTCGTCCGAATGGACTTTTGGCTTTTACCTTGACCTGAGTTTTTCGTGTACATCCGTTTTACTGGCTTATTTGTTTACAGTTCTCGTTCCCCGCCTCTCCGGCAGATGTACTCCGACTTCGAGGGAAGACGTCAAGCCTATTTCTAGGTTGACTGTGGCCATTGTTTTGTGTGGGTCGAGATGTTGCCTCATTTGTGTGGTGTCCTCTTTGACCTTTAACAGGTGTGGCCCCCGGAATATCGCCCTTAAGGCAGCCCTAGGTAGAATTGTCAGCCCTCAAGGGAAGGCAGGGGCAGATCATGGGCATTCCCCACCATCCAAGGAGGCTTCCATAAATGCAGAGCCGACACATGATGCTCTGGTTCTGGGCTCCCCCAAGGAATCGTCACGTCCTGCCCATGACTGCTTAACCTCACAACCGTGTATTGAGCTTCCCGCGCTACAAGGCTGCGCTCTCCGATGATCAGCGGGGAGCAGCCCGCAGGTCCAGGACTTTTGTGGCCACACAAATAGGTACATTCTTTTTCATCGTACGTTAGACACCTTTAACGTTGTTTCAGCTGTGCCCTTAGCACGACAGAATGGGGAAGCAAAATGCGTCAGGTGTGGCTTCACCTGTTTGGTCCCAACCCTCGGGCGAGTGGGACCAGTGGATACGGGCATTTGGACTTTTTCCTAATCGGTACGAAATATGATCGTCGGACTTTGAGCTTGCATGTGTGCCGTGGAGTATAACTTTGTCGGACATTATTTCCTAGCAAGCATATGAAAAGTTGCTGCCGTGGTGTACCTCAGCGGGGTGACGACGACACTGAAGATTGGCAGAGGATGTGCGTAGATAGGATCTTGCTGCGAGAAATCGCCCACAAGAGATGTTACTCGTCTTGGCTGCAAGTAAATCTCTCGGTCAGGGTTGAGTCTCAGCAGCACAGTTTTCCATTCGCTCCCGAATTTTAACCGAGAGTTGTCATTTGATGGTACATTTAGCAAGCAATCCTTGAGTTTTGTTAGACTTTTCACACATGCGTTTGGGGGCGGGCTGGTGAGAGCCAAAAAGGACACTACACCTCTAGGGGCCGCCAGCTCCGAGATCCCCTGCCAACTCTGTTAATGTTCATTTGAGACATTATCCGTGGCGCACGACGGGGACGTGCAGCAGGAGTCTTGCATGAGGTTCCGTAAAACCAGAACAGTGAAGGACTGGCGCCCGAGTGGGGTACGGAGTATCTCCTTGTACACATCACATCAGACTTAACTTTGCCTCATGCCTGTGACCGAAATCACCGCGCCACACTTGTTTCTATCAAGGCTGTGTCATCAGCATAACGTAAATTGTTTATATTTTTCACAAAAACTACAATTCCAAACATAATAATAAAAAATCTCATTATATATTCACTGTATATTGAAAACAAATTAGGTGACTGTACATATCTTTGTCGTACGCCCCTCTTTATGCTTTGAAATGAACCTAATCAGTTGTTTATTCTTATAGCTGCTGTTTGCTGCCACCATTTATTATTCGTAGATCTATCCCATCAATGTTTCTTTTTTCTAACAGTTTGATTACTTCTTCATGCTTCACACAGTTAAATGTTTTTGTATAGTCTATGAAGCATATGTACAAATCAGTCTTTACTTCTATAGCTATTTCTGACAATGTCCTTCAGATGTAGATAGCATTGTTTGTACCTTTTCCTTCTACAAATCAACATTGTTTATCGCTGATTTCTGGTTTAATTTTGTTTCTTATTCTTCTCATAATTATTCTCAGTAAAATCTTAGTCATGTGACTCATAAGACTTATTATGCGATGGTCTTCACCTTTCATATTGCCTGGTTTCTTTGACAGAGCTATAAATATTGATTTTAAATGGTGATTTGGAATATACCCACTTTAATAAATATCATTTAAAAGTTTAGATATTATTTCAATTCCAAAATCTCCCAGTGCTTCGATTTCTTCCAGTGAGATGTTGTCTTGACTGGGTGCTTTTCCTTTCTTTATATGATGTATCGCATCCTCAACTTTTGCAGTCATTATTTGTTGACCATCATTATTGGTCTGCAGTTCTTCATCTGGTCTATTATCATCATACAATTATCCTATATACTCTGTCCATCTGTTAATTATATTACTATGTCCCATTAATAAGTCACCATCTTTTGATTTCAAACATCCAGTGCTGTTACGTGTCATCTTTCCTGTTAACATATTTATCGGTTGGTACATGGAATGTGAGTCTTTCCTGTTGTTTTCCCCAACATCTGTACATATTTGATGCTGCCCGGCTTCTTTAGCTTTTTTGCATTTGTTAACTATTTCTTTTTGAATTCAAAGGTTTTCTTCTTTATTATTCTTTTTCTTCCTTCTTTCATCCATCAACTGCAGCATTTTGCTTGACATCCATTTCTTTTTTGCATTTCTATTAGTTGGTAGGATTGTATCTTTTGATGTCTGCTGAATTGACTCACGCAACATATCCCACTGTTCATCAATATTCTGTACAATTTCCATAAATTCTTAAATTTAACGTGATGTTCTGTGGTGTTTTTTTTTTTTTTAAATGTTCTTTAGTGTTATTCTAATTTTTCCTACAACTGGAACATAGTCACTAAAGCAGTCTGCTCCTGGTCTAGTTTTTGCTCCAACTAAGATGCTCCGGAATCTTCTTGAAATCAAAATGTAATCAATCTGATTGCGGACATTATAGCCAGGAGTTTTCCAAGTCCACAATCTTCGAGGATGGTGTTTAAACCAGGTGTTACCTATTATCATGCGGCGCGACTCAGCCCATGCTATTAATCTGTCACCTCTCACATTCTTGTCTCCTAGGCCATAGCCACCCGTTATTCCGTACACTGTTTCACTTCCTATTTTCGCGTTGAACCATCTGCTGTTGGGACATAAATCTATACTAAGTTGAGGTCAAACGAACTGCCACGAAGTTTTACTAATAGTACTCTTTCTTATATGATCCAAAATCCTTTCACAGTTTTTGAGTTCTTTAGATACAAAATAATTACATCTCCCATACTATATTCCTTCCCACCCGAGTAAATAATTATGTGCTGATCTGAATACTTGTCCCCTGCTCCTGGCCATCACATTTCACTAATTGCTACTATGTTGATGTTCATTTTCTTCATTTCCATCTTGATGTTATCTAGCTTTTCTTTTAGTACGAGTGTTATGACATTCTATGTACCAATGTTCAGGATGTTTCTACCATTTACTATTTCTACAGTAGCTGGATGACGGTCGGACATCACCCGTAGAACACGATGCTCCCTACCGGACGAGGTGAATCCACTGGAATCCCCATTCACGTCGTTATCTGAATTAGTAATATTTTGAGCTTTGATTTACTAGGGGTAGTACAGCGGTGTTTTCCACTTGACTTCCGCCGGTGTGTAGATGGTTTGACTTCAATAGCCTTTGTCTAAAGATGCTTACCCTGCAAGGCAGCGGGGGGGGGGGGGAGGTTATGGCGCCTCTTACCCACCGATGGCCGTGTCGTAGAGTTTTGAGGTATTTTATAGTGTTAGCTGTCCCCTCAGCTAACTCACCTCCTCTCAATGACCATCACCTGTTTTAGTACACAGCCACATATTCAATATATTCGTGGCTAACCTCTATATCTAGAGGCCTTTCCACCATCCGCCACCTGGTGGACGCGCCTAGTAGTAGGACAGGCTCCTACCCCAGGTTTAAAAAAAAAAAAACAACAACATGGAAACGTATAAACATTAAAAGAAAAAGCAAACTGGTGTATTTCGATAGAATCGGTGAAAATAGGGGTGACTTCAATCAAGCTATTACCAGGAAATTTAACCAATGAACTGTGACTAAAAAGCTTAACAAGATGGAGAAGCGGATCAGCGTGCACACCAAATCAGCGTGCACACAAAAACACAAATTAACGGTCGGCCGGGGCATTTTTAGAAGTGACCTAAACTACACAACCATAACAAAGTAATGCAACTATAAAAAAAAAATACAAGTGATACAAAATAATGCGACAGTAGCAAAACTGTTTCGATGAAGGTAGGCTTGATATTGATGCCCCCCTGGACTAAGACCACCTAGAACGAACGAACGAACGAACGAACGAACGAACAAACACACTTTTTTTAAGGGTTAAGAATTGGGTACCAGACTCGTCTAACATTTTACCCTTCTAGTCTCATTTATTCCATACATAATTTCTTTTGTGCATCAAGCAATAGTAAACGGCAGTAGCATCAAAATAGTATGTACAAACTGGAATGTGTAAATGTCTAGCTACAGTAAGCCGTAGTAGTTGTAATAATTCGAGGGAAAATGTACGCTATTTCCATTATATATATATATATATATATATATATATATATATATATATATATATATATATATATATATATATATGTATATATATATATATATATATATATATATATATATATCCTATGGGGGCATATAATCAGTGCTCATATAGTATTCGAGCAGTATAGAGACTAATATTTTCGATTTGTTTTGGAAGATGATTCTTCAGCTGAGCTGCTGAATACACTAGACTAGTTGTTTATAAGTCTAACGTAGGTTTAAGGATATGTTATATATTTATGCGTTCACTGTGTCTTCCATTATACTTAAACAACTGCCATAAGTAGCATAGAGCCTTTTAGGATAATATTTTGTAAATAAATCGAGCCCTACCGAAATGTTCGCGACGCAGTAGTAGCATATGCCCTTTATAAGTTTCGTAACTGACTTTCTCATGATTGAAAAGTTTCTGCAATGACGTGAGGCGCTTGATGACAGAACTACAACAACCATCCCACATTGTACAGCAAAAGTCTATATGTGTTTGTATTGATAAGTATATAACATCTTTCTAGTCTGATGTTTCAAGCCGACCTAGGCAACGTATGAGGTAATTTTTAAATGCGCAGCGCCTGGTACGATCACCAGAGCAAGATTGTATTGCTAGGACATATATTTAATCTTTACCACTGTGGCGAGGGCTGTTAAAATGAACAGGAATTGGTTAAAGCGTCTTCTTTTCAATACCGTAGAGATATTCCGAACAGATCAGCTAACTTTCTGCTGTTTTTCCCAGTGAATGCCTTCTGGCATAGTTTGCAGAGTATGGCATCCATTACATTTCGGTGTTGACAAGTAAATGTTTCCTTAAATTGGAAAGACCCATTGGGTAAACTGACCGATGATGTCTGCTTAACGAAAGGACATTGCCTGCACGTGGTGCGGGAGCATTCCCTAGTCCCAAAATGAAGTACTGTGTGGATCAGCGGGAGTTAACTTCTGATGAGCATGTTCTTTGAGTCTGAGATCTCGTCTATAGACTAATCGCTGCTTCTCACTAAAGATCCCCCTTGTGTCTGGGCTAGAGCGGAGGATGTCTAAATGGTGAAAAAAAAAAATACTTTGGAAGCAACCAAATTGTTAGAATAAAATTGTGAAAATCAATTTAGGTCTATCAATAGTAGGATTGCGTTTTGTGGAAAGCATCTCACATGATGATGGTTAATACTTTGTTTGGAGCATCTTGTAGGATGTCTCCTAGGAATAGGAACGGGTACGGAAAAACTCAAGAAGTTCAAATAATTTATCTAAGAAGTCATAATCATCCGAGCACTACCTGTGCAGTCAGAGAATCTGTGAGTACGGAAGATAATTTGTACAAGACAGTGGGTGAGATGACGTTTAGAGAATGTAGCTGTGACAATCCGTAGGTTAGTAGTAGGCTGTAGTCTTCAAACATGGGAGATCGATGCTGACAGCAAAAAGCAAGTTCAAGAAAGTTTACTGAAGTGATGGAGATTAGTTAGCTGAATTTAATAGATTGATTGACATTGTTGATGCTATAGATGAACTAGTAGAGCTCACCCAAGGACATTTATGAATACCAAAGCCATCATCTATATACTTTCTATTTAACTCTGAAAACTTGCTTGGGTATGTTAAACCAACCTCGCATTCAAGATGACTCATAAAGATGCACTCATAACTAGGGTTCATCTTAGTGCCTATCGCTACCCCGCTGATTTGGTCAAATTTTTCGCCAAAGAATTTAATGAAGTTAAGGGTAAAGCATATAAGAACTGCAGTAGGGATGACGGGGTTGGACCTTCTGTCCAAAAAGTGATGGGAAGGGAAAGACGTATAGATGGAGCATATGTCCTTTAGAAGAAAAAAGTTAATATAGTTTACCCATTAGTAGTCTGATGGATCCAACAATCCTGTTGGCATGGTTAGTGTCTTTTACAAATTAAGGGATACTAGTGACAATGGGTTGGAAAATACTATATAAAACTTAAGGAAGGTTCACCGCGAGACAGAAGGACGCAGATACAATGGGGATTCCAAGATTGTTAGGTTTATTGATCTTAGGCAACAGGTACAAACATGGCTTGCAAGTTGTCTGTCAGAAACATGATAGCATGCTTTGAAAAAGTTCCTCGTGAAATAAATGATTCTAATGTGTTCTTTCTTTCTTTATTTTTTTAAATTGTTGGAGACTGTATAGTTGTCACTTCTGGTTAAATAGAAAACGGGGTTTACAAGTTGGATGCTAGTTTCCCTAATGTAAAGAGTTAGCCTCCAAACTACCACAGCGCCTCTTTTATAACAGTATTTTCTTTTTTCTGATGGAGGAGAGTGCCCGCCACTCACACGAGGAAAGGATGGGTTTTCATGAAGGCCTCTGTTCCAACTATTGGATAGCGTGTGGACGATATAAAGATCAAGAGCCTTATATTTACTAGCAGGATGTGTCCACTGTGATCCCGGTTTGCGGGCCGTAGAAAGGAATGCAGTTTCGTAAAAAGGCACCGTGAGGGCGGATGGTTGAGCCCAGTGATGATATTTCAGGCGTAGGCAGTGATGGAAGGAGTGTGCATCCTGGAGGAGAGTGTATTTATCAGCAGGCGGTCTTAAAAAGGCAAATTTTAAACATTTACTGAGGAGGGAGTTTTCATCATCAGTGACGGGCAGGTCGGGTGGGATGCAAATCAAGGTTATTGACTAATGCAGAATGGTGTGTTACCCACAGGATTGTGGGTGCCGGAGCTTGTTCACTTGATCCTTCTTGGTTGTGATGATGGAGGAATACAAGTCATGATTAGTGGTGTGAATAGTGGAGCGAATTATCAGATATGCACACTTGTTTTTTGGTTAGTAACCTCCATAGATTGCTGACTGGATTATCAGACCGTACGCTCATTTGTTGGAGGTGACGTGTGTGTGCTTCTAACATGCGTACACAGATATGCGCATTTCTCCTCGATTCTGATCAATGGATTGCTGTAGTTCAAGGGATGGCTGCCGGCTGAAGGGAGGAATTTGATGGTAAATCCTTTGAGGATAATTTTTCACTCCAGCTATCAAATTCACCAAACTAATCTTCACCACTTCAGTAAACTTTCTTGACATAATGATTAGCATCGATTTCCCCCGTTTGAAGACTACATCCTACTACTAACCTCTCACATCTATCTCCTCTAAACGTCGTCTCACTTACTGCCTAGTAAAAATGTTATTCCATACACATAGCTTCTCCGACTGCGCAATTTGTGCTGAGAGGATTCTGATTTGTTAGATAAATCATTTAAACTTCTTGACTTCCCCCGTGCCCGTTACAATCCGGAACACATCCTACAAGAGGCTCTGAAAAAATCAACAACTCTCACCAGGAGAGATGTTTACCCCACCAAACGCAATCCCACCAGTAATGTGCCAAAATTGAATTTGACCATATTGCTTGCCTTCATGCATATTAGTTGTAAATTCTAGGGGCATATCTTAAGCTGGACGGCTCTCAAAGCTGATGTGATCAGTTTTATGTTGACCGTCTTTACTGAAAAGAACATATTCATCTCCAACTCAGGCTGGGCAGTTCTGTGTTTAAGGTCGTAGAAAATATATCCTCCTCTCACGAGGGATTCATATCTAAACATCAGGTTTGGTGGACAAGAGTGCTAGTCACTGCGTTACCCCGCTACCCAAAATATGCCAGTAATTGTAGTGACCTGTTTTGCTGCAATTGCTTTTGCAGACATTTACTATTATATTCAAATGTTGATTCACAGGTATTCCTGTAAGTACTTTCCAGTGATAGTACATTTGTAAATTCTTCTCCTTCCTCGCATTCATCGGCTTCAAACTCTGGCCGACAGTTTTGGTTGTTCGTCCACCTCTTGATTATAATCCTGTTGCAGAATATGAATGTAGTGCACATACGATTTACTGATCCAACTAATTTGTATGCGTACCGTTAGTTTCTTGCCTCTCAGGTAATGCACTCAGACTTCGAAAGAAGTTGCCAATTAGTTTAGTCTTACGACTTGCTTGGTAGGGAGGTAGTCGGTATTTTCTTGATTTCACCATAATGGGGTCTCAGAAATTACATGGAAAGTACATTTGCAAATAATATAGTAACTAATAAATTTATTTTATATGTACACTGTCTGTACACAATGATCAAATACAATATTGGTTTTTAATATTCTCTTTCTTAAGATAAGAAATTAGAAAAAAAAATAAGCCGCTCACCAACTGAATATGCCAAAACATGCACCTTAGATGAGGGCAAATTATTATGTCAGATGTAAATTAGAAAGAAAAAAAAAAACACAGGATTTTTTTTTTTTTTTTTTTGGGAATTCACTACTTGTTTTGTTTTCTTTTGTTATAAAAGACATAGAACCACAGAGTCGTCAGATTAGCATAATGGAAAGTAATGGTTCGAAATGGAACAAGCGAAACATCTCAGAGATGTTGAAGTAAATGAGTTGACTTTTAAATTTTTTATAATAGCATCTGTAGAAGGATATGGTTGCATCTAATCAGCACAGACACCAAGTCCAGCAACTAAACTAGTAGTAACAGCAAAGAAGTTCTTTGCTGAATGTTGACTGTCAAATTGAGAATCTACGTGATAGCACTTAGGGTCCGTCCCAATCTTCAGCAGCAAACGAAGCGTTCTAATTCCGATGACATCAGTAACTGTCTGACTGTGTATCCGTCTCACCTTTCCCTTGAGTGATGAGCGTCAACCAGATCCCCTGGTAACACCTCGTCGCGCCATTCTTCTCAGACCGTTATAATCTATTTGCGCTTTCGCACTGTTCACTCGCTCCCAGAGGACCCTCAACACACCCAGCTTGTCTACTTTGCTGATGGCCGGCCTTGCTAGCAGATGCAGAGATACACCTGCTGCAGCATCTGACATTATTGAATAAAGAATGCAAAACTAATAATGCAGGGAATCAACACGAAATAGACAGAAGGAAATCAGATACAGACCTCAAAATAGCTTGCACAAGTATGAACAAAAATGTTGAAATAGTTGGGAACAAAATTCACTAAAAATGGCAAACTGGAGAAAACAATTAGTAATCGATGCAGTAATTCATACCCGTCTTTCGCACAGCTCTCTCTCTCTCTCTCTCTCTCTCTCTCTCTCTCTCTCTCTCTCTCTCTCTCTCTCTCTGTCTCTATCTCTCTCTCTCTCTCTCTCTTTCTTTCTCTCTCTCATTCTCTCTCTCGTTCTCTCTCTCTATCTCTCTCTCTCTCTCTCTCTGTCTCTCTCTCTCTCTCTCTCTCTCTCTCTAGGCAGCTCTAACCAGTTTCAACCAGCTCAGTACAATTATGTATAAATCATTTTCATCTACACACTATGCTACCATCGACCATATGCATACTCAAAAAGAACAAGAAAAGATACTTATAAATCATCGCAATTGTTTCACTGAGAAAATCTGTTGGAATTATTATAATATATACAATCATGAGGGGCGATAAAACGTGGGCACAAAACCAATGCTAAAATCATACACAGGAATCACATCAAATGGTTTGCCAATTTAAAGACGATGCATTGATGCCCCATAGCGTGTACAACATACACCAGTATAATCTGCAACAATACAATGTGTGTATGAGTAAGGTGGCAAAAAGAGCAAGATGCAGACTTGTATAGCTCTTTCTATAGGGGAAAGAGAGTGAGTAAATAAGCAAGCATACTTTTTAAATGACACTAACAGTATTTAAAGCCAAGAGATGCCTAATTTAAAAAAAAAAATTGAAATTGCAGGTATCAGTCAGCAACAATCAATATAAAGGGTGCAATCTTTTTCTCATTATAACTAATTATAAACAGATTTAAAAAATTGCCTTATAGTATATTTAATAAGTTAACAAGTAATAAAGTAATATTAATTGTGTTTCGTGTGTGCTTTATGAGTTTCCAATAATATCTTCAACTTCTAAATCGGCCAGTAGAGGAAAGATAACATGGATTTTTGCTTTTTTAACATTCAGGAAAAAAACCTTAAACTTCATTATCAGGCAAATTCTAAAAATTATGCTAATTCTTGCCGCTTTCTATCTCCCTTCAAAGACTTGTATTTTCTTGGAGAATATGTAGCAATGTGATACGATCATTAACAGTAATGATACACTAGTTATTAACTCCAATGTTAATTCTTTTGGTAGCATTTGTATCTTTCCAGAGGATAGTTTTACGGTGAGGAATGATAATCACAATCTATGAAGATAGTAAATGTGACGAGCGACACCCGCCGGCTTTATGAGATGACACCCACAATTTGAGCGCGAGATTGTATTGTTGTTAGAACATGTTATAAACGTTCTTCTTGTCAGACACTCAACTCTTACTATTTCTTCGTCTCCTTTGAAAATACTAATTTCCTCGTATTCCAGGTCCAGGCAGCATGGGCCGTGGCATTCTGGTCGTGCGGATACACTATACTATATATATCATTCATATCCTGCTTGGAGTCATATTTATATCGTAATTAAGGCCCAATTCGACATCTGCTACTCATCCGTAATTTACCATTTTTAGCTCTTCGCAGTCAATGAAGACAGCAAGTATTTCCTTGGCACTTTGCACCATACTCGTTTTCTTCTCTTATCCGATTGTTCATCATCCTCATCCTCCCGTTACACTGCGTGCCGTTGATCAGACCCCCCCCCCCACCTTTGGCGATCAGTTGCGATGCACTTCATGATTGCATGTCTAAGGCCTGTCCAGTCAGTCAGGTTCTGTAACCAGGTCTTTCTTGTTCCGCCTCTTCTCCTCTTTCCATCTCCTGAGCCCTGCAATATTGTTTTTCGAGAGGCTGTTAGATTTTATTAGATGTCCACACCATTGCATCTTTCGCCTTTTCACTGTAGTTAACAAAGGTTGATTGCTGCCAGTGTGCAGTATAAATGTTTGTCGAACCTCTTCATGATATGCCAAGCATTTTTTATGAAAAATCGCACTTCTGATGTTTGTATCTTTTTTTAAAAAGTCAAAATCCCCTGTTAAGGTCCATGTTTCACAGCCATATGTAAATATACTAATAGAAGGTGCTCTGAACAATCGAATCTTAGTTTTGCATGAAATGTTTTTGGATATCCGTAATGTTTGCTGCTTGGCAAGGACTGATGTCTGGGCAATCCCAGACATGATTTCTAGTCTTGACCCCAAGTCACTTAAAATGGATCCTTAATATTTGAAATGAGTCACTTGTTCTAATGTGTGGCTTTTAAGTTAGATTGTTGAAGTTATGCCGGCTGTATAGTTAGAGATTACTTTTTGTTCTGTTTATTTCCGTGCCTTACTTAGTTGATGTTTCATTGAGAAGATCTACAAACTCGACTAGCTTTTATTCTTCTCTGGCCAACACATCGATCATTATCAACATCATCATAACCACGTCTGCCGTTAAGCGACGTGGGGAGGAATGATTTGCGATCCATTGCACGTTGGCTGCCACTGGGTATTGTCATGTCGTGAAGTCGTAGAATGTCTTTAATGTTGTCAGTCCATGGTTTCCGCGGGCCGGCCTCTTGCTCTTGTGGCTGAATGTGCTTGCGATGGTATTTGATCTTGCTGCCTTCCAACGAGATGGCCAAACCTCTTGATCTGCTGTTTCTTGCTTGAATCTAGTACAAGGTGTCGTTCCCACATTTTGCCTGATAGTTTCATTATTCACACGATCTAAAATGGTTAGGGTTGCTGCTTTTTTAAGTCATCTCATTTCACAGGTAGTGATTTTGCGTATGTGGGCTTTAGATAGCGTCCATTTATGGCACTGGTAGCTTATTGTTGGAATGAATATGCTATTATTAATCTGTATTTCTGCACTCATAGTTATGCTTGGATGTCTTAAAAATGGTGACATCTGGTATATAAGTGCACTTGCTCTCTGACATCTGGTTTCATTTTCTTTGTCAATGCTACCATCTTCTGTGATCAAGATTCCTAGATATCTAAACTCTCTAACTTTATTCAGAGCAGAACCATTCAACTGTTTGTGTAGTGGGGCAAGAATTCAACTAACTTGCAATGTTTCGGTTTTGTTTGCATTGATCTTCATGTTGTATTTACTGCATGCTGAGTTTAACCTGTCAATGTGGTCCTGCAGTCTATCTCCTTCAGGACATAACAAGCACTGGTCGTCAGCAAATAGCATTTCGTTTAATGTGGGTGAATCGATAACTTCTCCTGATGTGTGTACTTCCTCTTGATTATAAAGGTCTATATTGTCTGTATCAGAACTTGCTTCTTTAGATATTCTGTCTTTATAAATGTTGAATAAAAGAGGGGAGAGCACACATTCCTGCCTCACACCTGTGTTGACTGTGAACATATTTGATATGCGTTATTGTGTGTGTGTGTGTGTGTGTGTGTGTGTGGCTTGTGTGATACATGGCTATGGTGTTCTCTGGTAACTGTCCTTGTACCCCGTAATTGTCAAGAACAGACCACAGTTTGTTTCTATCCACTCTATCAAATGCCTTTTCCTGATCTACAAACACGACATTCTGTTTGGTATTATACTCATTGGCTTTCTCACACACTTGCGTTAGAGTGAATAATGCATATGTGCATTCTCTGCCTTTTCTGATATCGATGTCATCTGTAATCCGTAAGTTTGTCACAGTTGGACCTCCGATACTAACTGTTCCATGAATTTGTTCTAGTGCATCAGTCATAATTCTTTCAAAATAGATGGTAAACAATGTTAGGGAGAGGAGGCAGCCCTGACTGACTCCCAGTGTTGCTTGGAACCATCTCCCTATTTTTCCGTTCAGCGTGACAGCACTGAAAGCCTTGTCATGAGCTGTTCTATACTACGTATGAGGGTTTAACCCATATTGTACTTTTTTTAAAATTCTCCTAGAATGCGGCATGTCATACTCTATCAAAGGCTTTTTTTTTTTAAATCAATTAAAGCATGGTTTAGATGTTTTTGTGCTGGCGTTATTGCTCAGATAATGTGCGTAGATTAAATATATGTTCAACAGAGCTTCTTCCAGCACACAAACCCGCCAGTTCCTCTGCTATGATCTTTGGGCCTATACCAACTAAGCAACAGTTTAACCTCACAATCTGCAGGGGCCAAACAATTATATTGTTTCATTTTGTAAATGAAATAACCCTCCGATGTTAAATAAAAGGTTATTAATATAATTTTGCTTGTATTATCTCGGGCTTTTTTTATTCTAACATTGTCTGGCCTATTTGAATGTAATAAAATAATGAGCTTTACACGCGACAACTTGGACCTTTTATCAACACATATTTTAAAGTCGTCTGAGATCAGCTAGCGTAATTTTAAAGAGTAGGATCCTCGCGACTGTATATAAAGGTTAAAGCATTATCAAGTCTAAACCCGACCCTGGCCCCTATTCACCTCGAAATTATTTTCATCAGTTCGTGTTAACTAGGTTTTACTGTATATAGCAACATTACAGGACCAGTTACAACAGACAAACAAAGGATATTGCAGACGTGAGTCTTTATCCCCAAAACGGCTACATACACAAAGGAAGACAAGACAAAATTCAAACACACATCTCACACGTAGAAACATATTAAAATTACCACAATGGTCTGTTTAATGTCCTAAGTAGTTTAACTAAAATATGTCATCCCATTTTTGTCGATCCCACTATCAGGAGGTTCTCAGTGATGTAAGTTTATGTTTTTTTTTTTACTGGTGCCTGAATAGTGTTTTTTTGTTTTGTTTAGACCGCAGTGGATTGTGTTTGTTTTGCAATATAATGTATCTGGTAACACTGTGGTGGTGGTGGTGGTGGGGTTGGGAAGGGGGGCGGGTAGCATTACATTAAAATTAGATTTGTTGTCCGGGTTGAATACAGTCTGTCATTTTTAAGTAATATCATACATGCTACTATTCTAGTATCTTCTGCATTCTACCAAATATGTATGTGTATGCAAGTGACACACAACAATTACTATAGATCAAATAGATTATTGTATTGGGGGGGGGGGGGCGGGGGGATTTAGCATTTTATTATTATGCTGTTAACTATAATCAGATCCACAGAGCGCTATTTTTCCCTAAATAGTCTATGTATTCATGCACCTGAGAATCAATGGCAATCTTGGAATACATTCAGACATCGCAGTGTAGCTTCTCAAATTTTGTTTTGGAATCACAACAACAAAATATTTACATCAATTCAGACTAACTCGCTCTAGACATATGTGTGCTATAACTAGGTAGGATGACACTCTTCCAGTAACTGGACTAAAGTATAAAACGAATGTGTCGCACATTCTTGTCTAACGGTGCATTATGGTAATGTCTCGGATTATTAAAATGATGTATGTACCAAGCAGGACACGGTGAACCATTTTAGGGTATCCACTAGTAAAATTATTTACGTCAAACCCACAGGCAACGTTGATAATGTTTACTTTGTACCTCAAAGCTGCGAGCAAGAAGAACCACATTTCATAGCAGCGGAAGTAAGAGCAGTTATACAGAACAGCCCCAGAAACAAACCACCAGGTCTGGATGAAATTACCACAAACGGGATCAAAGCACGCTGAGAAGCGGGTGTTGAATGGCTTACTGGCATTTTTTAAATAGCTTGGGAAGAAAGATAAGTCCCAGCTGAGTGGCAACAGGCACAAATATTACCTTTATGGAAAAAGAAAGGTACCAGGAGAGAATGTGAAGCATACAGAGGTATATCACTATTGAGTCAACTAGGAAAAATGTACGCTACATTACTAGAACAGAGAGTTCATCCCAAGTACTACATCCCAGAAGATCAGCTACACTAGCAAGAGGACAGCCGCGTAAAGATGGATCGACAACATTAAAGACACTCTACGCCTTTACAGCATGACAATAGCCAGGGGCAGCCAATGTGCACTTGATCGCAAAATATTTATCCCCACGGCTCTTAGCGGCAAAAGTGGTTTATGATGATGATGATGATGATGATGATGACTAGTAATACAAGACATTTTGAAGTTATATATTGTTGTGATGGTGGCTCGCATTGGTCTAGGCGGTACTCATCAACTCCTACAACCATCCAACGCCACTTCAGGGGTGAGGCAACTCAAGTATTTGGCACCACATAATTTCCAAAGATATTCCTGGACACAACTTGGCCAGACTTCCTCACCAATTAATAGTCCGAATACACTATCACCAAACTACTGGACGTAAATTTGCCTTGAAAAACCAAAGAACAGCCAGGAGCTGTTGGGGTTGATTCGGCAACGTTCTGTAAAGGATACGCAACAAACCATACACTATCACAGTTAATATAAAAACACAATATCAACAGAAGTATGATAGTAAAACAAGACACCGCATAATCTACCTAAATTTAAATGTGACATATCAGAAACCAACAAATGTTAGTTCAGAATAACAATGCATGATGTAATCAGTTTCAACAATACAGCCAGTCCCAATGAACTGAAACAGAAAAAAATGACTTATAGTATATTATGATACAAATAATGGGATAGTTAGGAATTACTAGAGGCCTGACATCAAGTCACTGATCAAGTTAATCACTGCTCTGATGGTGTTTTAATGCAATAGTAAGCTCGTTGCAGGAATTGACCCGTTGGCTGTATCTTCTTGTATTGCATACTTATTAGTTGTGGAGAATGATTGATCAGATCCTGTCCCGAGTCCAAGTCGTTTTATGTTGCAGCATTCCAACTGACACATTCACATGCATACTAATATTCTGGAAAAAACGATACTACTGTTCATGATATTAATCAATCAGCTATGAAGCAGTTAATGACAAAAATGACATTTCCGTGAATCTATTTAAATGGAAATAACCCAAAGGTTATTATGCAATGTGCAGGTGTAGGCCTGTGGCGATCTTAAAACTGGTAAAACCTCAGGCTTGACACATTTGATGAAGATGTGGTGTCTTCAACTTTCCTACAGAGTGTGACACGTCGTGTCACTTCTCGCATAGTTGTTCAGGTCACTAAAAAATGGTAAAGTGGGTTACTTGGTAAGTGGTATTAATTACTGGTTGACTGGGCGATTGGCGGCAGTTCCCTTGTGGATCGTTTTCTCTAAGATCCGGACGTAGGTCCCAGTTAAGTCAGTAGGTTCACTGTATCGTAGCTCACATATCCCATACTCTCTTGAAATGCCCGGGTGAAATATGTGACTTTCAAGCAAGAAATATTTGTAAGTTGACAGATAAGACGTTATACCCTGGGCTGGCCTTTCTGAGCTACGTTTCGAGGGATGTTAACTCTTCAAACTCTCCCTAACCAGAAGTCATTTAGAGGAATGCATTAGCAGATTCCAGTCTCATAATGGAACTTATTTAAAATTAAAGCAAGAACTGCCGACATTTCTTTTTATATCGACTTATGCACCATTGCCTTATTGCAGTATTGAATAGCTAGGAGGTATAAACGGTTAAGAGGTATAAATCAAATTATCGGTAATCGTTGTATCATTTGTTCCTTAGTCTCTCTCTCTCTCTCTCTCCCCTCTCTCTCTATCTCTCTCATTATATGTATATATATATATATATATATATATATATATATATATATATATATATATATATGTATATATAATTATATATATTTACATATAATACATATATATATGTATATATATATATATATATATATATATATATATATATATATATATATATATATATATATATATATATATACATGTATATGTGTGCCCTTGTCCCTGTTGTTTGGTACAAATGAGGCATGTTCGGGACACCAGAGAGAATATACATGACAGTCGTCAGAGGGATTCAGAACTCATCTTGCAGCCCCAATAATTAGCTTTGGAAACGCAAGAAACTATAGTCAGTGGTACAGACACATCTTGAACCTATGGACTGATGTATGAGTGCGGAATCAGTGTGCATAGGCATCCTATGGTCTGTGTAATATTATCCAAGCTGTGTACTATGAAAAGGCGGAACTGTATCTCTGAATTTAATTATCAGTCGTTCCCTTGCTTCCTATAATACAATATAATAAAGAGGCCTGTTAAGACGAAACCATGGCAATGCAAGTGGTAGGCCCTAATTCTTTATTCAGTTCTTAACTTTCTCCACTGATGTTTAAAGCCAATAGACGGTTGTCGCTGTGTTTCCAATGGCCGTCTAAACAGCAATGCAATAGTCGAGTTTTGGTTCTAAAAAGCACTAGTACAGGTAGGGTGTTCGAGACTTGCCTGTCACCACATGTGGTAGTGTCATCTATGTAACCTACGAAATGATTTTGCGATTTAATCCTTTTCTAAGATACCATTACTCTCGGTTTTACTGACAATTTCTAGAGGTTATTGGAGACATATACAATCGTTTGTACAGAAAGCCTTTTAGTCAATATATATATATATATATATATATATATATATATATATGTGTGTTTGTGTGTGTGTGTGTGTGTGTGTGTGCTGTCAGTAACTGCAGCTTGCGCTAAGGTCTGCTCCATTTGTCCTTTCACTAAGTGTCGAAAGTATACAAATATTAAACGATAACAGCTAATACAAAGCTTCAAGTTTCACCTCATGAACCTGATATGGATAACTGATTGTAATACAGTCTCATTGCCTATTTTGGAAATGAAGAAACCACTACGATTTGCTTTTTCAACATCAAATTTGAAAGAATCCAAAGGATCACTACCACTTCATCGCTCTTTTCCTGTCTCTCACACTCGTCTCTATCTCTCTATCTATCTATCTCTCTCTATATTTTTCTATCTCCTTCTGTCTAGTGCCCTCTGGACCGTCCCAGTGCACTATTAATTTCCTCGAGGCTGCAACTGCCCCCTGGACCGTTTGAGCGCCCCCCCCCCCTAGGGTGCATTAGTGTCTACTTATAACGACACCGCCTCGCTGTAGGAACACGACAAAGACCAACAGTTTTAAGGCAAACCATAACAGTGTATGTTAAATGCGCAGGAACCTGGAACTCAGGACCTAAGCTAATTAAATCCTCCACCCCCAAACTGGCCAGATACAATCTCAAACACTAAACTACTTCAAGCCACAAACCAAGAAACTTTAGACAGTATGATTACCAATAGAAGATGGAAATGGCTTGGTCACGTTATGAGAATGACTAATGATATACATGGACACCAGAGGGAAAGAGAAAACAGGGGCGCCCAAAAACAACATGGAGACGAACGATGGAAAGTGGCCTGAATGCGGCATATTTGACATGGAAAACTGCACTGAAGATTGCAGAGGACAGGAAATCATGGAGAGTTCTCTCTGAAGCCTCATGTGCCACTATGCATAACGAGAACTGATGATGATGATATTATACTGAAGTTGTCAACATTACATGACTAATTACAACATACCAACATTGCGATTGATCTTTATCAGAAAAAAATATAATAAATAGCCCAGAAAAAAGAAAAAAAAACACACGCACGCAAGCGAGCAAACACATACACACACACAACCTAATTAGATGCCTACTTTTGCTTGTTTAATGCGTTACAGTTTTGCTAATATATTCTATCTAAATATATTCAATTTCACTAGGAAATTTGTTATGCTGTGGTAAGTTGAAGGATTTGATGTTTATATTAACTAGTTTTATTATTCAGGCCGAAAAGGATTATGTGTGTTTTGTGTAAAATGTATCCTTTCACACAGCTATGACAGGGGGTAAGATTACCTAAAAACTGTTTAGGCTAGTTAGATTATCCAAATGACATCGAATCTGAGATGTTTGAATGTAGCCATTCATGTTACCTATCCAGCATTGTCGTTGAATAATTGTAGATACTTGTGTCACTCTACCCTATCTGTTGCTCTTCCTTCACAATCTTAAACTGTGTTTAGTATCGTACGATTAAAGGAAAGAAAAAATAACTGTCAAATATCTGCCTGTGGTGCTGAGCAGCTAGAGAAAGAGAGAAAGACAGAGAGAGAAGAGGGAGATAAAGAGCGAGAGAGAAAGAGACACAGAGAGAGCGATGAGAGAGAGTGTGAGAGAGAGAGAGAGAGAGAGAGAGAAAGAGATAGAGAAAGAGAGAGATAGGGGACCAGTACCTCAAGGTGAGTGGCAGTCATATCCTAACTCATTGCCCTGAATAATATTTGGTTCCCACCTCTTTACCTAGCTCACGCAAGCCACATAGGCCAAGTAGAACATATTTTAGTCAATATCTTCATTGACGGTTTAAGCTCATATGGGCTAACATATAAACTCGTGTCTGAGAATCCGACAATAATAGCGCACAGGTGAATTCTGCATTAGCAGAAGAGGTTCTGGGAAACAGATTTCTCCCCAACATAGGTCGAGACTTTGAGTGCACTACAACAATAGAAGAAACAATGGTGACTGGAAACTACAGATCAAATTGAAGAAGACAAAGAGACAACAACGTTGTCCTTAGAAGGACAATACATGCAGTCGAGCAAGTAATCATTTGTTTCACGTGCATTCAAAAAAGGCACACAGCCAAAGACTGCCGATCAGGAACCCGACCTGCTACATCCTAGGCTGTCTGTTACAGATGTGATCAACCTGGCCACATAACTTGATTTTGCCAAGGTTAAAAATCAGCATAGGCAGTAAACCAGTGCTACAATAACAGAAAAATTGAGCAGACAATAAGCCAAAACAATACAGCACGAGCAGGAAACGAAAACCCCACTCCGTAACGGAGCTGACCAGAGTGAGAACAAAAGTAGGGCTCCCAACCATATCACACAAGTTCAACGGAATAGAGTTACGACTTTTAAACAAGTCAAACAGTTTCAAAAAAAAAAAAAAAAACTTCCTGAAACATTGAATAGTTCGTTACAGATCAGCACTAATTTCAGTCAGATATCCAAGTGAATGCACTGTTAAGTTGGGCTGACAGAACATACGCGACTGACAGAAGATACACTCATTTACAGACTATGGTGCAGAAATCAGCCTTTTGAAGGTGTATGATTTTAATCCATACGACGCAACGTAGAGTTTACCCAGCACACAACAAGTTTACAAGCAGTCACAGTAGATCCTCTCAGAGTTAAATAGAGAGCAACGTTGAGATATACAATATGGGAGCCAATCACTTTTCTTGGTCATAGACAGTGGTCGATTATGGATTTAGGTAGAGACTTCCTTCTCAAATATGCTTATTGAGTTTATTTTGATCGGAAGCAGCTGAGATGTGGCGATACTAATGTAGAACTCGAATATTACAGACACGTTGCATCACTGATTAGCGCAAACCGGACAGTTGTTTTAAAGCCAGTCTGTGAATTTAGTGATTGCTGGTTTGAATAGATGGCCATAATTCAGACAGAGAAAAACCGTCAGAACAATATAACTGGATGGCGATATCCTAGAAGAGCCCGGACTTATGGTTCCGGATGTCATAGTTAAGTTGGGAAAAGAAAGAATATGTCATGTGATGATATTAAACAACACTGGAAAAAATCAAAAGATAAAGAAAGCAAGCGTTAAAGAAACGAAAAACACAGACAAAAATCGAGATAAAGAGAAGCAACAAGGTAACTACAGAACAGAACAATTCTAGTTGCAAAGTCACAACAATAAAGCAAACAACGAAACGCAAGAAATTAAATCATATGCTGTAGTCATTCAATCCAAGAACAAGATATATATATATATATATATATATATATATTTGACTATATATATATATATATATATATATATATATATATATATATATATATATATATATATATAATTAATTCCATTAATGTATTGTAAGTAATGGTATGACTAGATTTCCCTCGTGCATCTGCTCTCAAACATAAACTAGTATTTAAAGGGAATTTGCAAAATTACTTGAGTCGCATTTAATTTTGTATTTACATAGCACGATGAGTAAACGTGTTCCCATAGCTAGACGGTGTCTTTTGGAGACAACGGATTCAGACTCCAGTGTGATAAATGTAACATTCCTTTTGTAACTTCTATGACGTCCTTATTCATACTCATACTCTTTTTTTCCTCAATATCCTAAAGTGCCCAACATTGGTCGAAATGTATAAATAGTCTTGCCGACGTATAAACATTGTTCTAATATCTATACAATCGCTAGATAATCTGCATCTGTGTTCGCAGTTAAAGGAGTTAGTACGTTACCTGTGGATTACAGCTGCTCTGTAATATCTGCACCACACATCCACCCCCGATTCCCAACCCCACCGAAACAGCCTAATTACTAGTCTTCTGTCACATGTTTGTAAACCCAGTAGCATGTCTATTCTGGCCCTCCTAAATAGGGCTCTTAAACCTACATAGAAAAATTATATCATAATTTTTTAACTTATAAATTCAGACAGGCTGCCCAGAAATGGTTGATTTAAAAAAAAAAAAAATCTTACCAGTACACAAAATATACAATCAATTAGTGACATTACGACAGTCTATCTGACTTATAATTTCAGTTTAAAAAAAATAATAATATAAACTACACTTAGAAGCTAATGTGGTTTGTGAGTTAACAGACCACATATTCATCCATGATCTGCCCAAAGATACCATGGACAGGAGCCCTAGGATCTGGCGCCAGTGTTAAAAACTCTGATGTTTCGCCTTACAGAACATTGATATGTACACATTATTTGTGTCTGCCTTGCTCACCGTCCCTGTCTTTCTGTACGAGGGATATACATTCTCTTAAAATAGGTTTTTACTTCTACTTCGCTCGTTTTGGTTATTACTTCTACTTCACTCGTTTTGGTTATTACTTCTACTTCACTTGTTTTGGGTGATAGGCAATGTAATCGGAAGTAAATACGATGCATCGGTCGCTAACAGTAACATGTCCTGATATATTGAGGCAGTTCTTAGAAATTGTTTTTTACCCCCGACACTCCTGATTCTAGATATGCACATTGTCTAGACTACGTCTTTAACACAACTATGATAAATATATATATAAATATATGTGTGTGTATGTGTGTGTGTGTGTGTGTGTGTGTGTGTGTTAGGCAGCTTTTGCCGGTTGTTATACTCATAAATTCTAACATCGTTTGCCAGAAGATTCCATTGTTGTAATCTTGATCCATAAAGCTCCTCTTTGTTTTTCTGTAAATTCAAATCTGTTACAAGATCATTCAGTTGACGTTAGGTTATTAAATGTGGTTTAGTGAGTGTAGATTGCTCAAAATGTGGGTCGCTTAATCTTGGTGGTTTAAGGCCACCAATTTAATCTTCTTCATCAGTGGAAGCAAATGAAAATGATTCTGGCACTTTGAGTACCGGTAGGTCATCGCTATGTGGTACCAGACGTATTGCATGGGGGTTGTTAGGATACTACAGAGTCCATTTCTTCTTCTTTGATATGCCTAGTAAGGATAATTAAAAAGTAAACGTTGTTGAGATGATCAGTGGGTCCTCTCCAATTCATTGGGACTGCGAAAGACATAGATTGCCTCTTGTCAGTCAACTACAGTTTAGTTTTGCGGCACACGATTTAAAGCGTAAGAGTGGAGCAAAAGTCTTATCCTGATCTCCTAATATGCAGACAAAATATAAACTGTTTGCTTTTTTTTTTTTTAAATCAGTTTTGTTATTTTTCGTGTTTGTGAGAGAAATGGCACCTCACCACATTCCTAACAAAAGTTATCAGGGCAATTCACACAAGCTCTAGTCATTTCTAGCTACGATAGTAATAATAAAGACAAAGACACTTGCTAATAATGGCAACACCCAGGTTATGTAATCGTAGGTAGGGCTGCATCATCAACTTCTGGTTACAGTTTTATTGATCATTAGAAAAATATTATGCCACCAGCCACAACAGTTGCATCATATGTGTGTGTGTGTGTCTCTCTCTCTCTCTCTCTCTCTCTCTCTCTATATATATATATATATATATATATATATATATATATATATATATATATATATATATATATATATATATATATATAAACATGCACACATATAATTCCAAAATTAACTAAACTAGTAGCGGATATCTTGAAAACAACGGCCAATCAATATTTTTAATTTCATTTTGATTACAGCACACCAAAATTACTTAAAATCTGCTACTTTCATTCCTGGTGCATTCTGGTTATTTACTAGTGTAATCATGAAGTATTAATGCATATACGAAGTTGCTTCAAAAGACACACTACCTATTCATGCACACACATTACATACACACAGACAGAGGGAGAGAGAGAGAGAGAGAGAGAGAGAGAGAGAGAGAGAGAGAGAGAGAGAGAGAGAGAGAGAGAGAGAGGGGCGGGGGCGTCTTGCAAGTACATTCGCAAAACATTTTAAAACATACTATTTCAGATAACGTAAAATAGTTTTAGCAACACTCAAAGACTATTATTTTTTTCCCCACAGAGGCAAACAAAATGCGTAAGTTAAAATGTCAATCGTATGTAACACACACACACACACACACACACACACACATATATATATATATATATATATATATATATATATATATATATATATATGTGTGTGTGTGTGTGTGTGTGAGTGTGTGTGTGTGTTTGTGTGTTTAATGTTTGTGCGTGTGTCATCGACACAGATGAATAGAGTCGTTTGTTCTGCATCAGGCAGTAAATTTAGCCTTTGGCCGTCCTAAATGGTAGAAGACTCCCATGGTGGACCGATTTAATGCAATGTTGACATTCATTTATATGGGGTTATGAATTGAATTCATAGCACACATGACATTCCTATTAATGCCCTGTCCTCTTTCTGAGCAGCCAGTAAAAGCGTCACATCCAAAGGTGCCAGTTGCAGTCGATGTATATACCTGTCTTGCTGTCCGGCTCTCTAGCGTAGTTGGCTAAACGGGATTGCCCGGTGACCGGGTGACGAACTCCTTGTGGTCCGGGCTCACTCCCAGGGGTAGGCAGAAAAGCCACATTTCTCCCAGATTTATGGTATTTACAATGGAATCAAGGCCAACAGGTGACGTTATCTATAATACCGAGCCCAAGAGTTAACAATTAATGGCTTCTGGATACTAAAACAAACAAACAACCTGTCTTGCTCTTACCTTGAGGATTCGCTAGATCTCATTGTAATGTAAACATTGACATCTACCATACTATTCACGCTATTTTCCTGATTATACATATAATTCTCACTGAAGTGTGTGTCATTCATAGCTGTTGTGAAGATGCTAAATGCTTCCATTTTCATAAAGTGAATAAACTATTATTTTGTGCATGATAGAATCACACCGACGCCGTTATGCCTATCACCACTTCTATGCGAATTCTTCACATTCGTTTTATACAGCAGGGATTACATATGAAATTGCTAACACAGTACAGGAAACATGGTATTATTAATATTCTAACTCACGTCTTCTATTGTAACTTTCTGTGTTTAATTAAAGATTGACAGCTGATAGGTCTTCTTTCTTTACATCTATCTTCCGATTGTTCTGTAAAACAAGCTATTCTTCTATTTAAACTTCTAGAGTTGTCCTGCTTAGGTATTGTTTAAGTGTATTTTGGGGTGCTTTCGTGAATTAAATTGTTCACCGCATCATATATGTGATAGCTGCATTTTATTTTATTTTACTTTTACCATGACGCATGCTAAAATCACATGTATGGACTGTCAAACAAATACGTTTACAAACATAAAAGGATCGCAGGATAACATATTAAACCTGTCTATTGCTTCGGTAAATTGTTTTTAATAATTTGCGTGTATGTGTGTTTGTGTGTGTGTGTGAGTGTGTGTGTGTGTGTGTGTGTGTGTGTGTGTGTGTGTGTGTGTGGCTATGTCCTGCCCATTATCCTGAGATTCACCGCTTCCATTTCCTGTAAACAACGCTTGTACGTATCAGTAAGAATTTTTCCCCTCCCAGCCTTGAATTTCAATCGGTACCAGCTTAGATTAAAAAAAAATAAAAACTACGCTTGGCGCATTCATTGTCTCAGGGTAACAGCAGTACAAGACAATACATCGGGAAGTGTATGACTGATGTAAACACCATAACATATAGAGACTCGATTGCTTTATGCATCATTGTTGCGGACAGCAGGTGGTCAACTCCAAGTTGATGATTGACGGTCTCCCGGCGACAGGGTGGATGGGTTGGGAATGCGAGTCCACTCATCCAAATGTCAACACCGGCAGCCGCACCATAAGTTTGTACAAGGAGCGAGCCAAACACAGCGCAGACATTTAATTGACAATAATGTTAGTGCATGGCGCTCTCATGAGGAGGAATCATCACATACATATCTACGCACTGTCATATCATTAGATTACCAGCAGAATGCAATTACCAGTATCAGACCAGTACATCCATACAACAGCTCAGTACACCAGGCTCTACTCGCTGGGGAAGTAGATAACAGTGATGTCGCTATCAAATACCCACGAGTTCAGAACCCGCCCTCTAGTGCAGGCTTGCAGGTCGATGCGCAACCGACATCATGGAAATAAAAAAACGTCCACGACGAACTCTCTTCGACTTAGGGTCAGAAGACAATCGACGTGTTGCAAAAAGCACTTGAACGTAACAGGCTACTTAACTGAGACTACAGTGGGCATGCATCGTTACAACGGTAATATGTCTGTAAGTCAGCACATGACATCCTTACAACGTGAATAAAAGAACCATCATCAATAACTAGTCCTTCTTCATCTTCTTCTTCTCTTTCACTTTGTACCTCAGTAAAGTGTTTAGGGGAGGAGGGGGGGGGGGGGGGGGAGATGCAACGTTCTTTGATGAGCTCTATCAAGAGGACTATTAGGATTGATGTTTATTTATGTAAGACTGTTCTTTATGCCATCACTCCATATTTTCCGAGGTCTTTCCCTCGCTCTATACCAGTTGAAACGTTTCAGTATGGTTCGCTAAAGGTAGATAGTTGTATCTCTGTTGTCAGACTTGCACTTTAATTAGAGGATGTAAGTGTCCATGCTTGGCACTGATAGCATAGAGCTGGCCAAAAATAGTTCTGATAAGATTCACTGTAGTACTCTGGACGAAGTTGGAGACAACCAGCCAGGAGGCGCACCGCAAAAATGAGGATGCCACACACAAACGTTATAGGAAATAACCGTCGATTTCATACGAGAGACACCATCGCAGATATGTTTGTTTGTTTGTTTTAGTGTCCAGAAGCCATGAGTTGTTAACCATTAGACTCGGTATTATGGATATCGCAACCTTTCCGCCTTGATTCCATTGTAAATACCGTAAATATGTGGTTTTCCTGCCTACCCCCAGTTTTGAACCCGGACCACAAGGAGTTTGTCACCCGGTCTCTGCGCAATCCGGTTTAGCCAACAACGCTAGATAGCCGGGACCATTGCAGATATATATAATCTAATCAAGCGAACAAAAGAAGAAGAAGAATAAGAAGTACTCCGGGATGTATGCATGTGTGTCTAGAGGGGATTTAGTTGCCCCAGTAATTCCTTAGCTTTAAAACATTTAGAGCTAATAATAATAACTAGTCTAAGTTAGGAAATCCCTCTTTCTGCATCTTAGGAATAATTCCAGTAGTGCGCCAACTTCAGATTTTCCTGAAGGCTACATTATGTTTTACACAACAGTTCAAATTTATTACATACAGACTCTCAACATAATATATCCATTCCATTTAACATAGCATCGATACACATCATAATTAGTCCCGTATTATATGTCCAACGAACTTTGGCTTAAAATGAAAATGCCTCTTTCTTAACTGACAAACGAATAGCGTTTTTAATTCTAAAAAAAAAAAAAAAACACTGCAGTGGTTGACAGCTACCTAAACATTCGTTTTGTTAACTAATGTCGAACATGTACCATTTTTACCTTCTTTTGTGATGTAATTATTAGCAGTCTATTTACAATTAGTCTGCAGTGACTGGGCTGTGTAACTGGGATTACTTATTGAAAGCAGAACAGCAAAGAGTGTAGTAAACGACAATTGGGAAACACTAAAGTACAGTAAAATCTTGTTAGCACGAACTTGCTAAAGACGAAAACGTGTTGATGCCAACATGTATGTAAACAAAGATGTATCATTATTAGTTTACGGTTTGCACGAATTCTTTTTTAACACAAACAAATCATTTTTTCGGCCTCATAAAATTCGATTTACTGAGGTTTCACTGGATGAGTCAGTAGGACAAATTACAGCAGACAAACAACGTTTACTGTCTACACCCCCCCCCCCCCGCCAAAAAAAAAAACAAAAAAAACATCGCATAGCTACTCAAAGAAACATACAGATTCACAAATTTGACATTTTGCATTCTTGTAATGCATTAAGTGAAATTACTCACAATTCACAAAAGAATAACTTAGGGTTCAGCAAAATAATTGACACTTTTCTTTTGCATCTGGGTCACGATAATTTTTAGTCGTATGGCCTTTCCCGTTAGTATGGTGTGTAGCCTCCTCTTGCGTGGATCAGTGACTGGCATCTCCTGGGCATGGATGAGATCATATGTCTGGTGTGGGCCTTTGAGATGGCCACTCACTCTTCCTGGAACGCCTTGAACCGATTACGACGATTGACTGAAGCAACGTCTCGGTAACAAACACGTCTTTGCAGCTCGTCCCACAGTTGCTCAATCGGACTCATGTCGGCAGACAGGGATGGCTGAAAGTGGGGGTAAATATTTTTGACAGCCAGGAACTTGCGTGATCAACCATGCAGAATGGGGTCTGGCGTTGTTAAAAAAAAAAAAGATGTCTGTTGGTATCCTAGAATGGAAGGGCATGTGATCAAATAATTTTTTTTTCGTATTGTTGCGAATTCCAGCTTCATTCAATGAGCACCAATTGACTCCTTACGTTGTAAATGACGCTGCAATAGAAAAGAAAGATGCGTTACTCAACCAGGCACGTCTCCATTGATTGTCACCTGGCCAGGGACGATGTTGTTTGGCCCAAAGAAGTTGATTTTGCCGGTGGCGATGTAAGGACAGGTCCTCGATGTGGGCGCAGTGCCCATAGTCCAATGTCATGTAGTCTGTTCCAAACAGTTTGATCAGACACACGGCATTCTTCTGGCAATGCCTGCGAAGTTGAGGAATTTGTAAACCTGTCTCTGAGGTGAGAAAGTCGAATAAAGCACTTCTTCCCTGCTATTGTCACTCTGGGTCGTCCATTGCGATGTCGGTCCTCAACTAAACCAAAGGCTTGGAACCAGTGACACAGTTTTTTTTTTTTTTTTTGGTATTATGATTCACGTACAAATGCCCGGCAACGTAATTTTTGACTTTCTCCTGCCTGCAATCAGCCAATAGCAAAATACCTTAAATTTATTTATAGAGGCGTCAATCGTGACTGCTTGAAAGCGAAATAAATGTTTTGGTGTAGCGTTATCCTTTTATATGTTTTCAATTGCGTAGGCAGTGAATAGTGTTCACTTGAAATTGTGTTGTGTTTTAGTACGTGCATCCTGTTCTATGCTCACAAATATGGTTTTAAACAGAATTGACGAAAGTGTTGTAACGATTATAAAAACCTACGCAATCCACGCCCACACGACCACTGGACACGGTAAACAACATCTGAGTCTACTTTTTACATACCTGAAAACGATATATTTTTCAAACAACTAATAAAAACGCATCATCACATAACTACGCGTTTCCTGTTTTTTTTTTTTTTTAACAGTATATATTGTGACTGTTAGCCGTCATGGGGAAAATAACGATGAGAAACTAACACTGACACATACAACCCCTCCCCTCCCACACACACACACACACAAACCCACACACACACACACAAAGGGACATGATTACATTCCTTTGTTCAATGACAAGCACATACTTTCGCTAATATATAACATATTAATATTTTCGTGCCCATTAGGCGTTTTTTCATGCGAAGGTAAGCTGCATGTTGTGTCAGTTATGCTATTGTAGTATTTACTGTTGAGGCAGAGGTGGATTGTTTTGTTTGTGTGTGTGTTGTGTGTGTGCGTATGTGATAAAATATATCCGTTAACACAACCGTGCTGCGGGAGGGAATCTAGTTAAGCTGTCCAGGTAGCCTTGAATTTCTGACTGTTTAGTGTAACCATTCATGCTGCTTGTCAGACATTTACTTTAGATAATATTGTCCTCTGTCCAGATATGTTGCTCCCCATATAAAAAGTGCAAGTGCATTTATTATGGTTAGGATCATATGCGGTTCCGGTCTCTTTATATAGCTCATGTGTGTATACTTGGTCTTCAGGTCGTGGTTTTAGGTCCTGACGCAGTCAGTCTATTACACACTTTGAAATATGCCTTCTATACTCGGACAGATGAAATTATGCAAGGTGGACCGACCTGGGTCATGGCTCCCATGCCTAGTTCTTCTACTACTGCACTTTTTCGGATGTTCTCGGACAGGGACAAGAAGATATGGTGCTTTGTAACTGGTGTTGTGAGAATTATTGATATTGTCGCTGCGGTAGCAACTTGGATCAGCCAACTACTTTACGACCATAGTGATACGCTTTCGATTGTTTTTTTTTTTTTTTTTTTGGACAGGTGATAGCCTTTAGCAGTTAGACAGACAGACATTGACAGACATTTATCGGACTCGTTGGCTTTAAAGTGATAATTCTCTCTTTTCCACTATGGACTCGGACCAGTCAATCGAGACATTGTACATGGAAGTAGATATAAGACCTCGTACGCCAACCTCGACGGCGAAGATTTTTACTGTGTACGCCTCGTCGCTCCTCAGCATTTAAAGATGATTTTCGTCCATTCGCGACTCATACGGCACGGTCAGCTCGATCAGGATGAGCTGGTGTTTCTCCTCAGAGTGTAGGACTCTGGCAGGTCTCAGGCCGGCCTTCCGGTAAAGCTCTGGGCATCTTTTGAAACCAGGCAGGTCGACAGCCAGTAACCAGTCCCTCGAACAGTCAAGTATTGATGGGATGAATGCAGCCTTGCTGAATTTACCTTTATAGATCTGCGCAGCCGTGAGAAAGCACACGGGGGTGATGGTAGGACTGGCCCTCGCACAGGAACTTATCCTGGCTTAGTCCCAAACGCCTGCTAGCTCTTTTAGGACTTTGTCGTGTCGCCAAGTGTGCATGAATTATAGACATTAGACCTTGAACTTCCCATTCAGCCAGCTTTGCTCGATAGATAAGCATGCCTGTTGCTAGTGACGCATTTATACACCAGACTTCCTTCTTATCTGATAGCTTTGAATCTTTGCATTTACCAGCTATAAACTCAGGCGAAAAGTTTTGATTTTTCGTCCACTTGTGACAGAGGCACTTCGACTTCAAAGAAAGTTCTCAGTTAGACGACTCTTACAACATGCTTTTGGGTAGGCAGTGGGTCTATTCTGATTATTCTTGTTTTCCCTGTAATAGAGAAATACACACGGGAACGCTCCCAATCGCAAACGCGACCGAAACTCGTTTTGTTTGCAACAGTGAACATGGTTGCAAAAAACCTTATCTCTACAGACAAATTGACTTCTCGACTTCTGCGGCTTGAATTGCATGTTGCACCATTTGACTAAGCAATCCAGCCTCTTCAGATTAACGCAGGCATGTTCTTTACTACTTGTTATGATAATTGCGTCTTCCATAAATGCTTTCAGTAATGGCATGCAGTGATTTATAATTTAAAGGCCCGTGGGGGAATGGTCAACATTGTGTGTATTGTTCGAAATAGGTCCTTTACCTCCCCCCCCCCACCCACCCCCTCTCCGGTTCGATCAGTTGGTTGTACTGTTTTGGGGTGAATCAGTCCTTTCTGCAAAAGACGCTCTGTTGCCAGCGAGTCAGTTTACACCCAGCCTATACAGGTCGCTAGACTTCCCGGGGCGTCAGTATAAATGTTTAAGATTCTTGAAATAAGGCCAAGCACAATCATCGATCCACAACTTCGTTACGCATACATGATATTTTTGAAGAACATGACCTGTACAGATGCAATATTTAACCGAGAAAAGTACTGGAAAGGACGATATGACGAATTACACGTCACATTTTGTATACCAAGATAACCATTTCTATCCAGTTAACAGGAGCAAATTGTGGAAGGTGCTGGATAATTAGGGGAAAAAAATCATTATATTAAATTCTGTAGACTTTGATATACACACAGTCAATGTGGATGTATAACAAGCACATGCGTGTCAGAGAAGTTCTACACTCTGAACTCTATAGGAGGTAAGTCGATAATTGCAAAGGTGTCACCGATATGCCCTTGCCAAAACTGCGGGTTTTCATTCATTGTTTCTCAAACTCCCATCCAAGCATCTGGTGCACTTTCAGCATTTCACAATCGTCGGTGCCGTTTCTGTTTCTCACTATCACCGTGGTTTCTAAAGGCCTCAGCACCTCAATGTACTATACGCCTACTGATTCCCATGCATTTCGTCTCTACACGTCCAATGAACCCTCTGTCTGCAAGCGACGACCTTCACCACAAGACCATAACAATCATGGACTTCTTCCTGCTTCAAGGGTCTCCCGAACATGGCATATCTAGCGCTTTTCACTGAGCACGGTCTACCTACTGGGGTAAGGCTCACGTTTCCAAGCCTAAACGTCACCACAACGGACATGTTCTCATACTTACCTACCATCTAGTCAAGAGTCAGTTACGTCCTGCTTCTGAGACTCACTTCGGCACGGTCTTTTGCCACATATTTGTATGCAGGACCTGTGCATATGTCGTCCAGCGGTAAGTGTGCAATTCCCGAATGCCACCTTCCACTAACGTGAATCATTCTATTGCACGAGCCGCAATGTCATGTATGCAATAAACTGCAAGAGATGTGGCATGAAATACATCGGTGAAACGGGTCTACGACTGGCTGGCAGTTTCAGACAACATCATTTGGATTGCAAAACGATGCCCTGCAACCAGTACCGTTACACTTCAAATCCCAGGATCACCTACGTGTCCACGACATAGCGGTGACAGTTATTAAATCTAGCCAGTTCGGCGACAGAGCCTGCAAATCTCTCCAGAATCCTTTTATTTTCACCTTGGAGACACCAACACCAAGGGGACTTAACTCTGAAAACAGTTTCATCTAAAATTCTTGACTTACGGCCCTTTGCATTCCACGGCTATTTATTCTTGAAGCCCAACATGGCTCCTCATTAGACTGGCAAAAGGTCAACGTAGCTTACGTGATTTTATGTATGGGTGTGGTTTTGTTTGATTTATTGTGTGCTGATGAAGGCTCTATTGCCACAACGTTTACGTTTTGTTTGTTTGTCTTATTTTGTTTAGATCTCTGATCTACGTTTCATTCGGTTTTATGTCTTTAAAAATGAGATCTGGGGTGCAACATGGCCTTGTTTTATCGACAGTATTGTTCATCATAAACGTCGACCAAATTTGCAAAACCAGATAACAGTAGCAAAGAGGACACCATTTTGGAATTACTTTTTGCCGACTGCCTCCAGAGAATCGTAGCACCAAAGGCAGCACACCGACAAGAACACATTACGATTTTTCACACAACATACGATACCTATGATACGAAGTTTGATGGGGACAAAACAAAATCGGTGCACACTAGTTAAAGCAGATAAAGAAGCATTTTCTTCAGACAACTAAAGAATGAATAGAGAAATATAGCAAAGATGCAATAAAGCCTATCACAGTATATGATACAGAATTAATCCAGTGAACTGTGACTAAAAAGCTTAACGAAATGGGGAAGCAGAAAAACATGCACAAAACAACACAAATAGATGTTTCGGCAGGGCTTTTCTCGACCTGAACTGAACTACACAACAGCAACAAAGAGGAGAGTTTTATTTCATAATTTACAGGTCCTGCATATTTCTATTTTACCGCGTTGTGTGATATATGACATCGATATTCACACTACTAAAACCGAACTGCTCAACACAATAACAAAACCGACAGTAAGCTGTCAGTCTCAAAATTGAACACAGTCTTCAGTAGATAGATACAAAATTATCCCGCTAGAAATTAAATGTTCATCTATTATGTTAGTTTAACAAGGAAAGATTGACTTAGGAATGATTATAGGCGCAGAATCGACACATAAACAGCGCTGAACTTTAGCGACTGACAACTGATCAAATGGTTTGGTGATGAATCAAGATTGGTATCAGACAGATCACACCGACAGCAATGGTATACATTCACAGTTCTAACAGATCCAGAGGTCACCACGCAGTAAATGGACTACGGAAATATCGGACACATGAATGCACTATATACAAAGCGAACAGAAAGGGCCGTTTGGGATAAATGTTCCTGTCCTGACGCTGTAGGGCATTTCAGGCGTACAGTACATAAGAACTAGTAGTTAAACATGCAGAAGATAAAACATGAAAGTAAATGCGACAAAGACTGAAATAATGTAAGTCAGAAAAATTCCTAATTGCCCAACAATTAGGTTTGAAAGGTACTTTGCTTGAAGCACTTTGAAGAATATACATATTTAGGGAGTATTTTCTTGGAGGGCGGAAGATTAGATCGGACGGGGAGAGGGGGGGGGGGGGGGTGGGAAGTAGCGTATAAACCGACTAATGCCGTTATTATAACAATATACCAACACTTGAAAAGATTTCATTTGACAGCGAGAGACACAGTAGTCAATGTAGTCTTTCTGAGGTCCCGGTCCCGAAACGGTGCCCTTATTTTGTATTTGTTTTATTTTTGTGGGGTAGGCGGGGAGAGGGGAGAAAAAAAAAGGGGCGGGGGTTTGTTTGGTCTGTATAATGTATTTGAACTGTGACCAATTTTTATCTCCACCCCCCCCCCCTCCCGCCCAATGAAATGTTTTTGTTTTTCGCTTTAAATGTTTAATTATACAGCTTGTATTAGATTTATTCTGTTGGGTTTGTTTGGTACTGGTATGGCAAAAAAGAAATGCTTCCTTCTTAACTCGTCTCGAGTTAAGCTTTGAAGACCTTTTTATCTGAATTTGTCGTTCATGTGAAATTTCGTTATAAACATTTAATGATGGCTACCAAAAAAAAAGAAAAGATCACATGACAAATATTTCAACACATGTACTGCATCCAATAACATGTTGAACAACTTGATTACGGAAGTAGAGTAAAAAAAAAAGTAAAGGACCCTTTCCACGCCTTTAGGCGTATAGGGCATATAGGACTAGACCTATATTTTTTATAGACCAACGGCACAAGATCGGTGATGTGGTCAGCATCACGCCGGCCGCCTCTACTTCCCGGGATTGCACCCGGTACCCACTCAAGGCTGGGTCGACCTGGGAGCCAAGGTCATTTTTGAAGAAAAGTCCGTCTCCGCCAGGGAGCGAACCCACGACCTTCCGATCCGCGGCGCGCGACTAGCCGCTCTGCCACGGCGACTCCCTAAGTAGAGTAGCCATTAGGAAAAGTCTTGTCTGTGGGTCACCAGACCTTCTCGTGGATTTGAAAACGAGTATTGTAGATTATGCCACTGTACCACTTTGACTAAAACCAGTGGCCTCGCTGCTCACGAGAAATCTATTAACAAATATTTTTTTTCAAAGTGACACAAGAATCCATTACTGGGACATAATAGTTTCAAGTGCAGAATACTGCCAGACGAAATTATGATAAGGTTGAGGCATCAAAACTTCAAGTGTCGCGTGTAACAGTGTCATCAGTTATGTCGACAACTTAGTGAAATATTTATTAGCTAATAACAAGGAAGCACGTCAGCACGTCGGAGCACATACTCCTCATAATCTCACCTGAACTGAAAGATGATCTAAATTATGACTTAAAGGATAATAAACGAGCTATAATTATAGATGAGTCTACTGACACTTTAGTGCAAAAGTACGTGTGTTCTGGTTCGATTTTGGTTTGGCTGGATTTCTAGCTATAGTTCAGCCTATGTTAATTTTGGAGCTACATTCTTATAATAATGGGATGAGTTTATACCACAGGCTAATAGCCCACATGCTCGTCAAGAACACAAACTGTTCGGCTATATTAGAAGACGTTCTCTACTAAATTACACAATGCCCTTTTATTTTCCGTGATGCATTTCAATTCTTGCTGAAACTAAGCCCTGTGATAACTTTAAATCAAGCATCAAGCCCTGCATCAGAACTACTAATTAACGCATATTCCGGAGATGGCATCTGTGAAATAGAAGAATAAATCAAAGAATTTGTTTTGACTGGAAAGAAGTCTCATTAAAAAAATGGATTTCCGACAGACAGTGAAAAGTTGTACATTTCTTCAACAAAAATCATTTTAAAAGTTTGTCACATTTGCTCTGAATTGTTTGTAAAGCTATTACTGAGAGGTCCTCTCTTCTACCGTCAGCAAAATAAAAGCTAATAACTGAAAAGTAAAGTTGTACAAATTCTTCATACATTAGCTAATAAAAAAATGTAAAGCTCTTATCTTACAAATATTTTAGCACATGTACTGCATCCCATAACAGGTTAAACAACTTGTTTACTAACAAAGTGTATGAAGCTGGCTTCAGCGGGAAGCGGTGATGTAGTAGTAATGACCTTGATTTTGAACTTTAATAAAGATGTGAGTTTGAAATAGCAACGTGTTTCCTACTGGCTAGTCCTAACCTTTTCATTTTCTAACCAGCGTGTGTTTGATTTACTAAATATTATTTAGTGAGCTAGCAACCCTGGCAAGAGATCTTCCTATGAGAATATGGATTTATGGCATTACACATATTCAACATGTAAACGGAAACAGGGAACGACATCGGCCATGGGTCTCCAATTCCCCCCCCCCTCCCTCTCCCCTACCCCTTTTGCACCCACCCACACCATGTAGCTTAACGCGGCAAAGGTGGACATTGATAATGATGATTATGGTGGTAATTTCAAATATGTCACTGTTGTTTGTTATTGACTGCCAAGAGACAATAAGAAGATTATTTATTTCTTAGCGCAAGTAAGACAAAACATTGAAATTTTATTTAATTTATTTGCTATATATAATTATGCTAATACTGGTTTTATTATTATTATCCAGCTCGCATTTGTAAGTTGCTTGACCTGCTAGTTATGTTTGCTTATTGACTTATATACAATATGAAGATTACAGTTCATACAGATTATTAAAATCCCCATTATCTTCACACATATATGTAACAGGCTGGTGGAATCAGTTGTTACTAGTTTGTTAGAATGTTGTAATAATTTTGGCGTGGCTATACTTCATGGTCTCAGACTGGCAGTTTTTCAGAAAGGAATATTACCCGTGACATGAACATTGAGCATCACGTCGCTGCTATCGCAGGCTAGCTGTAAAACCTAAAATCGAACGGAAAAAAAGCGTAGATACTGCAGCCTAGCTATAAACCAAAACAAAACGTGGCAGCCACCCAGTTAAGGCCCCCCTCCCCTAAAAAAAAAATAAAAAAAAAATAAAAAAATTATAATACCCAGCAGGGAATCGAAACCCTATCACCCGAGTAGAAATAAAAGTATATAATAATAATGTGAAGGTCGGTGATTAAAAATAAATCTGGGCGGGCAACGAAACAAATAATGATTTGACTGTTGCTGGAGCTAAGTCTTTCGTGGTTTGCAATCGGTTCAGTAGTTTCCCAGTTTTGAGCTAACGACATCGGAAAATTAGGATTTTTTATTAATATCGATTTAACCCACATATTCACTACGCGTATGCGAGTCCACTTCATGCGAAGTAAGCATACTGTGTTTTGGGTTCATCATGAACTCCCATGTTTTCTCCCAACATCACAGTTATTCAGGTTCCCTCCCCCACGATAGCGTGAATTTGGGTGCACACATTTAAATGAACGTCAGAAATTAAGCACTAAATGCACTATCAACTAATGCACTTAAACCTGCATATTTCCATATACTGACTACACCACACATATCCCACAACTTTTAACTATTTCGGAAGGTTAAATCTAGAAACAAACACTATTGTGCGCATTGGCAATGCAACATATAATTACAATGCCTGTTATATAGTAAGGGTTGAGGGGAGGAACAAAGGGGGGGGGGGGGAGGGTTGCGTGGTCTGGAGGTATGGTGTCTGTCTCCAGTGCTAGAGGTCCCGGGTTCAGGACCCGGTGAGGGCTGTCAATTTATTTTGTCTGTTCAAGTGGACTTCTGATAAGTCCCCCTGGTCTCTGGGTGGTGAGATCCGACGCCTGTGTGAATTGTAGCGCACGTAAAAAACATCCCTTGGCAGTTGGAATTCGAAAAGAATAGCCTAACGGCGCTGCCCGGGCAACATTTTATATTTAAAAAATACTCAAAATATTTCAGGATCCTCGCCGGTGCTATGGAGCCCGTGCACTGTGCTCAGGCTTGAGTTAGAAGTAGAACGGAGAACTTATAGGTTACTACCAGTGTGCCATGAAGTTGATCCGTTGTTGAAACCTCAAGCCTCAAACCGTATACAGTGAGGGGGATAGACTATAAGACCATTTAAGCAAGTTAATTTCTTATTTTTTTCAGCATAAACTTGCTGTAAACTTATGTGGAAAGCACTGGACTTTAGTCTGCTTTCATAACTTGTGGGTGCACATCCGTTTTATAGATCTGGCTCATGCGTAAGCAGACTGGTAATTACTTCTCTCTAAAGCAGATGCGATTCGAATTCGAACGAAAACCTCGAGCTAGTCGACCTTTACGACATGCTTGTTTGGTTGCAATGGGTCAAATCTTTTATTTGTTTCCATTTTGTATTCTCCAAAATGTTGCACAGGAGGTTATTTTCAGCATTCAGAAAATATACAAGTATGTGCAACTAAAACAGAAAACTCAACACAGCTCTGTAATATTCTTAGTCCCCAATTGCATTGCTCATGGCTCAGAGTTTAGATAGCTAGGAAGTACACTATTAGACCACAAAATAAAGACTGCGGAATAGAAACAAGCGGCCAATGTTCATATATATATATACTGCACTCGTCTTGACTCCTCGTCGGTAAGCGCTCTCGTGTCTACCTTCATATTCTTCTTATTCTTCTTCACTTCCTCTTTTACCGCTGTGGGTTTCGAGGGAGATATAAGGTTTTGTTTCTGGCTCTTCTGGCACCATAGGCACATCTTGCTGTTGTAGAGCTTCTCTGATGCTATCCTTCCATATTGTTCTGGTCTACCTCTTGCTCTGCGTCTTTCTTCTCTGTCCATGTATGCTTTGTATGGTATGGTGTCACAAGGCATTCTCTCTATGTGGGCAAACGATTTCACTTGCTGTCTTTGTATGTAATTTAGAATTGGTTATGTGCCGACTTTTGCTCTTATGATCTCATTCCTGATCTTATCTCTTATGATCACTCCTACAGCCCTTCTCAGACATCTCATTTCCCTGGTTACTAATTTTCTTTTATGGTTTGTTGTGAGGGACCATGTCTGGCACTGGTAGCACAGAGTTGGAATAACTATGCTTTGAATAAGATGTCTCTTTATCCTGATTGGGATTTCTTATGCTGTAAGAGGGGGGCTAGCTGTCCCAATACTTGGTTTGCTTTACTACATCTAATGTTAATTTCTTTATCCAAGTTCTACCTTCATATAGCATGTCCAATACTGGTGTTCCCTAGCGTGAACCTTCGAATTGCACACAGTGTATATCAAGTGACTTATTAGGACACTTAAACATAAATGTGGCCTTGAAGAAACATGTTGTAAACAGTATATTCACACCAACACTACGAAGTCAGTGCTAAAATTCGGTATTATCCACAGCTAACTTTCTTTAAAAAAATACATGTAAACTGAGATGCCTCAGAAATGTCGCCATCTTTATCAAGCGACACAAGATGTGAAAAAAAAATTATATCATACAGACCGTGGAAGCAAAGACATGCACAAAATGCACTCTGAAACAGAGTATGAAATGATTTGGTCATCTCCTGATAATGCAGCCACAGCAATTACTAACACTGGCTGTACAATGAAACTGATCAGCTGTAACAGAGTTCATCCCTAGACGAAGATTGACTGATGACATTAGTGATCTAATTAGAAAAGGAAGTAAAAAAGCCGTAATATTAATACGAAGTGACTTCAACACACCCTCACGCACACACGCAACACATACATACACATTCACTGAGAGAGAACGAAAGATAGAGAGTGGAAAAAGGAGTGAGTGAGAGAGAGAGAGAGAGAGAGAGATTGAGACAGAGCGAAAAAGAGATAGAGAGAGAGAGAGAGAGAGAGAGAGAGAGAGAGAGAGAGAGAGAGATGTCTTGCAATTAAAACTGCAAAACATTTCAAAACACTGTTTAAATAGTGAGTAAAATTGTTTTACCAATATATAAGTTTACTAATTCCCTCCCCCCCCCCCCCCCCCCCCCCCCTTTTCCAGGATCAATTGCAATACGTAAGCTAACATGTCAATCGTGTCTTATGTATATATATATATATATATATATATATATATATATATATATATATATATATATATATATATATATATATATTGAATATAGTTAATTGTCTGTTCTGCACCAGGCAGTAAGCTTACCCTTTGGCTTAATTGGCCTAAATGTTATATGGCTTGCTATGGTGGACCGATTCGGTGTTTATTTGATGTAATATTGAATTTGATTTGGAAGTGGTTATAAAAAGAGTTCATGGCGGAAATGACATTTCCATAAATGCCCTGCACCCTTTCTCAGCAGTTAGCAAAAAAAAAAAAAAAAACTTCATATCCAAAGGTGCCAGCTGCAGTCAATATATATACCTGTCCATCTCTTTCCTTGAGGGGTTGCTAAATCTCACTGCAATGTAAACCTTGTCAGCTATCATTTTACTCCCATTTATTTCTAATTAAACGGTTAAATCTAGCAATTATGTGTGTGTTATTCACAGCTGAATCGTTTTGTTTTAAAGATGCCTTGTGCTTCCATTTCCCTACTGTGCGTAAACTATTATTTTGTGCATCATAGAATCACACAGACGCCACTATGCCGATCACAACGTCTATGCGAATTCCTCACATTCGAAGTAAACAGTAGGGATATCATATGTAATTGGTAACACAGTACAGTATTTTCTAACTCACGTCTTCTATTGTACATTTCAGTGTTTTTTTTTTTTTTTTAAAGTTTGGCAGATGATATGTCATGTAGTGTAGTTTTGTTTCTTTACATCTATCTTCTTATTATTCTGCAAAACAATGATATCCGTGTATATACACTTCGAGTAGTGTCATATGTTGGTACTTTTTTAGTGTGAATTGGGGTGCTTGTGTGAACTGCATTTTTTTTCACATCATAATTTATATGATTGCTGCAATGTATTTGTTATTGCTTTTATCATGACGTATGCCAGTATCCTAGATAAAGGGATGTCAAACAATTACTTCTACAAAAATACAACATCACAATAAATAATACATGATGTTTCGAATGCCTCGCCACATTTGAAAAAAAAAAAAAAAAACTATTTTTCCCGGTTATATCTTGCTCATTATCCTCATTAACCTGCTACTCTGTTACCTTTTCTCGTAAAAAAAAAGTGTGTACGCTATCTGTAGCCACACACACACATACACACGTACGCACACAAACAAACACATTAAAGCATGTTATCACTATTCAAACATTGTTCCAAATTAAACGACATTTGAGCTAAACATTTATTTTAATATAATATTAAAATGGCATGGATCTGTTACATTTTAGGAGCTAAAGATGCGCAGAGTCCAGATGTTTCCCCTGCAAACCTCATGGCCTATTGAAATGTAAAGTTCGACCTGATTTCACAAACTCTCAGCTTGCGAAGGGAAATGATTGGTTTAAGTGGCCTTGAGTACTTACACCAAGAACGGTCTCGTTCTGTGCTGTCTCATATCTGAATCTGATATCCTTTCAGCAGCGGGTTAACTTTATAGAGACATATATCATAGTACTCGTAAACTATAATCAACTTACCCAGGCTCATGCCTCCTCCAAAGATTAAACTGATACTTTTTTCTAGACAAATGTTATTACAAAGGCGAAACCTTCCTATCACCTTGACAATCTGGCAGAGAATAAAACGGACGACGTAGCGTAGCTTACGAAAAATAAGCTCTCGAATTAATACGCCGAGGGGTAAAAAGGCTACTCAGAATCTGACTATTAATCTAGAAAATATGTATCCCACAACTGTAAGTTTGAAAATGTAGACTTCACAAAACATCTAGAGCATATAGAAATACCTTTTACGCCAGATAAAGGTATAACTATATATGATGGACTATATACCCACTGGACGGGTCTATATTTGAAATGTGACCTGCCCGCTAGGGGTGTTAACGAATATTTGAATGTGTAGGGGTGGGCTTGATCACTTCACGACAATGTCCACGGAATCACATATAGAGACCCGATTGCTCTGTGCATAACTGTTGCTGACAGCAGGCGAGTCAACTCCAAGATGATGATTTTATACGGCCTCTGGGGGGGGGGGGGGGGTATATACGGGTACACTCATCCATGTTTCAACACAGGCAGCCGCATCACAAGTTCATACAAGGAGCGAGCTGCAACCATTCGATAGACATTTAACTGTCATTAGAGTTAGTGCATGGCATACTCATAATGAGGATGCATCATATATATATTCGCGTACTGTCATATCTACAGATTACCAGCAGAATGCAGATAATCATATAAGCCCAGTACGTTCTTAAAATAGTGCAGTAAACAACGTTGTACTCGCTGGGGAAGCATACAGCAGGGGTATATCTATCAAATACTCACGATCAGAAACACGCCCTCCATTGCAGGCATGCAGGTCGGGGCTCAGCCGACATCATGGACATACAGTAACGTCAAAGAATAACATTCTTCGACTTGCGGTTAGAAGACAATTTACATGTCCAACTAAGCACTAGAACATAACATGCTACTGAACTGCGACTACAGTATGCATACATTATAACTCTACACAATCGTTTTGTTAACTTATTTTGTAACACTTACTAATGTTACCTGTCTAATGTAGTAATTATTTAAAAAAAAATATATTTACATTTAGTCTGAAGTGACTTGGGTAACCGGATGGATTACTTATTGAAAGCAGAAGAGCAAAGAGTATAGTGAAATGATAAATCATAATGCCCCCCCCCCCCCACACACACACACACACACACACAAAACAACGACAGTTGAGAAACACACAATACAGTAAAATATACTTAGTACGAACTTACTTACGACAAAATTCATGGTCAGCATGAATAAAATGTTAATGCCCAAATTGATGTACACAAAGATGCATCCTTACTAGTGTACTGTGTCCACGATCTTTTTTATCACCAGCGATACATTTTCAGCTTTTTGAAATTCCTGTTAACAAGATTTTACTGAATGAGGCACAGCACAAGTTACAACAGATGCAAACAATGTACGAGTATATTGTGGCCGTTAGCCTTCATTAGGAAAATAACAAAAACAAACACTGAGACGCATACACATCCACACACAAACCCACCCACACGCATACACACACACACACACACAAACACACCCAAGCACACATACTGACATGACAATTTTTTTTCAAATCCCTACAAAATTTCGCTTGTATTTTGACATCCTAATATTTTTGTGGTTCCTAGGCTTTTGATCATTTGTTTGTAAGTTGCATGTTGTGTCATGTATGATTATATGCAATCTATTGATCAGGTTAAACTGAATTGTTGTGTGTGTGTGCATGTGTGCGTGTGATAACATCTATCCGTTTACGAAACCGTGTATGCGTGTAAGATTACTTTGAAACTAGTTAAGTTATCCAGCTAGTTTTAAATTTGTGATGTCCTCAGTGTGTCTTCTGTCCAGATATGTTGCTCTCCCTATAGAAAGTCAGAGTGCATTTTTAATAATAGGATTAACAAAAAAACGCACATGCAATAGCGCTCCTTAACACAGCTTACAACTCCCCGTCGATCAGATTCTTGAGCTCACCGCTTCATTACCTAGATCGCCGGCTACCTTCCTCGTCAGGACGAGCTGTAAAGATGAACAGGCGCCATCTCACGTACACAGCTGACCTCCATTAATATAAGAAGAAACTCCACATGAGTCCACCAGTCTTCAGTAGAAGTAATCTCTCGTCGACAAAAACATCGGCCCACGAGCTCCTAGACATTTTTAGAGAGTGGGCCCAATTGAGTTCATGAGGCTCAGGGTTGATTTTCTCTTCATGCATGTATTACCGGATGTTATCAGACAAGGACAATGCGAATTGACGTCTTTGCAAAAGCTACTGTGAGATACTATGTCGTTGCAGTAGCATAATTAGAGCAGTCAGATTACGTGGACGACCAAGTGGCACGCTTACGTTTGGTTTATCAGACACATGCTAGACTCTGTTGGCAGGTGGCAGAGGGACACTGGCAGACAATTCGGACACGATGGACTATCAGGGATAATTTAAAAAAAATTTCACTAGACACCCGGAGCAGCTCACCTAGGCCCATCCCCCACGACGTTTTGTTGTGTCCAGGCCCAGCTCGAGGCCCTCTCAGCAGCCTAGACCAGCTGTTTCAGTGCTTGTTTGCGTTCATTTCCTCGTAGGCCTCGTTGTTTAATCACATTGTACATTGAAGTGGAAACGAGACCTCTTTCGCCTGCCTCGACGGCGAAGATTCTTACTGTGTACGCTTCGTCTCTTCTCAGACCAGCTACTAAGTCATTGTACTTCTCGAGCTTGTACATATGGTTTTTGTCCATTCGCGACTCTTACGGCACAGTCAGCTCAATCAGGATGAGACAACGTTTCTCCTCAGAGTGTAGGACTATGTCGGGCCGCAGGCCAGTCTTCCAGATTAACTCAGGGTACTTTTCATGACTAGGCAGGTCAAACGCCAGTAACCAGTCCCTCGCACATTCAAGCATCGATGAAGTGTATGCGACTTTGTTGATTTACTTTTATAAATTTGCCCAGCCTTCAGAAAACGCTCGGGGACGACTGTCCCCTGCATTAGCCCTTATCCTTGCTTGGTCCACAACGGCCGCTAACTCTTTCAGCACCTTGTTGTGGCGCCAAGTGTACCTGCCCTGACATAGGACTTTTCTGCACGCAGACAATACGTGCTCTAGCGTCTGTTTAGCTCTACATAGCTGGCATGTCGGGTCGTTAGTCGCACTCCACTTTACCATGTTAACACCAGACGGTAATACATCGTAGGCAAATCGTACAATAAAGCTCAGTCGCAACGGGGTCATTCGCCATATCTCACCCCATGTGAGTATTCGTAGCAAGGTGCTCTCTACGCCGATCCACTGGCCTTGCTAAGACAGTTGCGCGTCTGTCTGGGCCCGAAACTCGTTTTCTGTGCCCCTAATCTGCTGTATCACCATGTCTCGATGCTCTTTGGCTGTGGCTTTAGACCACCTACTGACTTTCCCGTGTCCTAGGCCTCGACGGTCGGTTTGAGTGTAACCCATAACCTCTCTTAATTTTGGTGCATTCTGGGCAGATTCGATTGCATCTAGGACCTTCCATTTCAGGCCTGTCATTAGAGCGGGCCGGACAGCAGTGACAGTGGGGTGTGAAGACTCAAGCAACAACTTGGCAAGTCTTACTTTGGCGACTTTTTACTCTTCGGTTATTGATTTGAACGGGAGTACCAGTTTCGTCTGTTTACAATACAGAGACACATCAGTCAGACAAGGTGGCGCTCCCAACCACTTCCTCATGTTTGTGTTGATTTAACGCTCCATTATTTCCACTGACGCCATCTTCATTTCGTAGACAAGCAGCGGCTAGAGGAGCTTTGGAATCAACATAAATTGGAGACACCAGTCCTTACTCTTTCCGATCAGCCTACTACGCTCGATCGCGAGCAGGCCTGTAGCCAGTGACTTGTGTATTCGCTGGACCTCGGCTCTATTAGATTACTTCGAATCGTAAACGCGACCAAGGCTCTTCACTGGTTCCTCTAGAACCGGGGGGATCCGATTCCTTGCTACCGTAAAACTGATCGCCGCCACCTTACCTTTTAGGATAGACAGACTCCTCGACTTCTGCGGTTTGAGTTGCATACCGCTCCATTGGACCACCTCATCAAATCTTTTCAGAATCGTGCGGGCAGACTTTTCACTTCCTGTGATTATAGTCGCGTCATCAATAAATGCACATAGTGGCGGCATTCAGTGGCTTTAGTGTATTTAACCTAATCTCTAGCTTTAGCAGCTCTAGTTTTGCTATTGTTTAAGTCTGCCTTTTTACGTTCCCTTTTTTCAATCAGTTTAATTGTTTCTGGTGTTATCCACGCTTTATATCTGTTCTTTCTGACCAAGATCTTCTACATCCTATTTATGGCAGATTCCCTTGATCTGATCCCCCAAACCTCACTGCTTACATCTTTAGCTAACTGCTGCAACACATGGTACTTATAAGAGACTGCAACTGAAAACTGTTCCTTAACTTCTGTATCCTTACATTATATATGTTTCTATGATTATAAGATGTTATGTATATTTTGTTTTAGCTCGAATTTACTTACCAAAAGAAAATAGTCAGCAAATACATCGGCAACGCTGAAAGCCCTTACATCATAAAGGGATGATGTAAACTTTTTGTTAATACATAGGTGGTCAATTTGATTGGTTGTATCTTTGTCTGGTGATTCCCATGTTGCCTTATGTATTGTGTATGGAAAAATACTTCTACCAATAACAAACTGGTTTCCTGCACACTATTTTTTTTTATAATTCTCAATTTTCATTCATTACTCCTAGACCATGTCCTTCCATAATCTCTTCATAACCTGTGTTATCTGATCCTATCTTAGCATTCAGGTCACCCCTCAACATTTGTTTTCGTTATTTATAATATTGTGAAGCTGTATATAAAATTATTCCTTAACTGCTGCATCTTTATCTTTTCTTGGTGCATAACCCTCTTTTACCAACAGGTTCACCTTCTATTTTCTTTTTCTAAAATGACGCTTTTATTATTCTGGAACTCACAGAGTCCCATTCTATTAGTCATGACCACTCCTCCTTCACTGTGTGGATAATTTTCCTCTGTGTGTCCTGCGAAAAAAAAAAAATAGTTTCCCCTGAATTTATAATACTTTTCCCCGCCCCAGTCCAACTAGTTTCACAAAACCCTAAAATACTAATTCTGTATTGTTTCATTTCCCTTGCTACTTCCATTGTTCTTCCTACATCGTACAGAATTCTAGCAGGTTTTCCTGTGTAAGAAGAGGTGAGTCTACGATCCCTTCTTTGGGTTTTTTTCCACACGTGTCATACGTCTTATACTTGAAGAGCCTCCCCTCATCTTGCTTGGCTGTGTTTTACTCGCTTCCCTTCTTGACTTATCCATGTTTGCTTGGTTTTTGTGGCTATTGTTTTTACAGGACGAAGTAGTTAACCTCAAGCCCATACCCAGCTATAGTCGCTGCTTACGATATGGCTGGTAGGGTGCAGTGTCACTATTCTTTGCTTCCCGTGAGGGCCCCGGAGACACACGAGCTAATACAAAAGTACTTATGTATTTTCGTTTTTTTTTTTTTTTTTTTGGATGTGACGGGACAAAAACATTTTCAACTGGATTTCTAGCCATAGTACAGCCCATGTTAATTTAGAAGCTGCATTCTCAAAAGAATGTGACTAGTTTATACCACAGGCTAAGTAAACAGGTAAAAACAAACAGTTCGGCTATGTTAAAATACGTTCTCCTCTAAATTGCACAATGTTCTTTCCTTGTCAGAGATACATTTTAATGCTTGCGAAACCTGAGTCCTGTGATAACGTTAAACCAAGTATCAAGACGTGCGTCATAACTACTAATTAACGCATATTTGCGAAGAAAATCATCAGTGAAATAGAAGAAATAAATCAGAGGATTTGTCTTGACTGGAAAGAAGTCTCATATAATAGACATGGATTTCCGACTGACAGTGAAAAGTTGTACATTTTTCGACGTAAATCATTAAAAAGCTTGCCACCATTGCACTGAATTGTTAAATAACTGTAGTTTGTAAAGCTATTATGGCTGTACCAAATATTCGCCTCGTATTCGCTTCGGGGCCGAATAGTGGACCTATTGACTATTCGGTATTCGGCTGAATAGTTGCTGTAAGACCGAATACGAATAGTAGTTACCTTACACCCGTTTTTGCATGGAAAGATAGGTTTTGTTTAAAGCTAATGCAGCTTTCATTCATTCACTAAGCTGTCAGTGACAATTTCCAAGTTTAGTTGCTTGTTATAATACTTTGGATTCTTTCATTCCTAGTTATTAGTTAACACAGACTGACTGAAGGATGAAAAAAATTTTTTTAAATGTTTACTATTTTGTATGAATAATAACTAGACATGGAAAGAATATAAACTCCGGCCACATCCAAGTCGATAATATGAAAATCAAACGAACGAAAACATATAAGTACTTGGGTGAAAACTTCAACTGCTCCAATATTCTGAGAGAAGCAATACAATCTAGAATACAGTTTGAAAAAAAAAAGTATACTATGCCCTTCACTATCTGCGAAAGTCAAAGTGTCTGTCTCGCAACATCAAGATCAAAATATATAAAACGTTAATTATATGGCTCTGAAACTTGAAGCAGACATAAAAGAGATGAGACTCTATTATGTATCTCCGAAAATAGTCTTTTGACAAATCTTTGAACTCATCAAAGATGCTAACAGCGGGAGAGTGAAAAGTGAATGGAGAATGAAAAGCAACAAAGTAACACATAATCTATTTATATCACCATTTAACAGGCTAAAATGGCTAGGGCATTTTGAAAGAATGTCAGATGACAGAGAAGTAAAACTTATACACCTGAGAGAGGAATGGGCGTAGACCACGAGGCAGACAAAAAAGAAATTCGAGAGATAATGTCCAGCCAGACCTGCAAACAACTGGTGTCAAGATTTGGGAAGAGAAGGCTGGCAGAGAGATGAATGGAGATGGTTGATTTCTGCAGCAGTAAACCTCAAATGTTCAGAGTGCTAAAGAAGATGATGACTATTATGTGCTACTTTATGTGAAGTAAAAGTTCAGCGTACATTTGACATTCTAAATGCGTATGTTTTTTTTTTTTTTTTAGATATGTTTTATACACTATACACTATTCGTATTCCTATTCGTATTCATATTCAGCCGAATAGTTGGTCACGTTATTCGTATTCGGGCAAATAGTGAAATTCACTATTCGGTACAGCCCTAAAAGCTATTATAGAGAGTGAGTTCTCTCTTGTATCGTCTGCAAAACAAAAGCTAATAATTTAAAAACAAGGTTGTGCTCAACTAGGCAACAATGGCAATTATTAGCGATAATTATCGTATTAATTTCAAATATGTCACCGTTGTTATTGTCTACCAAGAGACAACTAGATTATTTATTTCTTAGCACAAATAAGACCAACCATTGCATAGTTATTTTAATTTCATTTGCTAGATATAATTTTGCTAATACTAATTATGTTTTTATTATTTTTTATTATCATTATCCAATCCAGGATGGTGTCGTAAGTTGCTTGACCTGCTCGTTATGAATACTTATTAACTTCTAACAGATTTGAAAGTTTCGGTTCAGACGGATGTTTTTAAATCCACATTATCCTAAAACATGTATGTAAGACACTGGTAGAATAGGTTGTTGGTAGGTTGTTTGCCTGTTTTAATAATTTTTGTTCAGCTACACTTGGTGTTCTTAAACTGGCAGGTTTGCAGATTGAAGCTTTCCAGAAGTGGTCAGTTAGTCCAACCGTTTATATAATGCCAGAAGGAAGAGAAAATGTTCTCTTGGGTCTGCTGCGGTGAGACGAGAAACATGTAGGCCTGAATTTTCTTTGCTGAACAGCATAGGGCTCTAGCGCAACGTAGGTTCAATGAGACTGATTACAGACATGAATTGGCTGACTGGCTTTGAGTTTGGAGGTACGTTCAGTTGTTCGATTGTGTTAGATGTAGATTTCCATGTACATCCTCGATTGAGATTCTGATAGTAGGTCGCTTGGGAAAAAAAAAAAAACTCATCTTTTTAGCCAGAATAATTCGTATCGTATCGTATAAAAATCAAACAAAAATTCTAAGCTTACTCCTTTTTTAGCCGCCTGATGGCCTGCTTTATTAAGAACGGTTCCTTGGCTATCTTATTATAGTTGTTTCCCTTTGTGGTGAGCAATTACACCTGAGTTTGTTCTTTTGTTGCCTAAGTTCCGGTTTCTATGGGTCCTGGTTCCTTTGATAGTTGGCTGTCCGCTGGCTGTTGCACTGTTCGTCTGTGCGAGTACCAAGCCAGCCCTCATTACACCACCGCGAAAAAAACAGTTCCGCACATTGAGCGTCCTAAAACAAGGCTCCCAACAGGACGACTGTCACAATCTACTTGTTGTTCGCAACCGTTTTTTTTTTTTTTTTTTAATAATAAGAGGAGGTAACAAAGATTTGCAAAAAAAAAAAAATTAGAACACCCGAAGGTGCCAAGATATTGTATAGTTAGGTCGGAAGATGGAGAGAGACAGATAGCATGCTTGGTTTGAGAAAGAGGTCCCTGGTGCCCTGAGCTTCTGGTGTGGTGAGGCTCTGCCCGATGCCTGCTCTTCAAGGGATTTGTTCCTGGGTTGATAGCTCGTGTTTATCTGGAAAAAAGACTGATTTACATTTAAAATATATGTGGGGAGGGACGGTGGAGGTTAACAGAGAATGGTAATGGACTGGAATCCACGAGTGCTGGTCCCCTTCTTGTGCTATGCCCTTTTAGCTAGTTTGCCTCGGAGCGTCGGGTGGCCTTTGGTGGGTTCTGTCGTTTTAATCTTTTTGAAAATACACTTAGAGAAATTTATGTTAGTTGGTTTGTTTTAGTCTGAGTAATTAGCCTGTGGTAGAGAAGGAGTGGAGATAGTATAGGTAGAATAGCAGGAATACTTTTCAGAGGACATACAGTGAGGTCGGAAGAGTGAGTGAGAGGGATAGTTGGCTATGTTGAGGGTGCTGGTACTCGCTGGATCTGGTCAGTCACATCATGATGAGGGGTGGCGCTCAGATCGCTTTCCCGGTTCTGGATATAAACTGCTTCACAAGTCGCTGGACCTTGTCGTCGCAGATTACAATGAGGCAGTTTTCAATTGTCATTGGTTGGTTTGTGGCTCTGAAGTGCAGCACGAGCTCTTGTCACTCTTTTTCGTGGTGTTTACAGGTTAGTAGGAAGTGCTCCATGGAGTTAGGGGCCCTGCATTCCTCGCACACACGAGTGCGGAATCGGTCTGGCCAGTATCCTAGTCGCATCTTCCACAGTTTTCGAATGGCCGGAATTTTGGTCGGTTTAGTCACTTGATTCTTGGGACTGGGTTTGTTGAGTAGTTTGTAGGCAGCTCTGCCTTTGTCGCTGGTAAACCACTGCTGGAACCATTCTCTGAATATTTTGCTTTTGATTATTGCTTTCAGTTCTCTCTCTCACTTTTGTGCACCATTCCCTCCACACCGTAATGATAAGTTTACACTTTCGCTTTGTACATTTACTCCCAAAGGGTGTTTTCCGCATCTTATTTACCTGTATTCTTGAGGTTATGTAGGTACTCACTCTCTGTCAATGTTTTTTTATGGTTATTTACTCTTAGCTTCTTTGGATCGTGTGTCATCTAGCGATTTATGAAAGCAGTTTCATCAATATTAACATTACACGTGACATGATCAGCTGCCAACATTTTAGCAGTCGACCGCTTTTTTTATTTTTTTTTACAATAGCGTGATCGTCGAACAGGTCTAAAAGCAATGGCAAACTACTGAACATTAAATTAACTAGAAATAAAATCTACAAATTTTTTGGAGGGAAGGTTTGCGGGGGAAGGTGGGAATTTGTAACACACTGTTTTAATTATAATTTAAACCACTAAATGATTTTTTTGCCTTCGTAATTTATGAATGCCAATATGAGTACAGATTAGGATGCATTCAGAGAAGAACTGTATTTTCTAATTAAGTGCTAATTGATAAAGTTATTCAGAGAGTATGTAAAGCAGCCAAGGAGGGGGGGGGGGGCAAAATTGTTTGATAGGTTTTTCTTTAACGAGACAGCTAAAATGAGACACTGTAAATGCATAAAATAGCAATATGTGTATGTATATATATATATATATATATATATATATATATATATATATATATATATATATATATATTATGGCAATTAATGTGTGCGCAAACACACACATGCACACACTCATGATTGTTCATATATATATATATATATATATATATATATATATATATATATATATATATATATATATATATATATATATATTATTTGTGTATGTTCCACAAGGGTAATTGAGGAGCGGGGGAGGGATAACGAATAGTACTGCACTTTAGCACGAATGCCTTATTAGTTGACTACTTTTTATTTTGGAGCAAAGGTGGATTGTGATAAGGAATTAGGGGTGTTTCCTTGAGTCGGGATGCGTCTGCCTTTGAGGCACGGAACCAACAGTCTGAATCAAATGATGCAGATCTCTGAAACGGCTGTGTATACACAGTTTAAGTTTTGAAACGAAACCAGAAAAGGTTGAATAAACAGAACCTTACGACAGAGTTAACGACCGGTAAACGTCAAGACAAAAGAAAAGCATATATGCCAGGCTTCGGAGTCAGCTTTTTAATATTTAGCAATTAACCACATTGTGTTGATTTTGACACCTACAAGAGCGTTAAGCGCATGGAAGCTATTCCCTTCCACAATGATACGTGTCTAAATTTAGATCAGTGGTTCCAAACTCTTTCGACTTGCAGAACCCTTTTTATGAATGTATTTCAATGGTACAGCCAATTTTTAGTCCGATCGTACTGTAAGTCTTACAAGATAATGTTATTAGAGTTAGCATCATAAGGCAGAGGAAGAGGGGTGGAGAGTAAGGTAATTTCAACGAAGGAAACATCTAACTAATTTTGCAATGTCCATGCAATGAAATAATACTTAAACAGTTTTAAATTCATGACACTACTTAATTTCTTTACTTACCATCACAGTTGACAGGTCTATTCATCAAGCTGACACACTGACGCCTGCCTCCCACACACGCACCTGCCTCAACTCACTGTACTGCACTTGGGCTGTGTGACACATATTATTGTTAGGTATCTGGCGGAATTACGTCAGTAGTCACAGCAGCTTACGTTCAACTGTGGCACGCAATGCTGAACGATCGTTTACCGTCGTAGCATACATAATTTTTTGAGTATATGGACACTATGAAAAGTCAGTGGCCGAAAAATAATACAATGGCACAGTAACTCATGATTCTGTTAATGTGGGGACAAAACCCTGCAAGACTAGGCCTTTGTAATGTATGGCTGGTACTGTCAACTTGGCCATTTCGCTCAGATCCAACATTTTGCATTCACCCGTGACCGGCCCCTCTGACGTCTATTTCTCGGAGACTCTTATGTCACTTGAGGAATTACAGACTGATACACCATACTTTGTGGAAACAGCCCCAGACATCCGATCTGCAGTTTCGAGTATACCTTCTACCTCACATCAGGACATGTCATGATGCTCAATTGTTACCGCAGCAATATCCACATAACACTAAACACTTGACGATGTCATTCAGTGCGTGACACAAAGACGCACACACGGACCACCAATTAACACCCAGGTTGGAACCGATACAAGCACACGTCGACATAGGTTCCACCAAAAACAATAAAGTGGCGATCTCCAGAAAACTTCAGTTCTTTAAGACTCTCAACTTTAAACAGTATAACTAGGTAGATTCTTTGCTCTCCGAGTGTCGACTGTTTCTATTTAATACAACTGGAGGAGTTCTGGGCAAGTCTGCCCTAGAGTTCAGCGATGTACAGAACGTTATGTAGAAACGCTCTCCGAAAGTCCGTTGAATGCTTCACTGCTTGCGAAGATTAGCGTAGAGCCAAAAGCACATATGTAACCAGTGAAAGAGAGACAACGAAGTCTAAACTCCCAAGGGGCGGGATGCCTCCAGTCTATCCGTCCAGATCTGTCTCGCTGGTTAACTTTGAGGACCCGGGCATTGCTGCGTGCCTTAAACACGCGATCATGATCTGGGAAAGTATTCAGAGAGCTAAAGTAGTGAGAACCTAGTTGCACGTGATATGGTTGGACCTAGCCAACACTTATGGAGTGGCTCTCTATAAGCTATTGCAGCAGGCCCTTCGTATGTTTCACGTACCGACACAGATCACGGAAATGATCGAGCAATATTTTTGAAAGTTTGCCAGACGCTTCTCTGCCCCAACGTTTACTGTGCGATGGACTGAGCTCCGGGTTGGGATAGCAATGGGGTGTACTATTTCGCCGAAAAAAATCGTTATTGCCCTGCATGTCATGTAAGACGGGGCTGCCGGCTGCGGGCAAGGACTTCAGATTAGGGACCATTGGATGTCTCCACTGAGTTCATATATTTATGACACAGCAATCAAAACGGGGAGTGAGGATGATGCCCGTACGATTCTGAATAGGTTAGAGCGCGCTGTCGAATGATGCGGCATGGAGTTCATACCGTGGAAACCAAAAAGTTTGTCAATCCTTAAAGGTGAGTTGGCGGCAATCAGTTTCACGACGACATAGAAATGGATTCCCACGGTTCTGGAGAAGCTGGCGAAGAGCCTCGGCCCCCTCTACGAGTCAACGTTATCTGATAGAGCCCAGGTCCGGCGCATACATGGGTCACTGTCTAAATGCCTTCTTGCGATCGAGCGATGCAGGTTGATCAGAAAGTTTAAGGTCTGGTATCTCCAGTTCATGTTGATTCTGAAGCTCCTCTGGCCACTGCTAGTGTTCGAGGTGAGTTTTGAGGTTTGAACAACGTTTCAACATCAGGGTACACGGGTGGTAACCCAAAGTGCTCCGTTCTTCTACTAACTCAAGTCTGAGTCCGAAGAAGCTCAGTAAAGTGCACCGGCTCTGTAGCACCGGCGAGGTTAATAGTGCAATTTTTTTCGTGAAACTTTAATTCCCCATTTTTCTCGGGTAGCGCTCTTAGGCTACTCTTTTTGATTTCTAATTGCCAGGGGATTTTGCATGTGCCCAGCAATGCACACGGGCGTCTGATCTCACTACCCAGAGACCAGAGGAAATTACTAGAAGTCCAAGTCCACGTGAAAAAATCCTAGCCCTTGTGAGCATTGAACTTGGGATGTGGAATGTCTAGCACTCAAGGCGGACACCATACTGCAGTGGAAATGATAGAGAAACAAAATCAACACAGCCATGAGAGAATGGTTTAGGGCATTGCCTTGTCTGACCGATGTGACTCGGTATTGTAAGCAGGCTAAGCTTAAACTTTCGTTCAAGTCAGTAACCGAAGAGTTTAAAGTCGGCAAGATGCTGTGCGAGTCTTTAGACCCCACGGTGTCAGCTGTCCAGCTCGCTCTAAAGACAGGGAAGATATTGAGAGCCTTGGATGCGATAGAATATGCTCAAGAGGCAATGAGATTTGAAGAAGGCATGGGCTACACACAAACAAACCGACGCCACCAAGGGCATTAGAAAATCAGTAGGGGATCCAAAGCCACGGCCAAAGAGCCCAGAGACGTGACAATACAGCAGATAAGGGATACCGACAATGAGACTGGCCCAAAAAGCCGCACAACAGTGGCAGCAAGGCCAGTGGATCAGCTTTGAGAGCGCCTTGCCACGATAAAGCTCATGTAGTGAGATCTGGCGAATGCCCCCGCTGCTGCTGAATTTTGTTGTAAGTTCTACGTACGATATGTTACTGTCTGGCGTAAACATGGGGAAATAGCATGCGACTTTCGATCCGACATACCCACTGTGCAGAGCTATGCCGACGCTCAAGCACGTATTGTCTGCGTAAAGAAAAGCCCTAGGCCAGCGACGATATATTTGGCGCTACAATAAAGTCCTGAAAGAGTTAGCGGAAATTGTAAACCAAGCCTGGATGCGGCCCAACGCGTGGGCCAGTCCTACTGCCACCCCCATGTGCTTCCTCAATGCTGGGCAGATTTATAAAGGTAAAATCAACAAGGTCACATACGCTCCATCAATAATTGACTGTGCGCGGGACTGGTTACTACCTGTCGATCTGCCTTGTTTCCAAAGGTACCCAGAGTCAATCCGGAAGACCGGCCTGAGACCTGACATAGTCCTACACACTGCGGGAAAAAAAACTTCGGCTCATCATGATTCAGCTGACCGTGCCGTACGAGCCGAGGATGGAAGAAAACCACCTGTACAATCTCGAGTATTACAGTGAGCTCGTAGCCGGTCTGAGGAGAGCGGGTAAGAAAAGATCTTCGCCGTCAAGGTTGGCGCAAGTGGTCTTTTCTCCACTTCTACGTACAATATGCTAAAGCAGCTGGGCTTGCGTAAACGGTCACTAAGACAACTGGGCGATGCTGCGTTAAGAGATTCGGGCTGGCTCTGGACGCTGCGGAACGTCGTGGGGTTGGACCAAGGTAGACTTGTCCGAGTTCCTTGCGGAAAAAGAGCTTTTATCCCTTGAAAGCCATAATGTCGGATAAATGTCTCCCCGTGTCTCCCTTCCGAAAGCCAAGTCTAACAATTATCTGATGAACCAGCCATAATCTTGTTACTGATCGTGAAGATAGTTTGCTAATCTAATTTGCTACTGCAGGGGCAATACAACAACAAGTTTCACAACAACTGTTGCAAAGTCACCACATCGTCATGTCCCTATCGAATCCGATGAAGTCTAGCAGGGGAAGATCGGGGCCTGGGTTCATGTCACAGGTTGGGCCACCTTTCGAGATGGTTTAGGGATGTAATAGGCCGAACCAATTGTCGACGAAGGATCTCTACTGATGACCGGTGGACCTCTGCTATGCATGCTCGCGTGTGTTCTTCTTCTTATTAAACTGCATGAAGTGAACTGATTTTATTTAATTTTAACCCACAAATTCACTACGCCCGAGCGAGTCTACTTCATCGAAGCATACAGACTGTGGTTTGGGTTCGTCATGAACATCCATGCTTTGTCACGGCTATTTGGGTTCTCGCCACCGCGATCCAGTGAACTTGGGTTGTCAGTTATATTAAAATAAACGTCAGCAATTGTGCACTAATTGTACCAGTAGATAATACACTTAAACCTTTATATTTCCATGTATTGACCAAAAGACACTAACTATGTCGGAAGTTAATTTTGGAAGGTTGCATCTAGTAATAAACAGTATTGTGCTCATTGGTAATGCCACATATAACTACGTTGCTTGTTATATAGTAAGTGGGGATAGACTACACAACTTTTAAGCAAGTTAAATTCTTCTTAGCGTACAATAGCTGTAAACTCCTGTGGAAAGCTCTGGTTGTTCCTCCACTTCTGGACTCTAGTCAGGTTCCGTAGTTTTTGGGTGCACATAGGTTTTATAGATCTGGTAATGTGTAAGCAGACTGTTCATTCCTTGTCTCTCAAGGGGCAATGGGTGTTTCTTTCGTTCAGAATGTTGCATGATAGGTTATGATCGGCATTCAGAAAATGTAACTTCTAAGTAAATGCACAGAAAACTCAAAACAGGTCAGTAAAATTCTTAGTCAGCTACATAAAAGGGTTCTATGGCAAAGCGTTTAGATAGCTGGGAAGTATACTCTTAAAGGCAGGCATAAATTTTACGAAATAGAAGGTATATATTATACCGCGATGGTTGATCAGGGGTTGCAAATAGATCTGCGCTGGTCTAAATGTCAAGGTAAAGTTATATTTTGCTCTTGGGGTAACACTAACAAGCAGAATTCGCCAAAAAAAAAAATATAGAATGTTAAACTTTTACTAATTAAGGAGAACATTGTTGACAGGCAAAAAAAAATGTTTATGGTAACTATTCCACACATGTTTGTGACTAGTGAAATAAGAATGATTTGACAACCAACCTTAATTTTAGCAAGTTCAATTTGTTCCATTATTTTGTATAAGCTAGTTCCGCAGAAGTCCAGTAGCCATGACAATTCCCTGCCACAAACCCACCGTCCTCACAGACCCAGTGTGCGACGTATGTGATATAGACTTACCTCTGATCTGGAACACAGAGCACTAGACTGTATTCCGAACTTCTGACATCAAATACGTATTCGGGTTAGCTTCTGGCCTTTATACTTCTTGAAGCCAGACATTCTATCTAAAAATTCGCCTTGACTCCTTTTTGTTAAGTGATGTCGAGTCTACCGTCATATAACATGTTCAGTTGTGGTGTGCATAACGTGAACCTTCAGATTGCACATACACTATATCAGCTTACATCGTTAATAAGACATTCAAACATAAGTAGGACCTTGAAGAAACATGTTGTGGACTGCATATTAGTAAAAACAATATGTCACCTTGCTAAAACTAGGTATTATTCACAACTAAGTAAAGTAAAAATATACAGATGTAATGAGATGCTTGGGAAAAGATGTCATCCTTAACACGCGGGGCAAAGGTACACATGATAATTTTAAACAGACTGAGGAACAACACCAATCATCATGTCGAAAAAAAAAATGAATCAAATGGTTTGGTCGTTAGAATGCAGCCACAACAACTACCAACGCAAGTGCCACAGTGAAAATGAACTGCTGTAACAGCAAGAGGTCACCAAGAGGTTGATTACATTAAAGCCCTTCTACAACGAAACGGAATCACACTGGTCATTGCTTAGCATTTAAAAAAAAAATCGATCACAATCTATTTGCCCTCACTCGCTTAGCGGCAGAAATGGAAACTGATGGTAATGCTGGTGATAACATGAAAACAATGATGGTTACGATGGCGAAGTCATACTAACAGCTTTTTGTCTTATAAAGAATATGTAGTCATATGAATTATCTATTGACACTAATTGGGAAAATTAGTTAAATTTTATTCAATGTTAATTTAATTTGCAATAAATGTTGTTATTAATACTTGCAATTATAATGTTTCTTTTCAGCTGGGATTAGTAAGTTTCGTGATATTTTAATTCTTTCTCGCTATTGTCTTTTATGAAGTTTGAGGACCTGAATTCAGACTGACGTTTCAAAGTCAGTATGAACTTCAAATGTAGATACTGGGCAAACTAGAAAGATCAAGGGACAACATGCTTTGTCACAGTCAGGCTTTCGAGTACAATTTTTTTCTAATGAACTCTGGTAAGGCTGAATTTAGATTGGACGGCAATAGGGATATTCCGTAAACACCTACCACTCCCCGATCTTCCGCAGCTGGTGTATAGACTCCCCCGTTTCGCAGTGGTAATTTACCCAACGTGCACTCTTAAGGTAGTGTATGTATTGCCACGCTATCAAGGTTTTTCATCATTATAGGCTCTAAGCGTCTGTGTCGTCGTCTGTCGCTAAAAGGGTTATGAAAGCTGTTACATAATTATAACATTCTACGTGTTGTTGTCAGATGCCTAATATTTAGGTATATATCGCTTTGTATTGATTTTAACAACTGCATGAGAAGAAATAGTTTGACAATGTAACAAAATTAGCATCAGCAAGGGCACTGTCACGAGACGATGGTGACCCGTGTCTTTTTTTCGAGTTTTCAGTAATACTAAAACATGACCCATTTGAACATGTCAGGTCAGGTAACTCGAACACGACACTCCCACACAGCAACGTGGTCTGAACGTGACCAATTTGAACATGTCAGGTACCGGGAACAGGACACTCCCACACCGCAACGTGGTCAGAACATGACCCATTTAAACATGTCAGGTCAGGTAAAGGAAACAGGACACTTTCACATATAAACTTGGTCTGAACATGACCCACTTGAACATGTCAGGTAAACAGTGCAGATTTTCACAAAGCACATGGTTTTTCCGGCTACCCATGGACAGGCTAGGTACACAGCTGAAATTCCCACACAGCGGCGTAGCAATATCTGCGACTCGGATAGCCATTGTTGACTACCACAGAACGCCACTGATGTCCATTCTGGTAACCGGTGCAGACTCAGGACGTGTCACAATTTCTTTGGCTTACAATTCCGGAAACCGGTGTTGAATTCAATAATGTCACAATTTTTTGGCCAGCACTTCCTTAACACAGGACGTCATAGTTAGGCAGCCTTCGTTGACTCCCAACTCTTGGTTTCAGCAGCAGATGACCCCTGTCAACAATGTGTCGAAACTCCTCACTCTGCAAACCAATAAGATGGTCTAGTCGGTACATACTCCCTAGTATGTGCTCTCACTCTCTAGCAAGTGTCCATATACTAAACAAATGTATTGTCATATCAGCTCGATGTCCATGAATACTTTTGATTTCCCTAAAACGCTCCATCATAGCGCTAACTCACCACTGGTATAACCCCATTATCTAAGTTTCGAAGAGTTTCAACAGTTACTGCAGTCATAACCAAACAATACCTTCTACGGAATTTAAAAAAAAAAAAAAAAAACCCGGGCCGAACAACCCGGGGATATCAGGATACACCCACTGTGATATTATCTCGATACACAGTTAACCCCTGCGACTATTCTCCTCTCCTGGCATTACTTAAAAGCCCCCATCAAGTGATTTAAATATTTGTTAGCTGAAGTAAACTAATATGCACAAAGACACTTGAACCTAAGTACACAATTTACTTAACTATGTTGTAAAACATCAAAAAGATTTATTTAATAAATCGAAATTAAAATGAACTTGTTTAGGCTAGTAGAGTTGGGATGATGTGAATGATGACATTAAAGTATTGGAAAGTAAGCTCATCAGGACAGTTCTCGGCTTGAGACCCTGCCTATCTTTTCCAGTTTGTCGTCCTCACTGCTTTCTGCAGGTCGTTACACTCGACGGTCGGCAAATAATGGATGCCTACTAGTCCCTGCCCAATGTGGGAACTGGAGAATGAAGAAACAAGCGCATATTTGTAGTATCTGCTCTAGATGTACACTAAGCATGTATATTATACTAACATCAAGCATGTTTATTTAAATAAAACATTTCATCTCTCCCTCATGCTCACATTCACTCCTGTCCAATTTGGAAGGGCTTATGTCTCACATTCCAACTGTTACATCTTCTGCCTTCCTCTACACGTCCTGTAATGATAGTCAAGTCTTCTACGTCAGGTGCCATCTCTCGTACAGACTCAAAATGACAATCAGTCAGACAGAACCAGTTCTGGAATCTATGCTTGGAACAATCGACGCGCCCAGAAAGCTAACAATATTTCTGAGGCGAATCAAATACCAAATCTCAAGGATTTTCTCTCCGGGATCAATCTCCGCATTAGCCTCCCGAGAGTTAAACACATTTCAGTGTGTAAGCTGTATGTAATACAGATTCACATTAACCACACGTGAAAAGATTGCCAAAGTTATCTTCACGCTTGTGATTTCAAAAACATGATAGTTCATTAAATTTCAATGGCAACAACAACATTTAGGTTTTACAACATTGAAACACATGTGCACGAAAAACATTCATGACACTATCAAATAGGAAATAAAGCAATGTGACAGTGCCCTACGAGAATGAAGAAATGTCCGCCTAGGAGTACTACAAAGTGATGAAGACACACACTTGAGTAAAAAGACAGTTAGATCTCTATCATAAAATATAGATTTGAACCTAATTTCGATCTTACCTGGAAAAATGAAACCACGATGCCAAAAGTTCTGTCTCAAGCTTAGGTTAAGCCCAACAGATGGCATGTGCTGGACAGGATCTCATTTACCAGACCTATAGTTCACCCCTTTATAACTTTTATCAAGCTCCTCCTACATTACGCCTAAAATCATTCTCATTCAAGGATATCACAGCTCCTCCCCTGTGGGTAAGTTTATTCGCTGTCAGTCAGTGACTGTACAACAATTGTTTGAATTCCCACGCTAGGATCTCCTGGTCAATTCATCTGACCAGAGCAAATAAGACAAGTCACACCTCTAGTCTACTTCACCTGTCATCACAATAAAATCCGACTTTGTCAATTCTTCTGCCAACACTTTCCGCTCACTGTGTCAATAGTGACCGTCGGACCGGCACTCCAGTTTAGGTAACCTCAGGGGGAGATAATGGCAATTAGCCCTTGTTATCTGTTCCTGAAGGTCTGGCAGGGGGAATAACTATCTGACACCAACAAATGGTGTGCAAATCTCCAGTCAGTAAGTCTGCTTGGTCAGTCTTATCTCTGTACCTTAACACTTAACATCTGGGAAAAAGTTGTAGTGTTTGATATGACCAACGGTCCAGGAGAATTAAAGGTGTGATGTGGTCATCCTATTTAGATTAAGGATGTATCCAAATCCCTATTTGTCTGTATACTTCAAAATACATACAAATAAAAGTAGGTTGAGGAAAGACATTCTGGAGTCACCGAGCGTATTGTCACAGAGCCTCTCCCTTAAGTTCGGTCACCCTGACCGCACATCTGCACGCTCTGTGGCTTCCAAGAATTTCAAGTCCTTCTTTGCATAACTGCCCATAAGTTTTCTGTTTCCAGTATTCTTTATGGCAGTGGAAAGTCCTGCACTCATCTGCAGACATTCCGTGTCCTTTCCTCCAGGATAATTCAATACTGTCATTGATCCTGGTATTGAGCGGGTATTCCAAGCAGTCGCTCGGTAATGTCCCTTTGTCCGGAGGTTCCTCCTTCCATCGGATAATCAAAGATCCATGCTTTGTCAACGGGACTCCTCTGCGCCGTTGACTGACAACCTCTGTGCGTTTCCTCACTTCGCCGCGCCCTATCTGCCTAGGGAGAGCCTGAAGTGTTCTACTAAAAGGATTAGTTGCAGTCAGGTTGGATCCTCTTCTCCTCAGTCCACAGATCTTGAAATAATCTGTCACAAATCTCCTCTTAAAACGAGGGATATCTTCACTCATCGTGATCCCACGAAGTGAGTGCCACTTACCACTAACAATTTCTCTGAAGAGTGTCCATTTGTTTCCTCTTCGGTGCATTCTGTCTTTACCTTGCCAAATTGTCAGGGTGGAATTGTCTTTAACAAAGATCAGTCCAGAGTCAGAGCACGAAATCAAGTCAGGGAGTTCAGTCAAATCAGAAAAAAACTCAGGGTTTCCTGTAGACTGTAAGGTGGGATTTCTTCGCAATGAAGTTTCCACCATCAGCTGAGATACTCCTGTCACTTCCTTCGAAGCAAAGAGTACTACAAGACCAGAATGTTGGGGTTCCCTACTATTCATGGCTTGTTCTGCTTCAGGGTCCTTCATCAGAAGTATCCCTGTCGCCCCAGCTGTACAGGGCAGCAGAGACAAGTTGTCTCCCTGCTCACGAAAAGTATTTTCTTCTTCGATAATGGCAAACACTTCTGTCTGTCCATTATCGACGTGCACAGGCCTAGCAGAATTGTCCTGTTTATGTCGAGTCTCTAAGATCGTCAAGACGTCCAGAGAACTCTCCTCCTCATCTGCTATTCTCACCTTGGTCTGGCTTTCATATGCACAGTCCAGTGAAAGCAAATCAGGAGGTGTGTTGCCGCCATCGCAGTCAACTCCTTTGGGTGTAAAGTCAGAACTAACACATTCCATTAGGCATGCGGCCGCATCCAAGGAAATAGGGGACACAGGTTCAGCGTTATTCCCTACATCAGTCTGCTTTAATTCCTCTTCTTGCATGAAGGGACCAAAGGGGATATGGGAGTTGGGTAAGTCTTTGCCCTCGTCCTCATTAATGTCTGGTGTGACAGTCGAACCGCTATGTCTACGGTTACAACCGTTATCACGCTTGTCACTACTGTCAGGTTCGCTCTCATTTATCTCGTCTGAGGTAATGGGAGTAAGGGGTTCCAGCAATGTAGATCTGGTCCCTTTAGAAGATTTCTGCTTCTTGTTCCATCTTTTCCTTTTAGGCTTAAGAATGGAAGTTAAGGGGTCCAGCAATGTAGATCTGGTTATCCCTAAAGAAGAGTTCTCCTTGTTGCCTCTTTTCTCTGTAGGAATAAGAGGTGTGAGATACTGTCCTCCGGTTTTTATGTTTTCTTCTTAGCTGTTGAGTTTGGCCAAGGAGTGCACACCACAGTGTCTAGATAGTGGGCCCCCACCATATCTGCTTGAGTTTCAGCCTGAGGTAATGGTTTTTCCTCGCATATACTCGCAGTTTCCTCAACGCTAATGTTTTCTGCTTGCTGTTTTATCCTATCTTTTTCTGCCCTCTCAAGTAGCAGTTTTCGATGAATTTCTTCACTCTTACGCCGCATCCTTTCAGCAAATCCTTCCTGAATACACTCTATCTCTCTTTCTAATTCTTCTCTTATAAGCTGTATATCTCTTTCATACTCTACTTTCCTTAGCTGTTCCTCTCTTTCATACTCTTCTTTCCTAAGCTGTTCCTGCCTATTATATTCTTCTAGCTCCAACTGGCGCTTTTTCTCTGCAGCATTACGGGCAACCATATAATCAAAAGTATCCATCTGGCATTTAATATATGTTTCTAACTGTGCCCCTACTCTACCCTCAGCTTTCCCGAATTTTCATACATCTTTTTGGTACTCGGTACGTAAGTCTATTCTATATCTATCAGATCTATCTAGAGATAAATGTAATACTTCCCCGACTCCGGATAAGAAGGATATGTCAGAGCAAAGTACAGTGAACTTGGCACCAGAGGAGACTATGACAGCCGCACAAAGATGTATATGATGCAAAGCAGCCTACCAGATTAACAGCCTATAGAATACTATAGCAGCAAAAGGATAAACCTATAAATGATCAAAGCGATGTTACACTCAGTCACTAATTATTAATCTCAATGATATGATGTCAGCATGTAATATGTTCTACAATCTATATCAAATGAAATATGCAAGCAAAAAAAAAAATCATCAATTCATCAACTCTAACTAAGCACTATAGATTAAACAATCAATGTTCATGAAATGTTCAATGATAGACAGTTAACTCATATGATTTCATCAATTAAATACTTTTACAGTTATTATAATTCTAATCTTCCCAGTTACCAATTACTAAGTATGATTTTAGTCTAAGTACTGGATGAAGAGTTAAAATGAAATCTATGAAATTAAACTTTTTTTCGTTAGTCTAGGGTCTGCCGGGTTTGATCGCTGGCGGGACGCCACTTGTGTCAGGTTTTAATTCTAGAGAGCGACACAATTGTTACGTGATGTTATAAACCCCGAGACGAGATACCCAATTGTCGCGCGCCCACGTGGGTAAATACACTGATATAGTGAGGGTGTGGGTTTGAACCTTAACAATGCCCACCCACGTGAGAAACTGGACTATTATCTAAGCTATGTTGATCCTAGACAGTCCTGGATAGCCAAGAAAACAGCGAGTGGCTCGTTCCATGAAATGAAAGTTGCTGTACTTGTATCCACAGGAGTAGGAGAAGGGATAGATAGATATCAGGATACACCCACTGTGATATTATCTCGATACACAGTTAACCCCTGCGACTATTCTCCTCTCCTGGCATTACTTAAAAGCCCCCATCAAGTGATTTAAATATTTGTTAGCTGAAGTAAACTAATATGCACAAAGACACTTGAACCTAAGTACACAATTTACTTAACTCTGTTGTAACAACATCAAAAAGATTTATTTAATAAATCGAAATTAAAATGAACTTGTTTAGGCTAGTAGAGTTTAGGTTATGTGAATGATGAAATCATAAAGGTATTGGAAAGTAACAACCTTTGGACAGTTCTCGGCTTGAGACCCTGCCTATCTTTTCCAGTTTGTCGTCCTCACTGCTTTCTGCAGGTCGTTACACTCGACGGTCGGCAAATAATGGATGCCTACTAGTCCCTGCCCAATGTGGGAACTGGAGAATGAAGAAACAAGCGCATATTTGTAGTATCTGCTCTAGATGTACACTAAGCATGTATATTATACTAACATCAAGCATGTTTATTTAAATAAAACATTTCATCTCTCCCTCATGCTCACATTCACTCCTGTCCAATTTGGAAGGGCTTATGTCTCACATTCCAACTGTTACATCTTCTGCCTTCCTCTACACGTCCTGTAATGATAGTCAAGTCTTCTACGTCAGGTGCCATCTCTCGTACAGACTCAAAATGACAATCAGTCAGACAGAACCAGTTCTGGAATCTATGCTTGGAACAATCGACGCGCCCAGAAAGCTAACAATATTTCTGAGGCGAATCAAATACCAAATCTCAAGGATTTTCTCTCCGGGATCAATCTCCGCATTAGCCTCCCGAGAGTTAAACACATTTCAGTGTGTTAGCTGTATGTAATACAGATTCACATTAACCACACGTGAAAAGATTGCCAAAGTTATCTTCACGCTTGTGATTTCAAAAACATGATAGTTCATTAAATTTCAATGGCAACAACAACATTTAGGTTTTACAACATGAAAACACATGTACACGAAAAACATTCATGACACTATCAAATAGGAAATAAAGCAATGTGACAGTGCCCTACGAGAATGAAGAAATGTCCGCCTAGGAGTACTACAAAGTAATGAAGACACACTTGAGCAAAAACAGTTAGATTTCTATCATAAAATATAGATTTGAACCTAATTTCGATCTTACCTGGAAAAATGAAACCACGATGCCAAAAGTTCTGTCTCAAGCTTAGGTTAAGCCCAACAGATGGCATGTGCTAGACAGGATCTCATTTACCAGACCTTAAGTTCAGCCCTTTATAACTTTTATTAAGCTCCTCCTACATTACGCCTAAAATCATTCTCATTCACGGATGTCACAGCTCCTCCCCTGTGGGCAAGTTTATTCGCTGTCAGTCAGTGACTGTACAACAATTGTTTGAATTCCCACGCTAGGATCTCCTGGTTCAATTCATCTGACCAGAGCAAATAAGACAAGTCACACCTCTAGTCTACTTCACCTGTCATCACAATAAAATCCGACTTTGTCAATTCTTCTGCCAACACTTTCCGCTCACTGTGTCAATAGTGACCGTCGGACCGGCACTCCAGTTTAGGTAACCTCAGGGGGAGATAATGGCAATTAGCCCTTGTTATCTGTTCCTGAAGGTCTGGCAGGGGGAATAACTATCTGACACCAACAAATGGTGTGCAAATCTCCAGTCAGTAAGTCTGCTTGGTCAGTCTTATCTCTGTACCTTAACACTTAACATCTGGGAAAAAGTTGTAGTGTTTGATATGACCAACGGTCCAGGAGAATTAAAGGTGTCATGTGGTCATCCTATTTAGATTAAGGATGTATCCAAATCCCTATTTGTCTGTATACTTCAAAATACATACAAATAAAAGTAGGTTGAGGAAAGACATTCTGGAGTCACCGAGCGTATTGTCACAATTATATTTCTTTACTGTAGCTCCTGGTGGGAGTTGGTAGCAAGGCCATGACCGGCTCTATGACACTGAAATCCATCTCCTTGCGGTTCTCGCACATCTGCATAAATGTCAGAAATCTCATCTTCCGCAGGTTCTCCTCGTGTAAAGGGCCTAAACAAATTTTTAAAAACAGGTAAAAGAAAGGCTCATGATGCTACAGAGAGCCGGTCATGGCAAGGCATTCTCGTCAAACGGCCAAACTAGTTCACCTATTGCTCTTTAATTAATTGTACGACTGGTTACAGTCCTATTTTGTTTTCTACTTTCTTTATTTTTAATCTGCCGTCATTTTATTGCGGCGGCTTTTCTAAGTTATCGCATCTTTATTGTTGTGTTTTTGCATTTATTAGTTATAGCAAGGATCTGCATATGATAGTTTTCTAATACAATGAGTCTAAAGCGCTGCATTCTCGTGTTCTGCAGTGTTCTAAATCTGTCTTGTTCTATGTGTGGCACTGTATCCCTGTGCACTCATATCCCTTTCTGCACTTTAACAGCCACAGAAGCTCTCTAAGAGTCGTCTCAAAATAAATCTTGCTCATTCAAAACAAAACCATTTCAAAACCACCCCTTTAATGCACCGGGTTGCCTTGGAACACATTCAGGGAAGCCAGATAAAACCGACAGGAGAGAGGGGGAGAAGGAGAGAGAGAGAGAGACAGAGAGAGAGAGAGAGAGAGAGAGAGAGAGAGAGAGAGAGAGAGAGAAAATTCAGAGGGGAAAAGAGAGCCAAAGCAATGAAACCCTAGAAAAAATTCTAACGATGCGACATTTCAAACAGCGACATTTCAAATACCATGTATTTTAAGTAGTTTGTATTTCAAACATCAATCGAAAGAAAACATCAAGAAGCAATGCCATCCAAGACAGAGAAGGTAGCCTACTTACAGAAAGTAAGGACATATTAAATAGATATTATGATAACTGATTGAGCCTGTATAACAAACATACAAACAAACAACAATACCGACATCCTTGACAAACAACTAAGTACAGGAAGATGACAGCTTCAAAATACTCCGGGATGAAGCAGAACTGGCCATACAAACTCAAACAATTTAAAAAAGAAAATGGAAAAACTTGGGAAACTGACAACATCCCAGTTTAGATCCTTAGGGCGGGGGTCCTATAGTGAGTTTACAAATTAGTGCCTATAAAAAAAAATATGTGTTAGCTGTAGTGGAATATAAATGGATGACATGTCAACAATGTCACCTAACGAGTGCCAAAAGGTCTTTAAAATATAGATCTGTCCATTAAAATAATGTATTCATTTTTTATTTTATTTCTTGCAACTGAAAGGGTAAGCGTTTTATGCACGACCGCCACTATCTCCGCTCTCCTTTCCTGTATCTGTTTCTTCCGTCCCTGTCTCTCCATGTATATTCAGTGAAGCATATCAGATCGGGCCCACTGAGTTCCATCTCACTTTCAGCCACGTTAAGAGATCAGCTGTGGTAACCTGGCACCGGAGATAGCGTTCCTATGTCTCTTACTGTGAACCTCTCAAGCGGAATGAAGCTTCACTCAATGAATCCTTTTCTTGTTTTTTCTCTTCCGGTTGTCTGCAAAGAACGACCGGAAACCCCGAAACTCTGTGGAGTTACCACATTATCACCGGTGTCATGGGTTCGCGTCCAAGTCGCCAAATGGGGACCATATATTAAACTTTGCTTTGCGTTGGGGTAGATGTTCTGATTCCGAATGATTATATCTGATAAGGCAGACGTGGTTGGTACCTTGTGGGAGAGTGTGTACAGTTCGGAGGAGCAGATGGATCACCAGTCTGGTGAGATTGATGCAGGGGGAAGTGACGAGGGGTTCTGGCAGATGCTCGAGGCTCAGAGGAAAGGCAAGACGGACGTTTAATCAGAATGCTACTGGCACCATTAGTATCGGAACTCTTCGCTGGCTGCTAAAGATGGGGACGGAGCGCTTATTGGAATACCCCGAATGCTGTGATGTCGGTTCTTGACCTAACTTAACTCAGCCCATTATTTAACAATGTTCAGTGTTAATTTAAAGACTATCTTCATCGAACATCGGACATGATCTTAACTGCTCCAATCTCCTCATGAGCTGCATTATGTAACAATTACGCTAAAAAAAATACAACAGTAATTAATTTTCTGGAAAAAACAACTATTGACGCGGCTCTATTCTTAATATGATATTGAGCATTTTTGTGTTGTTGTTTATTTGCTTTTAATTTGCAGGAGTTATTCACCAGAGATTTCTGATTGTATCTCCATCTATTGTCTCCAGATGGAAACGATTGCAAGTTTATAAATGGACCGGTTCTTTCTGTGAGGTTTCCTTCTGAGATAGGAAGGATTGTAAATTCTAGGTGCCCTAACCAACTGGCACCATGTATGTCGTAGTGATTAGATTGAGTTATCAGTTGCGAACCGACATCAGAGCCCTCAGGATATTCCCACCAGCGCTTTATCCTCGTCTTCAGCAGCAAGCGGTGAGTTCAAATCCAGATGGTACGTGTAACATTTATTGTATGCCCGTCTCGCTTGCCCCTTTCATGGGTGTTAAGCATCGACGAGATCCTCTGGGCACACGTCGATGCACTATTCTCTTCAAACCGTGGTGATATATGTGTGCCACCGCACTGTTTACTCGCCCTCTAAGGGCCCCTTTTAACACCTACGTGGTTTGACTTTGGTTTCAGAATCAGCTTTCACTGCATGGTGCAGATATATACATAAAAGCAATCGAGAATCGCCGCGCCGTCACCAAGAAAACATCAGAATAGGCAGGTGTGCCTCGGTTCTCTTATAATTTTCTAGGGGCTTAGGGTGGGAAAAGGGGGGGGGGGGGGGGGACGGCGCGGTCAGGGGACAAGACACGTGAACAGTTTTAGCTAAATTACAGGATAGACAATTTTTAAAACCAAGTAATGGTTAAAGTCGAAGGCACAAGAGCAAGAGGTAGACAGTGGAACAAGTAGGGAGGCCAACGTCAAGAGACTGAGAAAGAACAGCAGCCTGAGAGTGTGTACAACCACGACAAGATATAATGTTGGAAATTCTTTGAAGCCAACCTTCGTTGTGGAGATGGGTGGTGATTTACTGACGTATGAGCGACGTATCTTACAAGAGATGTTACCTACAAGTAAGTCAACATTATAGTGCAGAAATTCAGGTGTACGCTAATGTGGGTTTTTTTTTTTTTCTGATTTGACCACGATCTCTGGAATTGCCCCTTTTGTTAGTTTCGTATAAAGTACTTGTCAGTGTCTCTGATATTTCTGCGGTCCAAATTATGCGCGGTCGACCTCTGGGTCAGGTGCCACTGTATCTGTATAACACTGCTCTCTGTGGTGCGCTGTCTGATGCCAGTCTTGTTACATCGCCAAACAATTTGATTTGTTGTCTACCTATACTGTTCTGTTTTGGTTCTGTGCCGTTTCTCCTCCTGATATAATCGTTCCTAAGTGGATCTTTCCTCGTTACACCTAGTATAGTACGTAAACATTTCATTTCTGTCCTGACTATTTTCCTTCTGTCTTTTGAAGCCAGTGTCCATGTTTGACATTGATTGCATAGCGTTGGTAAGAATATTATGTTGAACAGTGTTCTTTTAGTGTTTATATTCACATGCTTGCATTTCAAAATGGGTGCCATTTGGTCTAAAACTTGATTGGTTTGTATTGCATCTTTAATAGATTTTTAAATTAATTTTTCTGTCCTCTGAAAAAAATGCTCCCGAGATATGTAAAATCCTTCGCTTGCTTTAACTGGTGTTCATAAATTTTGATATTGGCACTCTTCCTTTTCAGGAGAATATCATAATTTCTGTTTTGTTCACGTTGATCTTCATATAATACTTGTCGCATTTTGAGTGAAGTCTGTTAACATGTTATTGTAGCTGTACTGCTGTTGGTGCTATGAGTGTCTGGTTATCGGCGAAATACAATTCATTCAGTAATTCTCCGATATTGTCACCTTCGCTGCTGTTAGCGGATTTACAAATTTGGTCGACGTATATGATGAACAGTAGTGGTGATAGAACGCCCCCTTGCCTCACTCCAGATCTAATGTAGAACTTTTCTGACATTTCTGTATTTGTTCTAACTGCTCATTAACTGTTGACTATAAACTCTTGCACAGTTAGTTTAATAAGGTGTTTGTTTACTCCGTAATCCTGTTGTACCTTCTATAATTTATTCCTATTAACTTCAATTAACAGCGTACCGAGCGCCCTTTAAAGGACAAACGCAAAAAAAAAAAGATTATAAAAAAGAAGAAGAAGATGATGATAATGATGATGATGATGTCGATGATGATGATACTGATGATGATAATGACACATAAGAATAAATTATCACGGCCCTCTGAATATTCCATAAACACTCTTTCCCTATCTTCTGCAGTCAGCATAGTGGTCACTTGAATCTACAAGATAAGAATGTTAAGTACTAAAATACGTTGGTCAAATGGGGTCTAAACTCCGGGTCTCTTAATGTGAGACTACATGCAACTCTGCCACTTGAGTATAAACGTGGTGTCACAGTGAAACAGTTTTTACCACATCCAGAAAATGCACAGATAAAATGTTGTATGCAAACGTATTTAATAAAAAATTTTTTTTAGCCATTTTGCTCTCAATGCAGTTGGAGGCATGTCGAGTTTCTCAGCCGTGCACAAGTGCAGGTTTTTCTTTCTTTCTTAAGCCTTCCTTTCTTTCGGAGCAAATGCCACAGAGCTTGAAAATACACAAAAATAACCAAGAGCTGTTTAAGGCGGGGGAAAAACCAAATGAAATAATGCTAAGCTTCCCTTTGCCTGTTTATGTTTATAACTGTGTTATAAAATAATTTTCAAGGCCCTTGTTTCCGTCATTAAGTTTGTTCGTTTACGTGTCTTGGTTAACCAATGCAAGATGCTTACAATAATGTATGATGTTAAACAGTAAATGCAGCACTGCATTGCAAGAAGTATTCTGCAAACATTTAAAATACATTCATAAGAAAGTCCATTTAAACATGCTAAAACTAAAACGTCTTTGACTTTTCATCTGTGTCCTTATTTAGAACACAAAATGTGTCAATTTACATGTCGTTGGTCAAACATTGCAAGATGTTTACAATCAACAACTTCTGACGTTAAAACGAACAATAAATACGGCACAGCATTTGGCAACAAAGACTTCAACCATTTTCAGATAACGTCACATTAAGGTGGTTTATAAAGACGTTCAAACAACATCCTTCTTCCTTTTCATTTGTGTTTTTTGCCCCCTTCCGTCAAAAAATTTGTCCATTTACACGTCTTGTGCCAAACGGTGCAGGGTGCTTAGAATCATTTCTGACGATACAACCAACAGTAGATACGGTACTGCACTGCAAGAGGAGGCATTCTACAACAAAGCCTGAAACCATTTAAAATACCGTCACACTCAAAGAGGTCTATAAAAAATGCACAAACACCTCTCTTCCTTTTCATCTGTGGCCTTTTTTTCTATCATTAAAATTGTCAATTTACACTCCTTGGGTCAACCAGTCCATGGTGTTTAGAATATTTCTGATCTTGCACTGAACAGTACACGTGGCACAACATTACAGAAAGCAAATGAGTGCAGAAGTATTTGTCCACCACCAAACTAAGCGATTAGGAGGACATTCGCGAAAAACGAACAGACACAAGCAACAGAAATCACAAAACCTTTAATCAAACTTGTTTAAAACACAGCCTAATCTTCAGCATAAACAGACACCACTATTTAATATTCCGATTATCCGAGGACTGTCATTCTCTAACATATCTTACTTTCACCAAGTTAAAACAGCCCAGCGCAAAAGCCATTATTTATTAAAAAAAAAAAAAAAAAAAGCGCAAACGCCTTTCTTCCTTTTCACCGTCTATGGATAATTCTCCTTGTTTCTTTTTTTGCAAATCTTGTTTTCCTCAACCCAATTTTCCAAACGGCTTATTTTTATGATTACACTCTTCTTTTATTTTCTCTTCCATCTCCGCAAGGCAGATTCCTCAAATGTTCAGGGTTTTATCTTCTGCGTCATCATCATTATCGTCATTATAATCATTATCTGGGGGTGGGGTGAGCGGGTCTCCGTGGCGAAGTAGTCAAGGCGTTGCCCTGTGCATTGAAGTTCGTGGTTTCGTTTCATGGATGCATTGTTCGACTGACGAGCGCAGTTTTTTTACGGAGACCCATGGGGATCGTTGCTGGAGCTACGGTGTTTGTGCACCATACAACTCCCCTTAGCCATGTATAGACGATCTATTGTAAGCGTTTGATTATACATTTTTTTAAATATGTTATCAAATTTATTTGATTTTCAGCACATAATTCCTCTTCTTCTTCTTCTTCTTCTTCTTCTTCTTCTTCTTCTTCTTCTTCTTCTTCTTCTTGTCACATAACGTTGGTGTCATGTGTTTTTGTTAGGGTTTTCCCTAATGAACCAAAAGGCGCTCTGAAGTAGTTTAGGTTTTGAGATGTGGCTCGCAATGGTCTAGGCGGTATCCCGCAGCTCCTGTGACATAGAGGAAAACCAGAGTTAGCAATCACCAATCACCATAGCATGACCAACCATCCATTTGTCGACAGTATTTTAGCTCAAATGTCTTTTAAAGACCGATTAGATCTGTAACAACTCCAGGATCACCAGTGGCAGCATTGAGGTCAGAAAAAAACTATGTTTTGTCTAATGCCATTCCTAGTGAAAGCGATATTATGCATATGCAAACCTACAGAGAGATAATACCATTTCCTTCCCATACTAGGGTTCAAGAATACACACACACACAGACACACACACACACTGAAAGCGTACTAGCATCAGAAACACGAGACAACGTTCTTACTCTCCCGCAGACGTTGTTGTGTTCCCATATTGGGCAGGGCGGACGTGACGTCACACCTGTAGTAAAATTAGCATGACCCTAGCTAATACCTATCAAAATGGACTGACCTGACCTGTTCAATATATATATCAAATGTGAGCAATCATATTATACAAAATGGATACGTAAAGTCTAAGCTGTCTGGAACCCAGTGAGGCAGTATGAGGAGAGAATTTTCCTCAGCTTGCAGGAGAACGCTCTGGTTACGCGTTATCTTGCAGTTTAAATGGTTTGACAGTCAAGTTCTGTTGCTTCACATAGCCACTTCTGTCCTACACTCAGCAGCATGGCTAAATGTTTCTAAACTATTAATCCACAATGTACTTACCCATGTGCATGGACGTTCCCGGGTGAATCGGTGATTCAACGGAAGTAAGCAGATAGACAGAAAGGGCAGCAAGTCTGGAAGCTCAGTCAAGAATGAGTCCCAAATATAAGCGTCTATCCAGCTAGAAGCGGGGGGGGGGGGGGATTCATCCGCGTCCAAAGCGGTAGTTAGGCCAATGGACTTTGGCTTCACTATAAGTAAATCTCCCACCTATATGGCTGAATTTAAATATATGTCATTCCCAAGAGAATTAGAATGTAACTGAGTACTTAACACGACAGCATGACACATAAGTACAAAAGAAGGACTAATTACCTATGGAGGAAAGTCCAAGATTTGAAATCATCCATTAACATAGTGTATAAGATGTGAGCAGGTTCAAGACCAAAGGGTGTGGGCTGTCATGCGAAATTTATTTTCTTCTTCCTCTTCCTCTTCTTTTTCTTCTGTTACTACTACTACTTCGTTTTTTCTTCCTCTGTTCTCTGTTCATAGATTGCCTCGCGGCCTCAGGGATTTCTGAGATTCAGAGATTTCTGAAACGGGCTTTTTTGTTCGCTTCGTATAATGTACTTTTCAGTGTCTCTGATATTTCTGCGGTCCATATTCTGCGTGGTCGGCCTCTAGCATGTTATACTGTAGCTGTATAATACTGCTATCCGTGGTGCCATGTCTGATGCCAATCTTTTTCTCCTTTTTTCACCAGTTGAAAGCTCTGGCGGAAAGTTCTGGCCTGGCTGTTCGTCCATTTGCACTTTGGCTTTGTGCCAGGGCCCGAGTTTTGCGTGTTCATTTGTTTTACCAGCTTCTTTGTGTGCAGTTGGTTGTTTCTTGCTGCTCGGGCAGATGTACTCCGACTTCGAAGGAAGCTCCGAATTAGTCGACTCCAACTACATGCTTGTTGGGGAGACAGTGGGTCTATTCTCGTTTTTCCCCACACTTGAGTCCAGGAACCCACACGGGAAAAAGTGTCTAATAAAATTAGGCGGTACTTACCACAAAGTGACTTTTACAGTAGCGCCAAAAAAGTCTCCAAATGTGTGCCGGTACCGCACACTGACGCGTATCATCAGTAAACAAAATTCCTACCTATACGTATACATAAGGATATACCGAGACTTCAAGAATGCAAGTGTTCATTTTCTTCTGGTGTTCTTTCGAAAACTTCAAGGGTTCTCTTCAACAACTGACATCCCTGTGCAGGGGTGCAACCACATATAAAGCAGCCCATTTATAGTTACTCAAAAACTGTTTTAGTACTTTTTGGCAAAGTAAAATAGTCGGAATTTCAAAACTTTAAATGGTGGTTCAAAGAACGTTATGCTGAGAAGCTCGCTCTCCTACAAAACACGCCTGGCCAAATCAGAAGGAGCTGAAACCCAGGAGGAAACATCACAAATGAAAGAGCAAGAAGAAGACAGCTGCCAGCAGGATAGGGAATGAGCGGTGGTCTGACTTGGAGGAAAGAAGCATTCAGCCCAAACAAGACCATAAAAATAGCCGGAGACTGTTGGCAAACCTCGGCTAGCCAGCTGCAGGATAAATGTGGTAGCGTTTTTAATTTATTCTTAAAAGGAACTGGATTTGAATTTATCAAGGGTCTTCAAGGGCGTAAGCATTTGTGTGTGTGTGTGTGTGTGTGTGTGTGCGCGCGTGCGCGCATGTGTGTGTGTTAAAGTGCGAAATAATAATTATTTAAAGAATTATTATGTGCTGAAGACAAATAAGTGCAATAATATATTCAAAATAATATGAAAAGTGTATGTACAGTAAAGGATTCCTTTCCAGGTCTGTTGGGGATATAGGGCTAGATGCATAATTGATAGACCAATCGGCACTCGGCGGGTCATGAGATCAACATTGAGCCGGTCGCATTTAATTTCCAGGAGTTTACCTGGTACTAATTTAAGCCTGGGTCGACCTGGAAGCCAGGATGATTGTAGAAAATAGTCCAGCTCTGTCATGAATTTGAAATCATGACCTTTGGATCTGCAGAAGAGTTCCTAGCCGCTGCACCACATCATCATCATCAGTTCTCGTTATGCCTAGTGGCACATGAGGCTTTAGAGAAGACTTTCCATGCTTTCCTGTCCTGTGCAATCTTCAGTGCAGTTTTCCATGTCAAAAATGCCGTACGCAGGTCACTTTCCATCGTTCGTCTTCATGTTGTTTTTGGGTGCCCCTGTTTTCTCTTTCCCTCTGGTGTCCATGTGAGAGCTGTTTTGGCGGGTATATTAGAATTCATTCTCATAACGTGGCCAAGTCATTTCCATCTTCTCTTGGTTATCCTACTGTCCAAAGTTTCTTGGTTTGTGACTTGAAGTAGTTTAGTGTTTGAGATTGTATCTGGCCAGAAAATTTTGATAATTCTACGTAGACATGTGTGGTGGAAGGTGGACAGCTTGTGTGCATCCTCTTTGGTCATTCTCCAGCATTCCGCTCCATA
>CAJHNH020000781.1:197389-233158 GCA_905116865.2 Candidula unifasciata
CAGAAATGCGTTCGCTGGGAAGATCTTGATTAAAATCGATTTCGCCCTATATTTTAAAAATTCTGTCTTCCTGCCGATAAGGACTTGGAAATCATACACTATTACATCGTCCTTCCCGCCAACCCCTCATTTCTGCCAGCCCTTCCTCCTTGTCAACCCCCAACTAAGGTTCTTAACAGCATACGTCGAGGCTTCATTGCCAGGGCACTCGTTTGCATTAACATATCCTTCTCGGCGGCAGCAGAATGTCCATCAACAGATTGGAAGATGTAATATTTGAAAACGTTTGTCCGAATTAGATAATCACGATACGGCGGATCTGACAAAAACATGTTTAAGTTCCATATGTTAATTATATGTAGAATGTGCATTTCTTCTTCTTCTTCTTCTTCTTCTTTTTCTTCTTCTTCTTTTTCTTCTTCTTCTTCTTCTTCTTCACCTCATCCCCCTCCTCTTCAAAAAACGATATATCCAGTCCAATTGAACCTTGTTGTTTTACCTCTTACGACATGCATACTAAGTTAATTGTCAACGGCTTCCGTATAAGCCCCGATCCCACACTGATGTACATTGTTCTGTATTTATTTTCCCAGCGAGCGCTGTGTTTAAATCAGTTGCCGAGCTCTCACAACAAGGTTATCAACTACATACTCCAGTTACTGCAGAAGCTCTTAACTTTTATAATGCGGCGACCCCTTATTACAGTTCCTCGAACGCCCCCCCCCCCCCCCAACCATATAATTATTTTCGTGGCTACTTCATAAACTTAGTAATTATGTGTTTTCTGATGGTCTTAGGCGACCCCTGTAAAAGGGTCGTTCGACCCACAAAATGGTAGCGACCTACAGAGTGAGAAACGCTGAGGCATTTGATGCCTGAACGGGTGTCTTGTACTCCAGTTTGCGCAGGAACCGTTCTAAAAGAGCATTAGTCTCATGCTTTTAGTGAATAAATGGGAGCATGAAACCGGAGACACGGAGTTTCTGAAAATAGTTAGCTTTCTGTATACTGATTGCATCTTAGAGTAGTTGAAAATCGTCGCAAATTTATCCAGTCTCGCTCTGAGTAAGGACTGGGGAGAGAGAGAGAGAGAGAGAGAGAGAGAGAGAGAGAGAGAGAGAGAGAGAGAGAAATAGAACGGAGATGGCGGTATGGCAGCAGCTAGAATGCTTGTCTGACTACTTGGTGGCCATGTGTCTTTCCCCACAAAATCCTGAGATGTTTGTTCACCATATATCTTGTATAAAGTGTTTGTCCGAGTTTTATTTCATGATGCTGGCTTTCTTTCCGCAGAACGAATAGCTGCCTGCGAGAGCGTCGCACAAATAATCAACACTGTAGCTCTGACAACGATCCCCACACTGGATGGGGGGGGGGGGGGAGAAGAACAGTGACATGACCCGTGATTCTTGGGATAGTGTGAGATTCCGAAACATGACAGCCTATGCTTATCTGTAAGGCTCGTGATGATGATGATGATGATATCCTTTGTTTGAAAAAAATAATAATAAGTAAAGGATCTTTTTACACCAATGGGCTACAGGATTTTGGTGTTTGAACACACATTTTAAAGAAAACATTACGATGGCCGCCTTTACATCTCAAGATATTTCCTGATCCTTATTTCTTTGGGTTTGTTCGTTGGGGATCTGGTTACTTCTCATACTAGTTGTAAAGATGCCATAAATAGGGATACCGTCTGGGTATGACTGACAGAATTGGGAAAGTTCCTGGTCATTCGGTGACTGGGCCCCAAATTGAAAGGACGTGAAGGTGAATCCAGACTGATAAGTGCACACGTGGATCTGGATGGGAATCGAGTGAATGTTAGTCCTAAACGACAAGACATGCAGCGGTGTTGAAATATTGTTTAGGCCAGCAGTTGTGCTCCACGGCCGGTTGGTTATGCCAGTCGTGTACATGCCAGTGTCCATCGTCTGAAGCGTGGCTGGAGACTTAGAGCATGCGCAAGGCAAGATTGTCTGAATGGCTAAGTGATTAGTTCTACTGCTGATTCTTGTCGCTTGTGTTGCATTGACAATAACCCGGTAAAGTGCGTCAACTGTCGTCGACGGTGATTTAAAGTTGTGTGGCAGTTCGAGAGAAGAGCAGTCTGGCTGGAATGAGCTGTGACATAACACCTAGACAACAGAGTTAGTGTTAAATCCGCACAAGAGAGACTAAGTGCATAAGAGACACATTACACTTGTAATGGGCCACTTTCTTCTTGTAGTAAACTATCTCTTTAATTAGTAATGAGGACAACTACCTAAACAAGATGGCCAGGTTTTCTCAGCAGCCACGGTCGATTCTTAAGCATATATTCACTTGCTTGTAGATCCACTCTTCCAGCGCTAAAAGACCAAGCTCTCTCGGGATAAAAAAACAAGACTGGGCTCTCTCATTCTCTCAACATCTTAAAGAACCTCTTCCTTTCCTTCGTGAACTTCAAAACTTTTCTCACGCGTTCATGCTTTTTTCGCTTGGCATGCTTCGGCCACACTGCACAAACTTCATGCTTGCAGCGAATAATACCCGATTGGTTCAAGCATACATTATACTTATTAATCAATGCAATCAATTCGGATTCTCATAAGTAATTAATGTCTAGTAGTTGTCCTCATTTTTAAGTAATGAGATAATTTACCACAAGCAGAAAATGGCCTATTACATTACTAATACATTGTTTGCAGCATTTACAATACCACACTATTCACTTAAGATTTTTAACTCTTTGAGTCCCAATCAACGCATCATACGTTCCTACCTAGAGACCCAATAAACGCAGGCTGCGCCGATTTTACATTTCTTTTGACTACCCCTTGGACCTCTGATGCTAAACCACTTGGGATTCAAAGAGTTGGAAAAAAAACTGTACTGTAATGTCACGTGCTTAACACTCGTGACATTTTTAACATCAATAATGCTGACAGTTAACAAGATAATGGCATGGCTACTGCATAATTCCACAGGTTTTTAAACTTATTTAAAGCACATTTTATTACTGAATTAATAATGTATTTCCCAAAGTACTGATCACATACAACACACAACACACACACACATAGGTTCCAGGGAAACTGCGAATGAAAAGGGAGTTACTGAAAGGAAAAAAAAAAAACAAGTCAGGATTGAAATATTTCGGCCACATTAAAAGACATAAACACTGTGTGTGCGTGTGTGTGTGTGTATGTGTGTGCGTGTGTGTGTGTGTGTGTGTTCACCGGCTGTAAATTCAAGCGGACAGTTCTGGTTGTTCGTCTACTTCTAGAATTGGCATGCACATCCGTTTTACAGATCTAGCTTATTTTTATGCAGACTATTCGTTCCTCGCCTCTCAGGCAGATGCACTCCGACTAGGAAGGAAACACCCCTTATCCGTCTGTTATTGTTTCCCTGTAATTTGGCCAGAGAACATGGAGAATAACACTCGTTAAAAAAAACCATACTTAAGGGAAAAGAAGGTAAGAAAGCAAGAGGAACACACCGATACAAGTGGAGGACAACAACGAGGTATTTGTCTCATTGCTTTCCCATGTCTTTTTTTTATAAGAAAGAAAGAAAGAAAGAAAGAAAGAAAGAAAGAAAGAAAGAAAGAAAGAAAGAAAGAAAGAAAGAAAGAAAGAAAGAAAGAAAGAAAGAAAGAAAGACATGCTGTCACCAAGTTTATTCCTTGCCTTGAAATACACCTTATGTAATCGAACATAAAGACGAGGTATTTGTCTCATTGCTTTCCCATGTCTTTTTTTTATAAGAAAGAAAGAAAGAAAGAAAGAAAGAAAGAAAGAAAGAAAGAAAGAAAGAAAGAAAGAAAGAAAGAAAGAAAGAAAGAAAGAAAGACATGCTGTCACCAAGTTTATTCCTTGCCTTGAAATACACCTTATGTAATCGAACATAAAGAATAACAAACATAGAGGCATTTCGATTTATATCGTTTTCCTATCCACGCCTTACAACTTGCTAAGGTCCGTAATTTTCCTCTCCAGTTCCAACTTATGGGAGTCGCCGTGGCAGAGCGGCTAGACGCTCGCCGCGGATTGGAAGGTCGTGGGTTCCCTCCCTGGCGGAGCCGGACTTCTCTTCAAAAATGACATTGGCTCCCAGGTCGACTCAGCCTTGAGTGGGTACCGGGTGCAGTCCCGGGAAATAGAGGCGGCCGGCGTAATGCTGACCACATTATCCATCTTGTGCCGTTGGTCTATAAAATACAGGTCTAGCCCTATATGCCCTATACGCCTAAAGGCGTGGAAAAGGGTCTTTTACTTTACTTTCCAACTTCATAGACTGTTTTAATAGTATTATCAAAACTTGTAAGCTCTGAGACAAACAGGGCTGCATAAGGTTTCCTGTAACTCCTCCCAAGCTTTGCCTTTCCATTTCTAAAGATCCATAGTGGGCTGGAATTTTCACTGCTTGACTAGTTCTGTTCTTGTAGACTGCACTCAAATTGTTTTCTATGCTGTCCATTGAGTGTGTGTGTGTGTGTGTGTGTGTGTGTATGTGTGTGTGTATGTGTGTGTGAGTGTGTTTATGTGTGTGTGAGTGTGTGTGAGTGTGAGTGTGTGTGAGTGTGTGTGAGTGTGTGTGAGTGCGTGTGAGTGTGTGTGTATGTATGTGTATGTGTATATGTGTGTGTGTGTGTGTGTGCGTGCGTGCGTGCGTGCGTGAGTGCGTGCGTGCGTGCGTGCGTGCGTGCGTGCGTGCGTGCGTGCGTGTATGTATGCATGTATGTATGTATGTATGTATGTATGTATGTATGTATGTATGTATGTATGTATGTATGTATGTATGTATGTATGTATGTATGTATGTATGTATGTATGTATGTATGTATGTATGTATGTATGTATGTATGTATGTATGTATGTATGCATGTATGCATGTATGTATGCAAGCATGTGAGTGTAAGTATGTGGTTGTATGTGTGTGTATTTAGGGTTGTATGCAAGTATGTATGTATGTATCTAAAGATAAAGGTGTATGTATAGATGTGTGTATGTATGCATATGTGTATATATAAATGTATGCATGTGAGTGTAAATGTGTGGCTGTGGGTGTCTGTACATGTGATTGTATGTGTGTGTATGCATGCATGCATGTGTAGGTGTGTATGTATGGAATGAATGTATGTGTGCATGTATGTGTGTTTGTTTTCTGTTTGTGCATTTATGTCTATGTATGGGTGTGTGTTTTCTGTTTGTGTATGTATGTAGATGCGTGTATGTATGTATTAGGTGTGTCTGTATATGAATGTGCATGTATGAGAATGTAAGAGTATATATACATGTGTATGAGTGTGTAAGATTGTGTACACATGATGTGTGAATGCACTATTAAATAATGCATATTTCTTTATTATATCCTTAACATGCATTATTGATAGCAGGCATTGGTACTCTGAAAAATTAGTGCTTAGAAGGGCCGAATGTCAGACGGGCCTGCGTGCCCAATTTGTAACCCTTTGAAAATAAAGTTTGTTTGTTCGTTCGTTCGTTCGATTTTACGGTATGTAAATAAGACAGCATTTTTTTTTAAAATTAAACTGCACTATTTAGAGTCCGCTCAGTTCAAAGGAAGTTTGCCGCTTCTGCTCTGAAATGGGTGCCAGCTTCCTATACTCGTGTGTGACTGTGTGTAAATGCAGATTCGCTCACTCCACATCCTTTTTCATGGCTAAATTACCAAAACTTAGTTCATACAGTGTAATCATTACTAGAATTTTTCAGAACTTGTACTTTTTTTTAACTCGGGTGCTTCTTATTGTTCTGCGCCCATGTTTTGAATTTCGTATAGGTATCACAGGTTCTTTTTCACTGTTTCAGTCCATATGATTGAGGCGTATTCCATAACAGGCCTACCTGCTTCAGTGTAGACTGGCATTTGTGTTTTGTGGTGGTTCCCCAGTAAGTTCCATCCAGTTTGTTTTAATTACTGAGTACTTGTATGCCTTTTGGTTGGATTCTCTTCTCATTCTGAGTTTGGTTTCTGGGTGATCAAGGTGTGTAGACAAAACATATGTTTGTAAATATAACATAATGGTTAATTTTCTAACATTAAAAATACTATTTGTTTGTATGGATGAGAGAAAATATACTGTGCCAGTAAGTTTTGTTTGTTTTAGTATTACACCGATATGACTGATCTTTCGTACAGCAGTAGTCGGTGGTACTATCTCTGTTATAATAGAATGTTGGATGGCGTAAACAAAACTGTCACCCCACATTGTGCCAACGACTTCGGACTGAGACGTGCGTGTGTGTGTGGGGGGGGGGGGTGGGGGGGGAGACTAACCTAGGAACACGAAATGAAACCGAAAACAATGTCATGGCAGGGTATTCCAGGCCGATAGCCTTGGTTGACAGCTGGTCTATGCTTCTGCAGCATGCTTTGTTTCAAACGAATTATGTCACCTTTCCTTTTGAGTAAACAATGTAGTCTGAATGACGGGTAGTGTTGCATGGACAACACTTGGCCGCTACACCAATGTTAAGATTTTATGCTTTGGAGAGGATGAATTTTACCACTGGCCCTTACTGGCCGTGATTGATAAACCTCTCAAGCGTTATTTCCACTTTAGGAAACATCGGTCTAGAGGCAGACGCTTTTTGAAAACATCTTCGCCTATTCATATTCTTGCTGTTATTTCTATAATGTAAAGTGTACAAACCATATGTGGTAAATTCCTGCATTCAATCTCCTCATGAAGTGAGACATTAAACTATACAAGTTGTATACTCATACACAAGGGTCATCCTATTATTTTCACTATTCTGTAAAACGATATAATACAAAAGTATAACACCACAGAATGATTCAATAAATAAACTGTTTCAGTAAAAATTGGTGCAATGTCTTTCTTTGACAATCTTCCAAGCTTGCTAAGCATGCAAACAACTCCTTAAAACCATAGTGATCATGCGCAATTTGGTTTGCTGACGATAAATTCACATTCTAAAACTACACACACCCTCCCCCCCCCCTCCCCCCCCCCAAGCTTGTGTACAACCAAACAGGAAAAGCAATCGTGCTCACTGATACTAGAACGAAATCTTAAGACGAACTGTTCAAACTGCTCTGAAGGCCAAAGGTGGAAATGTCATCTTCGAAGACGATAACCCTCGATCCCATCGAGCTCGTATAGTGAATGACTTTTTTTAGCAGCATGGGATCATCAGGATGGACTGGCCAACTGCTTTGCCGGCTCTTTCTCTGATTGAGCGCCTCTGGGATGTCACAGGTCGAAGACTGTCAACAGTTCACACCCTGCCAATTGATTCTGCACAGCTGACAGAATTTCTGCTTCAAGAATGGCAAGCTGTTCCTCGTGATACTTTTCGGACTTTTGTGGACTCGAAGCGTTAACGCTGTCTTGAATGCAGACTGTGGTCATACCTGACGGTGAAATGTCCAGTATCTACTGTGTGACTTTGAAAATGTGGTTAGCACACTTCACAACGTCATTGCGCCTGAATGTGCGCAGCAATTTCTAAACGTTATATGATAGTTTGGTATTCAATGAATGCCGTTTTCACTTATATTAATTACGTGTAAAACAGATTTATTTTATGGTTTTAACCAAGGTTTTTTTTCCTAAGTGACCCTTGACTTTTTACGAGTAGCGTATTTATATTCACGCGGGAAAAAGTGAGACCGTTATCTCAAAAAGCCTTTTCAACTGTGAGAGGTGGTTAACAGGACACAGTAGGAGATTGTTATGGTCGGGCGAATGATGGCGCGGCCTTTTGCCATGGGGTGTGATGCTGACCACATCACCCACCAAGTGCCCACTTGTTTATAAAATATGTCTAGCCCCGTACGCCCAATACACCTGCAGGTGTGGTAAAGGGACCTTTACTTACTTGACTTATATCACGGGGCGCCCGGCTCTCTAGCGTAATTGGTAAAACTGGATTGCGCGGTGACCGGGAGAAGAACTCCTTGTGGTCCGGGTTCACTCCCGGGGGTAGGCAGAAAAGCCACATTTTCTCCCAGATTTACGGTATTTACAATGGAATCAAGGCCGAAAGGTTGCGATATCCATAATACCGAACCTAAGGGTTAACAACTCATGGCTTCTGGATACTAAAAAAAAAATAAAATATCACGGGGCCGCTACGGTAGCCATGGTCACTCAAACAACGCCCTGGCCTGTGGGGCTCTGGTGAAGTTGCAAAAAGCCCACCAAGCGGGGAACTGATTTATTATCGCTACAGAGAATACAACTGAATTTAAATGGAACCGTATATAACTCCCTTGATACCTGAAGTGGTAAAACAAAAGAGTGAAGAAACAGAATAAGTTGACTCAAATAAGTGACACAATAACAACGAACTAACATTTACTACGTTGCGACAGTCCACCCCTCGCGATCAATCCTAGAGCAAAATCGCACTACAAAGCTATAACAGACAATCGTCCCCCCCCCCCCCCCCCCCCCCTCCCAAAAAAAAAAATTTAACTACATTAAAAACATAACAAATCAAAATTACATGCGATTGAAACGAAATAACAGAATACGACGATATGACGTCAGCAATTTTTGAAAGCGGCAACATTTCACGATCGTTATTGAACCGTAAATTTTTTAAGGAGAATTTAGGATCCGAGCAAAGTGTGGCCAGGAGCCTGTTAATAATGCAAGAGAAAGTAGTGCGTGAGCTGAGAGAAATGGTAGCCTATTGATTACATCAGGAAAATGGTAGTCTATTGTGAAGTATTCAAGCGCTGGATTTATATGGAAGAGGCGACGCTGAAAGTGGTTTTAATGTGTTCATTATCAATTCACTTGTGATTGTTAAAACGAGCCTTGATTGAGCATTGTTGGCCGTTGGTGATTTCACTTGGTAATTTTACGTTCAGTAGTTTGCCAATCCCTGCTCAACGATCGGCTCTCAGTACCGCTGTTGACATCAACGCAAGGTAGTCTGCTGCCAAATCACCTGCTGCTGGGATCAAAACTAGTCTCCGATGAATTACAAAGTGCGTTGGCAAAGCCCACACACGCCGACTAGTGGTGATTACACGTTGTAATGATTGCTTCCCGAGCTTTTGTCTACACGAGTAGTGAGTTTATGGAGACTCTTTATTGCCTTCTCGTGAAAACAGGAGGAGTAGGATGAGAAGGAAAAGAGGAAGAAGAGGAAGAAGATGAAAAGGAAGAAAAGTAACAGGAAGACGAAGAAGAAGAAGAAGAAGAAGAAGAAGAAGAAGAAGAAGAAGAAGAAGAAGAAGAAGAAGAAGAAGAAGAAGAAGAAGAAGAAGAAGAAGAAGAAGAAGAAGAAGAAAGAAGAAGAAGAAGAGAAGAAGAAGAAGAAGAAGAAGAAGAAGAAGAAGAAGAAGAAGAAGAAGAAGAAGAAGAAGAAGAAGAAGAAGAAGAAGAAGAAGAAGAAGAAGAAGAAGAAGAAGAAGAAGAAGAAGAAGAAGAAGAAGAAGAAGAAAAAGAAGAAGAAGAAGAAGAAGAAGAAGAAGAAGAAGAAGAAGAAGAAGAAGAAGAAGAAGAAGAAGAAGGAGAAGGAGAAGGAGGAGAAGAAGAAGAAGAAGAAGAAGAAGAAGAAGAAGAAGAAGAAGAAGAAAAGGAAAAAAAAAAAAAGAAGAAGAGGAGGAGGAAGATGATGACGAAGAGGAGAAAGAAACGAAGAAGATGATGATGATGATGATGATGATGATGATGATGATGATGATGATGATGATGATGATGATGATGATGATGATGATGATGATGATGATGGTGATGACGATGATGACGACGATTATAATAATGATGGTGGTGGTGATGATGAAGGAGAATGAGGAGGAAGAGAGAAAGAAGAAGAAGAGCAAGAAGGAGGAGGACGAGGAGGAGGGGGAAATGTGATGGAGTAAAAGAAGATACAGACATGCGTGTACTCACGAGTTCCAGGCAAAGCCTCGGCTGCTGACTACTGTCTGGTAGCAGCTCCAACAGCAACTCACAGTTTAACGTCCTCACTGCCTCCAACACCGACATCTACAAACAAAACAAACAAGGACAGTTAGTCAAGGCAACCATAGGTGACCACATAGGAAGTATATAATATTTCTACGCAAGGAAATAAAAAGGGAGGATTTGCGTAGAGGGGGTGGTCATAATCTCCTTCGGGAACTGGTCAATGCGTTTACGTAATCCGAGATAGGAAGAGTTATTGTGATAACTGTCTGCGAATAGAGGAGTTGATATAAAAAGTTACTGAGATAAGAGTTTGCAGTTCATATAACTCTAAACAAAAAAGACACAAACAACAGATTGTATAATTTATTGCTTTACATATTTTGCTGTATGTCGTCAGGTGCGTACTTCAGTAACAATTACATAAACAAAGCAAATATGTGAAACATTTGTAACTGAAGAACAAATTCAACAACAATCAAACGCAAATGCATGTTGCCATAGCCGCGGTATCAGAATCATGTCTTTTTGTTTACAAAGTTCAGGGCAGAGGTAACGAATCACGTCTTTTTGTTTACAAAGTTCAGGGCAGATGTAACGAATCACGACGGTTTCAAGAAATCCACGCCAGCTCCAGCAGTAAGGCAGAACAGGTCTATGGAAATTCCCGTTTTGTGAGGCCGGTCCACCACTGTTATCGAGTAAATTTATACACACATTACACTACAGTTTATTATTCTGCAACGTATTTTAATGAATGAATTATCATTATAATAATAAAAAATAATAAAATACTCAATACGGCAGTTTCCAGATTCGCCAAGGCCAACAGTCGCCACAAGAAACGCAGTTTGTCGTTGATGGAAGTAGTCGGCTATACACACATAGAATTATTATATAAGGTATTTCACCAGCTCACACATAAACTGGCTACCTGCCATATTGAATACCACGACACATCCGCTGCTCAAATGAAACGCATTCCACATTAAAAACATAGCTCACAGTGTTTCACCAAGAACTGATCACTGTAGCTAGTAAATCTTAATACCACAAACTCGCTTAAGAACAATACAGCTCCCATGAACACAACTGTCAGATGTATTACTGTTGTTTTTCCAAGGTTAGCACTATATTTTTTTTTTTAAATTAACTACATAGTCGGTTACGTAGAATTCGTATCAACGAGGTTTTATAGCATAATTTAAAGCTACAGTGATCACAGACACAGTGTTTCGCAAAATCACCCCTATTTTTGTCCATAATAATGCTGATGTGAAAGGCAATGAAAGAGCAGGCGCCCTGGCTGGCAGTGCGACTATTAGTAATGGGCTGTCTATGGACAGGAGAGAAATCTTCAATGCCATACGAGAGACTAAACGCTATGAAGCTTTTAATTTCGTGGGAAATGATTTTTCACTGAATATACTGCATACTCTGGGTGTACTAATTGGAGCAGCAAGACAGGAAAACCATGCGGGAGCCAACCGTTGTTACATCAACCAGAAAAGAATGGGTGTTGTTAGCCCTAAAAACTCTTGGGTCATACCCAGGAATAGATCGGAGCAATTATGGTCAGGTTCGATGTGCGATGAAGATGATCTTTAAATGAACAATCATCACAGTTGAGTCTCCACGACTCTTTCTTATGGCATGGAGGGCTGTCAGCAGAGAAGCTCATCCACACATTTCGGAGAGGTATGATCGCCCCACCCAGTCGGCAATGCACCTGATGATCATGATCATGATGAGGAGGAGGTTGAGGGTATTGAAAGCGCTGTATATGTATCGTTATCATCATCGTGTGCCGGGCCGACAAGCGTAGGCTGTCAGTGTTCTTGTCTCGCCGCATCCATATTGCCAGTGCTTTCATGTATTTATCTTTTTTGCCTTCCTGTTTCTCTCCTCTTTCCATCACTATTGCCAGTCGTTATCAAGTTGAGTACATCCTTTCCACCAATCAATCAGTTACCGTCTTCACATTAAAGGCTGGCTGCAACGGACCTCTAACACGTCCTGTCTGTTATCTAGTTTACCACTCTCTCAGACTGCTGTTTCTCCGCCTGATGTTGTTCTCCCACTTGTATCGTTGACTACTTCTTGCACTCTTGCCCTCGACATTTCCTTCTTGTATGGTTTTTAAAAGAGTATTTTAAGTCTTCTAATATGGAAAAAAATATTTCAACAGTCTTTTTATTTCGTATAGTCTTTCCAGAACCTCTGTTTTTGATTGCCTTTGTTTCCATTAAATACGACATTATCTCTGTATGTCCATATTTCCAGGGATTCATTTCGATTTTCTATTTGTCTGTTCACTGTCAAAGTTTAAGAAACATTATATGTCTCAAAAAACACTGAATGAGACGTTGAATTAGGAATCGACATCATAGCACACATGACAATCCCATAAGCGCTCCATCCCCATCTTGAGCAGCAAGCAGAGAGTTTCAATTCCGATGGCACCAGTAACTGTCTGATTGTATATCGGTCTCACCTTTCCCTTGAGTTTTGAGCGTCAGTCAGATCCCCTTTTAACTCCCAGCAGCACACTCTCCTCATGCCGTAATGATCTATTTGTGCCTACGCACTGTTAACTCAATCTCAAAAGGTTCTCAAAACATCTGGCTTGTCATAAATCAATTAAGTGGTGCAGAAAGGGCTAGTCTATCTGCCTGCTCATCTCCCAACACACCGGCACGACCTGGAGAAAATATTCCAAGTATGCTAACTACCCTAGATCTCTGAAGTGATGCCTGCCTCTTTGCACGCATCATGTCTGTCTCCACCTTTCTCAACATACTCTGTGCATCAGTTACATTTACTGCATGTGTGTACAGCTGAGCCTCAAGCCAGCCAAAGGCAGCAGTGACTGCCTCCACCTCTATTCTAAAACTAGACGTGATATCATATGACAGGCTTTGTTGCACTAATCGACATCCATTCGCTCTTGCTATGAACCCCCATTCTCTTCGCTGCTCTTCAATACAGAGACATCTGTATAGATAATCGCATCACCTGGGCGGGAATAGATGATGATGATTTGTTGAACGTCTGATTCTGCAGCGTGGAATGCGGACAGGGAAACCCCGACTACTGTATCTAATGTCGGTGTTTTCAAGTGTCAACACTAAACATGAACGCTACCATATCGCCATAGTGACGAGATCTGAAGCCATCATGTTATCAAAATAGATTAGTGTGGTCATGTCAAACTTGACAAAAGGCTCAAAGAGGAATACATTTTTCTAATGGTAAGTGAATCTATTAATTTAACAAGTTCAATATGTACTGGTGAAAGTATGGGGGTGACTGAAGCATGCTAATTCAAGGAATTCCAGAGAAATTTAACTGAAAAGCTCAACCAAATGGGGAAGCAGAAAAATGTGCACACACAAAGCAACACAAATAACGGGACGATTCGGCCGGGCAACCTTTGTCAAACATGAAGTGACTAGACACAAATCAGTGCACGTTTCAATTTTAGGGAATCGTATGCACGCAATAATAACGTTGTGCGTTTTCTGGACTGCTTAAAAAAGAACTCAAGAAAAGACCGACTGGCTATAGAAGTTTGGAGGCTGCATAGCGTGGTACACAGGTAGATAGATAGGTAATTGTTCCCTTTCAGTCAGGATTCCTGCAAAAACCTTACCTTTTGCGGACATCAGGTTATGTTGTTATCGTCAGGGGCCTTTTAAAAAAAAACCTGATAGCTGAACCGAATTTATGGGATTTGTTGTACTTGAGAGATTCTCATCTGAACAGTGAAAATTTGCACTGAGTTAGACTTCGTTCAACAATAGATAACCACACATGCAATCCATTTTCTCGAGACCTGCCTGTTAGATCGTAACGATTTTTTGCATGCAGCCTTAGAATATCCATGACTTTAAGAGCATTTTTTTTCCCTATGAAATAGAATATCATATGTAGTTTTTTTTTTTTTTTTTTAAATTTCTTTACGATAGATATTTTTATAATGAAATCGTCTTGGTAGACCTTTTAAAGGTTTACTTTTATTAGTTACAGCCAGTAATGCACACTATGACTGGTTTAACAGGGGGTCAAAGAAAACTTACGTAATTTCATGATTTTTTTTCGTGCAAAGTCGCAATGTTGTGATCTGAAGCCAAAATATGACGTCGTTCACGGTTGTTTAGTCATGGAGCGCATCTAAAAATTAGTGTTGAGTTATTGTGTCACATAGCTAGCTTATAAAAGCTGACTTAGACATCTACTTCAAAATGAATTTGAGATGCAAATGCATCACTATGCAGAAGGTTACGGTTTTTCTGTACCAGCATTTTCTCAGGTAATCTAAGATGGGTCATTTATATTGTAATATTCATGACCTAGAGAAACGAACACGATTAGCGCTTGGTCAAGATAGAGCATCATTTAACCGTTGGATTAGACATGACATAAAGTACGCTCATGTCAAGCAAGGTATGAAAAGTAAAATTGAAAACTTTGATGTAGATGTCATTAGATGTGAGATCTTAAAAATGTTAGAGACAAATCAACTTGTTACTCTCCAAAAACTGATGTTAACACTGAAATCACAATGCAGTATTGACATTTCAAAAAGTAGTATGTTTAAAATAGTTACCGGGTTCACTTGCAGGAAAACTAGGTGAAACAAAATATTATTTGTGAAAAGCCACGTTTGATAGCTAGTCGAAGCAAATACTTGAGCGACAGATGCAAGACTATGATTTTGTATATTTGGATGAATCCTGGGTTAATGCTCACCATACTTTTGCTAAAGAATGGCAGTGAATAAACGGTGGACAGAAAAGAAACATTCCAAACATCAAAGGCCAGCGCATTATACTCATTTATGCATGAAGCAGTGAAAAGGGTATTATCCCTGATGCTGGACGTTTTTTCTGATCATAAAGTACGGATGGTGGGGACTACCACACTAAAATAAATGGTCATATTTTCAGACACTGAATGCAGAATGATCTTCTTCTAATTCTGGGCAGAACCATCATGCACATAATGGATAACTCCACCTATTGCCGTATCAGAGGAAGACAAAGTACCAACGACATCAAATAAGAAAGATCAAATTAGGACATGGCTTGCTAAGGAGAAAGTCAACTTTGACGACACATATTTGAAGACAGATGTGTTGCAGCTTGTGGGGAAAACAAATAGGACCAAAAGGTGTATCACACTGACAAAACCAATAATGAATACGGCCATACTTTTCTGCGACTCCCTGCATATCATTTACACCTCATACCGATAGAGCTTGTTTTGGGTTAAAATCAAAAGACGAGTTGCCGAAAAGACTAGTACATTCAAAATGTGTGATGTTGAAGTTCTGACACGTGAGTCCCTTTCAACAACAGACATTAATTTATGGGAAAAGTGTGTTGAACATGTGCTCCGAGAGGAAGACGAGTACTGGCACCGAGATTGATTACAATTAGTTCAACCAGTAACAATTTTCTACCCTTTGGGATCGTCAAATTCGGAATGATTAAAACCATTTTTTTGATGAGTGGTTGACTACAATCAACCCGTCAGGTACACCTACAATTGCAATAAATAAAGCTCCATATCCAAATGTGTCAACCATTATACAATTTGCTGTGCAGGTAAGATACACTCTGGGGTCTAAAGGTGACCGAAGAGAAATACTATCTGTTGCATATTGGGGACATGTCTACAATTGAACAAGGAAGACAGATTGGATGGATCTGCATCACTGAGTGGTGAATTGATATATAACAAGACAGAGGCGGTCAAGGCCCGTTGAGAACAAGTAACGAAGTCAAAAAAGAAAAAAGCGTATCATGGCCTGGAGAGAATGATACCCTTGGGTGTGACCAGAGGGTCTGGCCGGTACACTACGCTCACAGAAAAGGCAAAACGGACATATAATCAGACTGCGTCAGTTACCATTACTATTGCAACTGAGCTGGCTTCTGAAAACGGGAACGGGGCGCATATGTGAATGTCCCGAGTGCTGTGATGTCTTTCTTGACTCAGCTCAACTGAGCTCAAGTGAACATAAATGAAAATAAATACATTTACTTCACCTATCAATGTATTATGAAGACACGCCTCTGAAAAAAAAATAGAGCCGGAAATTCGGATGTTTAGTGTAAAATCTAAAAGTACACTCTACTTATTTACAAAGATCATAAAAGATCAAAGGAATTGGCTGATATTCAACATCCTGAGCATTTATGGACTAAATAATACCACTATTTTTGAGTCAGGGATATTGTAAGGCTGCAAGCAACAACAACAAAATTATTACGATTTTACATGAAGTTTTTGACAAAATTGCTTTCAAGTCTATTTATCCATTTTTGAACGAACTATAGTTAGTTAGTAAGTTAGTTAGTAAGTTAGTTAGTTAGTTGTTAGTTAGTTAGTTAGTTAGTTGTTAGTTAGTTAGTTAGTTAGTTAGTTAGTTAGTTAGTTAGTTAGTTAGTTAGTTAGTTAGTTAGTTAGTTAGTTAGTTAGTTAGTTAGTTAGTTAGTTAGTTAGTTAGTGAGGTAGTTAGTTAGTGAGGTAGTTAGTCAGTGAGTCAGTAAATCAGTGAGTGAGTTACTTTAGTTTAGTTTAGTTTAGTTTAGTTTAGTTTAGTTAGTTAGTTAGTTAGTTAGTTAGTTAGTTAGTTAGTTAGTTAGTTAGTTAGTTAGTTAGTTAGTTAGTTAGTTAGTTAGTTAGTTAGTTAGTTGGTTGGTTGGTTGGTTGGTTGGTTGGTTGGTTGGTTGGTTGGTTGGTTGGTTGGTTGGTTGGTTGGTTGGTTGGTTGGTTGGTTGGTTGGTTGGTTGGGAGTCGCCGTGGCCGAGCGGCTAGACGCTTGTCGCGGATCGGAAGGTCGTGGGTTCGCTATCCGGCGGAGCCGGACTTTTTTTTTCAAAAATAACCTTGGCTCCCAGGTCGACCCAGCCTTGAGTGGGTACCGGGTGCAGTCCCGGGAAAGTAAAGGCGGCCGGTGTGATGCTGACCACATTACCCATCTTGTTCCGATTGGTCTATAAAAATATAGGTCTAGCCTATATGCCCTATACGCCTGATGGCGTGGAAAAGGGTCCTTTACTTTATTTTTTTCAGTTAGTTAGTTAGTTAGTTTAGTTAGTTATTCAGTCTTTCCTCTTGAGCCTAGGGCGGCACATAGGGCAGATGTCATAGCTATCTCTCTATATGGTGGTTCGCTGCCACATGTTTTAGGTCTTAGATGCTCATTAGGTCCATGGTTGAGCCTTCGCTGACGTGTGCCGTCCTAGTGGAATTTAACTTTACTCACACTTAGGATTTTTGACCGTAGGATTATCACCTCAAGAATGAGAGTCAATCAGGAGCAAGCTCCAGAAACCTAGTTAAATTGAGAAACCAGTTATATTGAGAAACCAGTTATATTGAGAAACCAGTTATATTGAGAAACCAGTTATATTGAGAAACCAGTTATATTGAGAAACCAGTTATATTGAGAAACCAGTTATATTGAGAAACCAGTTATATTGAGAAACCTAGTTATATTGAGAAACCAGTTATATTGAGAAACCAGTTATATTGAGAAACCAGTTATATTGAGAAACCAGTTATATTGAGAAACCAGTTATATTGAGAAACCAGTTATATTGAGAAACCAGTTATATTGAGAAACCTAGTTATATTGAGAAACCAGTTATATTAAGAAACCAGTTATATTGAGAAACCAGTTATATTGAGAAACCAGTTATATTGAGAAACCAGTTATATTGAGAAACCAGTTATATTGAGAAACCAGTTATATTGAGAAACCAGTTATATTGAGAAACCAGTTATATTGAGAAACCAGTTATATTGAGAAACCAGTTATATTGAGAAACCAGTTATATTGAGAAACCAGTTATATTGAGAAACCAGTTATATTGAGAAACCAGTTATATTGAGAAACCAGTTATATTGAGAAACCAGTTATATTGAGAAACCAGTTATATTGAGAAACCAGTTATATTGAGGCCCTCCGACGGTTATCAGGAAACCTGTAGTACTAGGGTGGGGATGTAATCAGGTGAGGGGAATCAATATTAATTTTTTTTTTTTAAGCGCGCGGAACTAATACGCAATTCGGGCAAACAGAAGTAAACATTTGGAAAACAAGACTCTCTCGTGTGTCGACGGACGGATGTAAATCGCAAATCTGTGACAATCAATAAGTAAAGGACCCTTTTCCACGCCTTTAGGCGTACTGTGAATATAGGGCTCAACCTTATTATTTTATAGACTAATCGACATTTTGTGGGTGCTGTGGTCAGCATCACGCCGGCCGCCTTTACTTCCCAAGACTGCACCTGGAACCCACTCAAAGCTGGGTCGACCTGGCGGCCAATATCAATTTTGAAGGGGAAAAAAATCCGGCTCCGTCAGGTCGCGAACCCACGACCTTCCGATCCGCAGGCGGCCGTCCAGCCGCCAACGCCACGGCGACTCCATATGACAATCAATCTTCTTCTTCTTCTTCACTTCCTCTTTTACCGCTGTGGGTGTCGAGGGAGATATAAGGTTCTGTTTCTAGCTCTTCTGGCTGCCTCGACCATAAGCACATCGTGCTGTTGTAGAGTTTCTCTGATGTTATCCTTCCATCTTGTTCTTGGTCTACCCCGTGCTCTACGTCCTTCTTCTCTTTCCATGTATGCTTTGTATGGTATGGTGTCACAAGGCATTCTCTCTAAGTGGGCAAACCATTTCACTTGCTGTCTTTGTATGTAATCCAGAATTGGTTCTGTGCCGACTTGTTCTCTTATGATCTCATTCCTGATCTTATCTCTTATGGTCACTCCTACAGCCCTTCTCAGACATCTCATTTCCGTGGTTACTAATATGACAATCAATAAATGAGGAAAATTGATACTTGTCAACCTAAATGTTACATAAATATTCTTGGATCGCTGAGGACCAAGCAGAACAAGATGAAACTAGTCATGTTCTGAAACTTTACACAAACTGCTTTGTAAACAGCAATCGTGTCTCGCGAACTAAACAGTGTTAGTCACATCAGCGCTATATTATTGTTGGTTACGTTCAACGACTGCTATCTCCGGTGGAAAGACCTGGTTGTTCATTCATTGTTGGACCTTGTGGTTTTGTTTCAGGACCTAAGGTTTGCATGCGCATCCGTTTTACATAACTTGCTTATTTATATGCAAACTGTTGGTCCCTTGCCTCTCAGGTAGATGCACTCCGAATCTGAAGGAAGCCCCTTATTAGTTGACTCTTACGACATGCTTGTTGGGGAGGCAGGGAGTCTATTCTTGTTTTCTCCACAATGGAGCCCCGGAACCCACGCGGGGTCTAGCATCACAGTGACTTAGAACAGGCATAGACAACGCGCAGCCTGCTTTGAGCTGATGTCAACCACTGCTGCTGCTGCTGCCGCTACTACTAATGATGCTGCTGCTGCTACTATCCCTGCTGCTGCTACTACTACTAATGCTGCTACTACTACTATAACTACTACCACTGCTGCTACTATCATACTGCTGCGGCTATTAAAATACTGCTGCTGATGCCAAAATCGATAATACTATTACTGCTACATCTACTGCAACTACTATACTGCAACTACAACTAGTTTTCTATTACAGCAACTGTTTACAACTACAATTACTACTACTATGACTACTACAGATGCGGCTACTACTATTATTACCACTGCTGCTCTGCTACTATTACTACTATTGCTACTACTACTAACACTGTTACTCCTACTTCTGCTGCTGTTGCTGCTATTTCTGCAACTACTACTACTGCTGTTGCTGCTATTTCTGCAACTACTACTGCTATTACTACTACTGCTTCGAGGACGACGACAATGACAACCACCGATACGATAACTACAACCAGTACTACTGCTACTACTTCTATGTTTTGCTATAATAGATATGTTACCTATTATTGTTCACACTAGGTTATCTGCTGTGTGTTGAGAAGTTAACACTTAAAAGACAGTATCAAGATGAACAGACGATATTCGTCGGCCTATTACAGAAAGAAAACAATCAAACTCAGTTTTAGGGACACTGTAGAACTCTATCTCTGGGTTATTGGGAAAATCCCAGATAAAACAAGAACGCCAGTTATTGCTTATCTAAATGATAAGTTCGCCATCCAGGCGAGTCCAGAACAAACGAAGGAAAGGAGTGGTGACCCATCATTCGCGGCACGGATTCGACCCTCAAACCAAAACTCGCTGTTCTCGAAGTCTATGTTGACCATAAGGCCAAAGTACAGAGAATCTACGACTAAAAGAAAAGTGACTCTCCAAGAAAAACTTTATAAATGGACAACAGAAGTGCTTAAAAAACGAGACAAGAACAGGAACACTGAAACAATCCACACTGGGATTTTTGTAGAGGCAGCTTCAGAAAATGCAGCTTCACAGCTGGTTTCGACCAGCGCCATTAGATGTTACATTAGGACCGAACTTGAAACAACTTCAGAAAAAAACATGAAAGCATCAACAGTAAATTATAGACAATCTTCAGGACGCAGCGCCCCAAAGAAGGCATCCTCAGAATCAACAATTAACTACATCAAGTCTTCAGATATGGGGATTCAAAAGACGCTCACTCCAAAGAGGGTATCATCAGAATCTGGAATATACCTTGCCAAAGCTGCAGCGAAAGGGAATCACAGAGCCGCTCCAAAGAGAGTGTTGCCATTTTCTGCTATGCCTAATAATGCGGCGATTCCTGTCGGCTTCGTTACAAAGAGGTGGAACTTAGAATCTGACATTACTTATTCCAAACCTACTATTAAGAAAATTCCAGAAGAAATTTATTTAAAGCGGATGTCATGGAAATATACTTTGTACAATATTAAGCCTAGTGATGAAAGGTCCCGAGAAACAATCGTTTCAAAGAATGTGTCAGAATCCAGAGTCAACGCAGCTGATGTCTTTCAAGAAAGCATCATTCCGAAGACGGTCTTCTTGATGTCTGATGATGTCAGTAAACGCGAAGGTTATCCAAAAATGGTATCCTCTGAATCTGCTCTCTGCAGTGTCAAGCATGCTGCGGACATTCCTCTAGAATGCATCCTTCCAAAAAAGGCACTGTCGTATTGTACTTTATTTAATACCAAATCGTCGGCTGCTCTGACTCAAGAGAAGCAAAAAGAAATTGTTACAGGTCAAATCACTGCTGCAGAAAACCTGTCCTCAAAAGGTAAAAAAAGTCGAAAAAAGAAAAAATGCAGGAGCCATCGTGCCTCTGAATTCCAAGGGGGTTTAAAGGGCAGAAGAAGGAAGCGCCGTCTTCGTCGTCAAAGTGCAAACAATAAAAACAGCATCTTGGATGTTTTCTGGTGCTACTTTAGATGTAGTTTTAAATACTGAAAGCTGTCGCATCTCTTAAAATCCAACTGACGAGATTTATGACAGAGGCGATTTTCGTTAGTTAGTTAGTCGACAGATTATCTTTACTACGCATTGAACCATTCAGTCCATAGTGCTCGGGTCCCCTCCTTAGAAAATCCCGTAGTCTTGTTTGGTTTTGTATTCCTATTTGCCTCCCTGCACAGTGCTTTTGTCTGGCCCCGCCCCTTTTAATTTCCCATTCTTGCATTCTGGTCACGGTTGCATAATCATTGTCATCACCTGGTTTTAGCAGACGTGTTCTCGGACAGCATTTAGTATATATCAGCCTGTTCCATGTTGGTATCAACACCTAATCCACCATGATGTTTCCAAATGAAGCTTTCGAAACAAGACGCTGTTTACAAGCCTATTCTCCTGATTTTTCTGATCATGTAGGATGTCGATTTCTTTTTTTTTTTTTCTTGCTCCACTGTACTCTGAGCCTTTCTGTAACATTTCTGATCTTTATGTTAATGCTAAATAGTCTTCTTGCTTGCGAAAGACAAAGTAACTACAAACGTATCCGTATATATATATACACGGTTTTAGATCCAAGCGGTCATGCATAGACCACATCTTTACTCTTAGAATAATTGTTGAAGATTCTACAGAATTCCAGTCGAAATTATTGATCAACTTTGTCGACTTTCAAAAAGCCTTCGACAGTATCCATCGTCCAACACTCTGGAAATTGCTTAACATCTATGGTTTCCCCATCAAATATATCAACATCATAAAATCTTTTTATAATGAAACACGATGCTGTGTAAGAACTGATTCCGGCAATTCTGACTGGTTCCCGGTGGAAACAGGAGTGAAGCAAGGCTGTGTCCTATCGCCGATGCTTTTTGGTATAGCAATCGACTGGGTCATGCGCAAGTGCATAAATAACGCAAATTTAGGCATTACATGGGTTGACAAAATTCTGGAAGACCTAAACTTCGCCGACGACATAGCACTCCTGAGTTCAGAACACACAGACGCCCAAGAAAAAAATCAATCGACTCCAGAATTTCTCAGAACAAATTGGACTCCAAATTAACACCGCAAAAACAAAAATTCTAGACCTTACCAACAGTTCAGTTGATATCACGCTGAACAACAACAGCCTTGAAAAAGTCAACAGTTTCACTTATCTAGGGAGCAAGATGTCATCTACAGGAGATACCGCACCAGAAATATCATTTAGAATAGCACTGGCATCTAATGCCTTCAATAAACTGTCTAACATCTGGAAATCAAAGACACTTAGCAAACACACAAAACTCAAGATCTTCAATTCTTGTGTGATTCCAGTACTAACCTATGGATGCGAGAGCTGGAAATCAACGAAAACTCTAGACACAAAATTAGACAGTTTTGAAAATAAATGCCTTAGAAGAATACTAAATTTCAAATGGTCAGATTTCCGAACCAATACACAAATAAGGCAAGAATCCAGGTAAGAGTATGTGTCTAATTTTATACGAAAACGCCGCTGGAACTATGTCGGCCACGCCCTTAGAATGGATAAATCAAGACTTCCTTACCAAGCCCTCATTTGGACACCACAGGGGAAAAGATCTCGTGGAAGACCAAGGGAAACCCTACGTAGAACTATCATCAGGGAAGGCTCGCTCATGGGCCACACAAACATCCAAGACCTACAACGGATTGCAACGGACCGCCGTGCATGGAGAGTCGCGACCTCTGCCCTATGTGCCGCACTCGACACAAGAGGAAAGACTAACTAACTAATATACATATATATATATATATATATATATATATATATATATATATATATATATATATATATATATATGTGTGTGTGTGTGTGTGTGTGTGTGTGTGTGTGTGTGTGTGTATGTGTGTGTAGGTAGGTAGGTAGGTAGGTAGGTAGGTAGGTAGGTAGGTACACACGCACGTACGTACGTCAGTGACAGTCGAGGGAGATATAATGTTCTGCTTCTAGCTTGTCAAGCTGCTTCAACAGCAAACACATCGTGCTATTGTAGAGGTTCTTTAGTGTTATCCTTCCATCATGTTGCTGGTCTACCTTGTGATCTATGCCCTTCTCCTCAGTTCTCCTCTTTTAGTGTATGCCTTGTCTATAGAAATATTTTGACCGCCTAAATTGGCAGACGAATGCCTAACCAGACATATTCACACACGAATGCTCTAGCCGGCCCACCCACCCACTCACTCACCCCCCCCCCCCTATCCACCTACCCACACAACACACACTGATGAGCGCCATGCACATGGCGATGATTAGACGTGACTATGGAGCTCCGGTGCACATTTAACTAAATGCACTCTGTCAACATGCTTTCAGCTTTCATCTAGTTATTTTCAATCTTGAATGAAATGTGTCTAAAAGAAGCTATGTTAAGTGGTTTGTTTCGTATTTCATTAAATTATCCCTGATACTCATTAATGCCTGTGGTTGTTTACATAGGTTTCAAAGCATTCTCTTGTGATAGATAGTTAGTTATTTGTGTTCTTATACTCTGTCTGCCAAAATAAAGTAAGCAAACCAAACGCAGACTTTGTTTTCAAAAGTATTTTTCCTGTATGTTTCAGGGGCCGCTATATTGTGTGTAAGTGTGAGGGGGGGGGGGGGAGGAGGGGGAGGGGGTTAAGGCAAGCAACCACTGCTCTTTAACAAGCATGCTATTAAAGTCGTTTTAACTATAAAATATTTGTAATTATCTCCTCCTTTGTTTTTATGTTCCTTCAATCAAGTGTCTTCTTCCAAGCAGCAACGACCCATGGCATCCTGTTCCAAAGAATCTATCTCAATAACTGTATCATCATCATCATCATCATCATCATCATCATCATCAACAACCCAGCCAGCTGATATGTTTCTAAACAGCTGCTGATATTCGGCCGTTGAAGAGGGGGGTTAGTGTTAGTGGCCTTGCACCTTCACGGAGAACGGGTCACATCCATAACTGAGCCGTTCCAGTGTCCGCGAAAACTATATAGAATGCCCAGCACGGTGTTTGTAAAGAAAGAAACTGAAACAGATTGTAGTCCTAGTACATCCAACTGGTTAGTTGCGTATCCTTTACAGGACGTTGCAGAATCAACCCCAAAAGCCCCTGGCTGCTGTGTCGTTTTTCTAGGTAAATTTAGGTCCAGTAGTTTGCCATTGCTGTCTGGACGGTCGGCTTTCTTGATACCACTGTCGAAACCAACGCAAGGCGCATTGCCCGCAGCTGGGATAGAACCCGGCATCCCAGCGTTACGAAGCTTTCGCATCGACTTAGCCACAGAGCCGACGAACATCCAACAGCATACTTAAAAAAGATCCCTTTTCCATGCCTTTAGGCGTATAGGGCATATACGGCTAGACCAATATTTGTATAGACCAATCGGCACAAGATGGGAGATGTGGTCAGCATCACACCGGCCGCTTTTACTTCCCGAGACTGCACAAGGTACCCACTTAAGACTGGGTGGGCCTGGGAGTCACGGTCATTTTGGAAAAAAGTCTGTCTACGACAGGGAGCGAACACACGACCTTCCGATCCGTGCGCAGGCGTCTAGCCAATACGCCACGGTGACTCTCATTCAACAGCATTAACACGAACTAAACGAATAAGACAGTCACCAGAAACGCCAACACAAACAGTCCGACATTACAACTGAAGTTCATCTTCGAAGTAACTAGCAGTTATGACCCACACAAAATTTCAATAAAACATGGGATATTTTGAGATTCTGAAATTATGAAATTAATCACAACATCAAATACGCAATAACAACAAAAACAACAACAAATGAGCGTCGTGAACGTACCAGTCAAAGTAAATTAGATATCAAAGCAATGATTCCCCCTTGTAAACCTGTATAAAGAAGACACAAACAATAGATTGCACAATTTATTGCCTGGTATATTTCGCCGTATCTCGTCAGGTACACACTACAGTAACAATTACATAAATTAAGCAAATAAGCGAATCCTTTATAACTGAAGTACAATTTCAACAAAGATCAAACATAACTGTCTGTTTTTACCAGGGCGGCCATAAAGACAGAACTTATCTCTTTCTATATACAGAGTTCCGGGCGTAGGTGCCGAATCGGGGAAAGCGTTCTGCCATTGGTTGAAGTATAAAGGATTTGAAATGCGTTGCCCATAGCTACTACGTGTCCAGATTTTAGAAGATGGCGTGCTATTGCAGAGTTAGGATCTTTGCGGCCAGTATTTTCAGTTTGAATGTTATTTTGCATGGCTTTCTCCGCCCATACTGGAATGTGCTCAGCGACTCGTTTCTCCAGACGTCGATCAGTTCTGCCCACATAAGCAGCTTCACAGCGACATTTAAATATCTTTTAGTTAACGGAGATCATTTTCCTGTTGTGCCATTATATGTCACATACGGCTCGCAGTTTTCTCCTCCATTCCGTTCTGTCCTGTGCAATCAATCAGTTCAATATTCCGGGTGGAATCCAATTCAGCAGCTTTGGCCTCTCTCATCAACATTCGTCTTAGGGTTCCTCCTAGGCGTCATCACTTCCTTATAACCTTTATTTCCCATTTAATGCCTGTTTTTCACTCCTTTTGAATTCACACGCAGTTTTTTTTATATTATTATTATTTATTTTATCATGTTCCTCAGACATTTGTTTTCAAATGCTTTCAACTTTCATTCAACATCTATCAAAACTACTATCTAAATAAGTAAAATTATCTGTTACTTCAATCACTTTTGTCTCTGTTACGTCTGCTTGATTTGTCGTTGGTGTCTTCAATATGTTTGTCTTTTCACAATTTATTTATAGCCCAATCTATAATACTCATCATCATAATCATGTAGCAGGTCCTTTGCAGAACGTCCATCTCGTCACAATCTGCCTGAAAGAAAGTCGGTCTCTCGCCAGTTCTCCGGCTCATGAACTTTCACGCTCAAGGAGTTACTTATATCCTGTGCCCATATTCGTGTCGGTCGGCCCCTGCCCCTCCTGCCTGGTACCATGCCTTCTGCTATAATTTTTTTCCAATCCGTCATGGCGCTTTATATGACCAAAATATTTCAGCTTTCGAGAAAGGATGCTGTTTATTAGCCAATCTTCCTTGATGATCAGATCTTTTAAGATGTCAATATTTCTCATCTTCTTTATCCAAGATTTTCTGAGAATCTTTCTATAGCATTTCAGCTCAAAAGCCCCTATTCTTTTTCTTAAGGACAGAGATAGTCCACGACTCACATCTGTATGTAGCCACAGGGAAGATGAATGCTCTCAAAATTCTAATTTTTATCTCCTTGCAGGTGCTTAACCAAAGACTTTTAAAGCTGTTCACTCTTTGCATTGCTATGGCCATCCTCCTTTTAATTTCTGTCGAACAGTCTCCACTGTTGTTTATTATAGAGCCTAGATATTTAAAGTTTGTGACATTTTCAAGTTCTTCATAATTTATTGGTATTTTTGGGTGACAGCCAGTTTTATCTGTGGACATCATTTTCGTTTTCTTCAAATTCAAGAACAGATTTTGATCTTCACTGTGCTTTTGGACAGACAATATTAAATTGTATATTCCCTTTACTCTGTTTGAAAGGAGGACTGTGTCATCTGCGAAGCGAAGTTCCGGAATAGGGTTGCCACCAATTTTGAGTGGATCATAACTGTCACAAGTCTGGTCATTATTGACATTTCTCATTATATTTTCTGCGTATATATATTGAATAGTTATGGTGAGAGAATGCACCCCTGCCTCACCCCCTTTTGCACCTCGAACCAATCAGATGTTTCACCAGCTGCTCTGATGGCTGCTTGTTGTTCATGATAAAGATTTTCAATTAAATGCACTAAATGCGCTGGAAACCCCATACTTTTCGTAATAGTCCACAGTTTGTGGTGTTGGACACAGTCAAATGCCTTGCTATAAACAATAAAACAAGCATGAAGATCTACGTTGTATTCTCTGCATTTTTCAAAAATTATTCTCATATTAAAGATGTGATCCTTAGTTTCTCTATCCTGTCTGAAACCCGCATGTGCTTCATCTAGCTCATATTGTAATTTCCTTTCAATCCTTTTCATGATAATTCGTAAGAGGATTTTGCTAGCATGACTTATTAATGCGATGGTACGGTAGTTGGAGCATAGTTTTGGATTTCCTTTATTTGGGAGAGGGATATAAACTGTTCTTTTCTACGCTTTAGACCAAATGCAACTGTTCCGGATCTTCGAGCACAGTGCATGGTAGATTCGGACGCTGGCCTCTGCTCCTGCTTGAATTAGTTCTGCTGTTATTTCGTCGCAACCTGGTGACTTTCGTTTCTTCAGGCTGTGTATTGCTGATCGTACCTCATTTAGTAATGGCTCTGTTTCTTTTTCATAACTTTCACAAGTCGTTTTGAATTACTTGTCACATCCTCATACATTTCTCTACAGTATTCTTTCCATCTATCTAATATGTCTTTGGTTTCCTTCACGGCTACGTCATTCGACTTGCAAGTGTAAATTTTTATCTTTTTATTTTTCCGGAGGCTCCTGTGGATCATCACAAAAGATAGAGTGTTCGTGCTTTGTGCAACACACCCAGGAAGGAGAGACAGTGGCGTAGGAGGGTCGGTTTCGGGGTGGGGGGGGAGGGTGACTGAAAACATTTTGTGACCTTGCTACGCCACTGGAAAGAGGCTGAACAATAAATATGGGGATAAAACCAGTTTAACAAAGTCGATCCTCTCGACTTTCAAGCCTGTTTTATTACTCCGCCCATGCCTACGCCAGCTAATGAATGAATGAATGAATTTCTACCCCACTAGGACATCACACAAGCGATAAACACCCAATGACACAAAGTGCCACCATGCGGATGAGGATCACCGTGGAGAGGTGCCAGAAACCGCGTTGAGACAATTGGCCATATTTATGGCCTGCCTATATTGCGGCCACTGGCAAAAGCCAGAGTGGGGCTTCAAATAACAAAAAATTACGTCCTAAAAAGGACGTAAGAATAGCAGTATAACGCCAGCTAAAACCGCACACAATGCTTATAACTGTCAGCTGGAAATTCTATTCCCTTGTATATAACAGACATCAAACTATTGTTGTTTCGGTAAAAGTACATTTACTATTTTAAAAATCTAGAACGACTGGTCGATAGTTTGTATGTTCTGTATGGCTGCAAAAGTCCAAGCGCTCTGTGAGTCATTGTTCTTTCCGTCGTAGACAGTTGTTACTTTAGACCAGCGATTCCCAAAGCGGACGTTGTCGCCCCTGAAGTGCGCTAGATGGTGGGGGTTGTAGCTGCCTAGGTCAAAACTGAGGACGTTAGAACAGTCCATGGATGTAGTCAAAGCCTAGGATAAAACCATCTTCTTTTTTCCCCCATCTATAGTATGTTCGATTACAGACGGTATACTGCAAGGATAGGAACAGACTCGAGCATCTGATGACAAATGGTGAAACTAATTAAAAGATGACAGAAGGGAGGCCAAGAGATTAATAATGCTTGACCACATGAATGTGGCGGGACAACATCCGTGCCCTGATTCATTATACTGCTACTAGTGTACCTTGGTGAATCCTTACCATAACTGCTCATTAGCGCTGCATACAACAGTGGACAAGTGGGAACAGTTTGGGAAATACCGCTTCAAACTTTGGCCCTTGCAGGGTAGCATCTGTCTATATTGGCATACCACATATACTGATTTTACTGATAAAGGATAGTGTTATGTTGATAGAGCACAGTGTTATGTTGATAGAGGACAGTGTTATGTTGACAGAGGACAGTGTTATGTTGATAGAGCACAGTGTTATGTTGATAGAGCACATTGTTATGTTGATAGAGGACAGTGTTATGTTGATAGAGCACAGTGTTATGTTGATAGAGCACATTGTTATGTTGATAGAGCACATTGTTATGTTGATAGAGCACATTGTTATGTTGATAGAGCACATTGTTATGTTGATAGAGCACAGTGTTATGTTGATAGAGCACAGTGTTTTGTTGATAGAGCACAGTGTTATGTTGATAGAGCACAGTGTTATGTTGATAGAGCACACTGTTATGTTGATAGAGCACAGTGTTAAGTTGATAGAGCACATTGTTATGTTGATAGAGCACAGTGTTATGTTGATAGAGCACATTGTTATGTTGATAGAGCACAGTGTTATGTTGATAGAGCACATTGTTATGTTGATAGAGCACAGTGTTATGTTGATAGAGCACATTGTTATGTTGATAGAGCACAGTGTTATGTTGATAGAGCACATTGTTATGTTGATAGAGCACATTGTTATGTTGATAGAGCACATTGTTATGTTGATAGAGCACATTGTTATGTTGATAGAGCACAGTGTTATGTTGATAGAGCACATTGTTATGTTGATAGGGCACATTGTTATGTTGATAGAGCACAGTGTTATGTTGACAGAGCATATTGTTATGTTGATAGAGCACAGTGTTATGTTGATAGAGCATATTGTTATGTTGATAGAGCATATTGTTATGTTGATAGAGCATATTGTTATGTTGATAGAGCACAGTGTTATGTTGATAGAGAATATTGTTATGTTTATAGAGCACATTGTTACGTTGACAGAGCACAGTGTTATGGTGATTAGGTTGATAGAGCACAGTGTTATGTTGATAGAGCATATTGTTATGTTGATAGAGCACATTGTTATGTTGATAGAGCACAGCGTTATGTTGATAGAACATATTGTTATGTTGATAGAGCACATTGTTATGTTGATAGAGCACAGTGTTATGTTGATAGAGCACATTGTTATGTTGATAGAGCACAGTGTTATGTTGACAGAGCACAGTGTTATGTTGATAGAGCACATTGTTATGTTGATAGAGCACATTGTTATGTTGATAGAGCACATTGTTATGTTGATAGAGCACAGCGTTATGTTGATAGAGCACATTGTTATATTGATAGAGCACATTGTTATGTTGATAGAGCACAGTGTTATGTTGACAGAGCACATTGTTATGTTGATAGAGGACAGTGTTATGTTGATAGAGCACAGTGTTATGTTGATAGAGCACATTGTTATGTTGATAGAGCACAGTGTTATGTTGATAGAGCACATTGTTATGTTGTTAGAGCACATTGTTATGTTGATAGAGCACAGTGTTATGTTGATAGAGCACATTGTTATGTTGATAGAGCACATTGTTATGTTGATAGAGCACATTGTTATGTTGATAGAGCACAGTGTTATGTTGATAGAGCACATTGTTATGTTGATAGAGCACATTGTTATGTTGATAGAGCACATTGTTATGTTGATAGAGCACATTGTTATGTTGATAGAGCACATTGTTATGTTGATAGAGCACAGTGTTATGTTGTTGTTTTTTTTTTTTTTTTACAAAACATGAAGTCGATATTCACAATTCTTCAAAGATCATATCAGAAAGCCAGATTTTCCGAAAAATAATAAACTTCATCTCTGGCTAGAACTAATGTTGGTTTTGTTACACTCTGCAAGGATGATGAAGATATACCTATATTTGGAGCGTCTTGAGAGAAACTGACTCACGAAGACAACTGACTGCCCACATCGGAAATAGACATTGTACATTCTTTGGTCACATGATAAGAACAAAACTGGAGTGCACTATGACAGTAAGAAAGTTCGCATCATTCATCAGAAAGTTCCATGTTTACAAAAAATTCTGAGCTCGGATGATGTTATGATTCCAGCATTCAATATTGTCAATTCGATTCCTGCCAGAAGCCCACGCGGATTGTTTCGAGCTTAACTTAATGAAGACTATAGAACATACAGAAGTTTGTTGACTCAGTCTGGAGCACATATATGTAAAAAAAAAAAAGGGGGGGGGGGGGCAATAAACCATAAGTGCTCTGAGCGACGTTTCTCCATTTACTCCAGAGTGCTAACTCTGGTTGCCATTACCTAGAGGCTCGGTGAACCCCGGGAACGTCCAGGTTTCGAACAACGACCGTCGGCTGTAGCAAGCCGCTGTTGGATCTAAAAACGAGTCTCCTTTCGACTGTTCTAACGCGGTACCGTGCATCATATTTTCATACGTACGTACGCTGGCTTAATCGGGCTGTACTTTTGGGAAGATTCGTGAGCTTTTTCTAGAAATTAAGAGTTTTTGAAATCCAATGAAGATTATTATCTTGATTTAGAAAACCCCGATTGATTACCGAAACTGTCATTTCCCTGCAATATTAACAAAAAGCTAAATAAACAAAATTTTAGCTTGCAGTGAAAAAACAAACCTCTAAGAGAGGTTATGTGTGTGATTAAGAATTTCAAAGAAAGGATTACGTTTCCAGCTCAGGTGAGGAGGGGTGATTTTAAAAACTTAAGTTTTAAGACGGATAAGAACGGGGATAAAACATTTTCCAGTTCTAAGTGTTTTGCAAAGCAGCTAAATAATTAGCGCACAGGATTTGAAAGATTTACGAAGCTTTTTTTTTAAACTTGAAGACATTTTAACTTTCACGGCAGTTCCATCTAAGAAAATAAAACTGATTGTGAGGATGAAGAATAAACAGTAAAGTTGTGCTGCTATGTGAATCTCATTCATTCATTGAGTAGCATGTCCCTCGCTGAACCTCGCTGCCATAACAACCCTCCGGAAAACCTTCCTATCCTGAGCAAGATGTCCTGCGTCTGATACACCCATCTGGAGATCATCTGCCACGTCCTGCACCCATCTTCTCCTTGGCCTTCCTCTTCCTCTCTTCCCAGGCATATACCCCTCCATTATTGTTCTCTCTAGACTTCCATGACGTTTCAAGTGACCAAAATATTTCAATTTTCTTTGTTTTATTGTCTTTACTAGCCAACCCTCTTCAATATTCAGCTCTTGAAGTATGGATGCATTTGTTCTTTTCTTTACCCAAGATATTCTTAGAACCTGTCTGTAACATTTATATTCAAATGCATTTATGCGCTGTTCCGCTTGTTTAGTAAGTGTCCAGGTCTCACAAGCGTATGTTGCAATGGGAAAGATGCATGCTCTTAAAAATCTGACCTTTGTAATTCTATCTGTACAATTCCATAATTTATTCAGTTGTTTTAGTCTTTCATTGTGTCACCATTATGTTAATCTACAAGCAAGAAATAGTGCTATAATTGTGACGGCAAGTGAAAACAAGAGTGCTAGTCTGAACAGCAGAAAAAACAAAAGTAATGATAAACAAAGAAAACGGACCCTCCAAAATGCAGCATAAAAGTAAATGGGACAAACCCAAAGCAAGTTGATATGTTTCAGTACTTGGTTCTCCTGATAACATCAGAGGGAAGAAGCATTAAAGAAGTTAAATTTGGAACAGCTCAAGCAAAGGCGGCAGTTTAGAAAATGAAGAATCTTGTATGCAGTCTTTTTTGCAGTGTTGCCACTTTTCTTTGACAAAAAACATCCAAAACGGAGTCAAAAATATCTAAAAACATCTAAATTTGAGTGGAAAACATCTAGAAAATACATCCAAATGGAAAGAGTCACAAATTACATAGCAATTGATATGACTTACCCTATAGAATCATGTCCTCATCTTTATTGAAGTCTGCCTTACAAGATCCACAGGATAAACTTAGTTTGGATGATGAAGTTGAAGCTTCAGATCCAAAATGACTCTGGTATGCTTTAGCTGTTTAAATTTTTTTTAACACTCAATCAGGGAGCCGATAAGTGGAACAGTCTTTTCCTACTCTTATCAGGCCGAATTGTATTGTCAAGATAGCATTTAGGAGGTCAAATTGCATCCTGTTTCTTAGTTTAGATTTGATAAATTCACTCCAAATGAAAAATATCTAGAAAGACATCTACCATCTAAACGTCAAAAAAGCCATCTAAATGCAAGGGAAAACATCTAAATTTTGATAAAAATATCCAAAGTGGCAACACTGCTTTCTTGGTTAACTGAGACGAAAAACAGAATTCTCAAAAGCTATATAGATCCTATCTTCATATATGGAAGTGATTCTAGGACAGTTGGTAGATTAGTGAACAATTATTTGGGAGCTGCAAAGATGCGGTTTTATAGACGAATGATGATAATACCCCGGATAGATAATATGAGTAATGAAGATGTCTCGAAAGTAACTGTCACACATCAGAAAGAGACATTCTACATTTTCCGCTCATGTGATGAGAAGGAAAAAACTGGCGTACAAAGTGACAGTAGGAAAGCTGAAGAGGAAGGAGAAGCAGAGGGAGAGCGAGAGAAAAGATCTTGGACAGTTTGATATCATGGCACGGATGATCATCTGGGTCAGAGTTCATAGAAAGTACACTCTACATAAGGCTGTGAATAGACGTGACTACCAACGTCATGCGGCATGGGTTTTGAGAAGAAGAGCTACTGATACCATAGGGTATTTTCTTCAACATTTCTTTCAGTAATTTCTTCTAGTTCCTGAGTTCTATAAATTATTGTCAAAAGAATACCATTCAGATATTTTAAAAGACAACGTTATTCGGTTCTACATATTTGTGTGTGGGAATCTGAGTTGGCAACAATGAAGGGGATACAATTTAAGGAGGGGAACTTGATCATTGATAATACCAGTTATGTTACATGCTTTGCTGCACGATAAACTCGCTGAATGAATACAGTGCCAAGTGTCCGGAAGCAAGTCGTCTCTTGAAAATACGGTGTTTAATAGTCATCAAAAATTGTAATACTGTTTTTTAATGTTTAACTGTGCATACTTATTTCAGTGGTTAAGGTCTATACATTTTTTTTTCTTTGTTAAGTACTCTATTAGTTTATCTCTATGGTCCTAAAATCGAAAGCCAATGTTTTCTGAAATGAAAAGTAGCCCATGAGACCATCCCAGCTATAAAGTTAAAGTCGAAAGGATCGACTTCGTTGCATCAGGTTTTATCCCATACGACTGGGTTTCTCTTCGTAGAACGGCCAGCCGCCTGCAAAAAGAGTCACACAAAGCACGAACTCTGTAGCTCTAGTGAGAATCCCCGGGGATGTTTGTTAAAAACTATACTCGTGAATTAAACGACTCAGCTGTGAAATATCACTCAAGGCTAAAAAAGGGTCATTTACTTAATTTTTTTTTTACCTATTTATTTATTTTCCTTGGTCCCCTAGCTATATCGAGCCGATCCTGGTGAATGAAAGAGATTGATTGACAGTAGGCAGGTTGCCAGAAATTATGCTTAATTTGCAAAAATATAGTTTTACAGAGGAATTGCGAGAACGCTGGAGACAGTAAACAAAAGTAATGAAGACACATGGAAAGACTAATTCACAAAGAGAACTGATTACCGGCAAAGATGCTGAAGATTGTTTTGAGAATTCCACGAGGAAAGGAAAACTGCATTACGTCGTGACAACGGAAAACAGGAGGAAAAGAGAAAGAGGCGGAGACGAGCGGCAATGGGACTAGATATTTTTGGCAGCATAGCGTGTAAGAATATTTGATCGGACATCATTGGCAGTAAGAGAGACAGAGGACTGTAAACAAGATGATCAGCGTCATGCGTCACATGGCACTGAGTAGCCGAAGCAGCAGCAGCCTGGCTTGTTAGCATAGCTGTTTGACATTCGTCTTTTCTATGTGGGGTTTCAGGCCCTCTTTTTGGGTGGATGGGGTGGGGTTGGGGGGGGGGTGGGGTAGACCCAGTGCCAGACTAATCATTTGTGTTTTCTTCAAAGTTGCAGTACAATTGTCTGAGAGGCAAGGAACCAACAGTCTGCACACAAGTAGCGCAGATTTGTGAAATGAATCTGCATGCAAAACTCAAGTCCTGGAATAAGACACAAGTTGAAAAGTGAATGAATAATAAGAACTTTCTAATACAGTTTACTACCGGCGAACGCGAGGAAAGAAGAAGAAGAAGAGAAGAAGAAGAAGAAGAAGACAAGAAGAAGAAGAAGAGAAGAAGAAGAAGAAAAGAAGAAGAAGAAGAAAGAAGAAGAAGACGAAGAAGAAGAAGAAGAAGAAGAAGAAGAAGAAGAAGACGAGAAGAAGAAGAAGAAGAAGAAGAAGAAGAAGAAGAAGAAGAAGAGAAGAAGAAGAAGAAGAGAAGAAGAAAGAAGAAGAAGAAGAAGAAGAAGAAGAAGAAGAAGAAGAAAGAAGAAGAAAGAAGAAAGAAGAAGAAGAAGAAGAAGGAAGAAGAAGAAGAAGAAGAAGAAGAAGACAGAAGAAGAAGAAGAAGAAGAAGAAGAAGAAGAAGAAGAAGAAGAAGAAGAAGAAAAGAAGAAGAAGAAGAAGAAAAGAAGAAGAAGAAAGAAAGAAGAAGAAGAAGAAGAAGAAGAGAAGAAGAAGAAGAAGAAGAAGAAGAAGAAGAAGAAGAAGAAGAAGAAGAAGAAGAAGAAGAAGAAGAAGAAGAAGAAGAAGAAGAAGAAGAAGAAGAAAAAGAATGAAAAGAAGAAGAAGTAGAAGAAGAATAGAAGAAAAAGAAGATGATGATGAGGAGGAGGAGGAGGGGGAATAGGAAGAGGAGATGGAGCAGCAGCAACAGCGAAAGAAAGTAGACGAGAACAAAGATTAGAGGAAGAAGAAGAAGCCGCAGTTTGCATCGAGTCGAATA
>CAJHNH020000782.1:0-27383 GCA_905116865.2 Candidula unifasciata
CTTATCATCGTCCCCACTTTTTCCCTTTTTGCCCTGAGGAAAAAAAATAGTTTGCGTTCTTTGCTTGAGGGGAAGCAATGGCTGTTGTCTTGCCGTTCGAGTAAAAGTCTCAAATTTCTTTTCTCCTAGGGCGACCTCGGATTTCAGATCAGTTTTTGCCTGATGGGCCCCTGTGTTTTTGGTTGTTTTTTCAGCTGCATTTTTATAATGCCAAACCTTTGCTCTTCGGGGTTAAACAAATCCCTTCTTCCTTAAACCTCTCTCTCTCCCCTTTTTCCCTCTCTCTCTTCCCCCTTTTTTCTCTCTCTCTTCTCTCTCTGTTGTTGTTTTTGTGTGTGTCAGTTGGGCAGGGATTGACAATCACCTCTCTATCTCTTCATTCCTCTCTCCAGTCCATGGCATGCCCATAGAACGTGTATACTATTCATACGAGCGGTTTTTTTTTTCTGGAACTAGACAGCCGTACGCAGTACTGGCACCTTTGTTAGGCATAATTTTTCAGTGTTACTGTAGTAGACTTTTAGTGGTAAATTAAAGGATCCTTGAAAATACATCTGGCTCCATCCAAATTTTAGCCCACGACCTTTGGCATCGCAGGCGAACGTCTAGCCGATGTATCCAGCGGCTCCCTCTCTGGTGAGTACCGCAACCTTCATTCATATAATTTATGGTAAGTACTAGCACCTTTAAAAAGCGCTGCACACCAGACAAACGTTCTTGAACACTGCTTTTCTCTCAGTCAAGACATAGGTACATAACTAATGTACCTCTCGTACCAGACAAACGTTCTTGTACACAACACTGATGGTTTCTAAGAGTCAACACAAAAAGAACTAAAGTACCTCTCATACTAGACAAAAGTTTTTGTACACAACACTGATGGTTTATATAGTCAATGCATAAAGAACTAAAGCACATCTCATACCAGACAAAAGTTCTGGAACACAACACTGATGGTTTCTAAGAGTCAACACATAACGAACTGAAGCACCTCTCATATCAGACAGACGTTCTTGTACACAACACTTATTGTTTCTAAGAGTCAACACATAAAGAACTAAGGTACCTTTCATACCAGACAAAAGTTCTTGTACACAACACTGATGATTTATATAGTCAACACATAAAGAACTAATGCACCTCGCATTCCAGACAAAAGTTCTTGTACACAACACTGATGGTTTCTAGGAGTCAATACATAAAGAACTAATGCACCTCGCATTCCAGACAAAAGTTCTTGTACACAACACTGATGGTTTCTAGGAGTCAATACATAAAGAACTAAAGTACTTTTTAGAACCTCTGACCTAGGACCTGCTATCTTTTTTATCCTCTGATATTGTGTTTCGTCCTGTGATACTTTGTTAAGCCTATCGGCATCTGTTGTTTTTAGTTCTCTGATATCTTGCTGACTTGCTTACCAACCCAAAAATGGGTACTGTTAATAGGAAATACAAGCAGACGTAGAAAGAAGAACTACGCCACTAACCGAGTGCCGAAAAATATAGGGGCCGGACACAAATGAGCAAACACACATTAGAGCATAAAATAGGGACCGTTACATTGGTACTCAAAGATGTCTCTGTACACTGGCTGGGTTGATAATGTTAGATATCTGGAGCGTGACTGTCATATTCTATTTCCTTTGCAGACCCGTCTCTGACTTTACTGCCCATGATTACCAAAGGGAAGGTTCTGAAGCCGATCCTACCGGTGTTAGTTAAGGTACAGAGTATTACCCACACAGACCCCAGTCGACCAGTGACCAGCAATTACAGGTGGGTGTGGTCTATAGTTCAAGTCTGTTTGTCCCCGCCGGTGTTGACTTATATTGTGTCTGCGTTAAAGTTTGTCAATCATAAAGCAACAATTTTTGTTGTCTCATAGAGCTGAAAATACACATCTGGGAGGGAACGTTTCATAATAATAACAACTGGAAAATAAAGTGTTAATACAAGACAACAATTGGATAGAAAAAAAAAAAACAAGGCAATGTTTAACGCTTCATAATAACAACTGGAAAATTAGGGGTTAATATACAACAATAATTGGATAAGAAAAAAAAAAGGCAATTTGTAGCATGCAAGTTGCTTGGTAGGAAAAGAGTTGAAGTCATAAGGATTGACTTCATTACACAGAGACTTTGATTTGCTTGACGCTACTTTCCAGTTGACTTTCAATGCTATATTTACTGGTTAAAAGACCCTTTTCCACACTTTCAGGCGTATTAAGCATAAAGGGTAGGACCTTTATATTATCAACCAACTGGCACTCGGTGGCTCGTGTGGTCAACATCACGCCGGCCGACTTTACTTCCCGGGACTGTACATGGTACCCATTTGAAGCTGGGTCGACCTGGGGGCCCAGGTCATTTTTGAAAAAAAGTCCAGCTCCGTCAGGACCGGATCCTCCGACCTTAGGATGGACAAGCGAGCGTCTGGCCAGGGCGGCTCTCGCGTTTATTGTCACTGCCCCACAATCAGTGGATGGACAGGCGAGCGTCTGACCAGGGCGGCTCTCGCGTTTATTGTCACTGCCACACAATCAGTGGATAGACAAGCGAGCGTCTGGCCAGGGCGGCTCTCGCGTATATTGTCACTGCCACACAATCAGTGGATGGACAGGCGAGCGTCTGGCAGGTGTGGTGAAATGATCTCGCGTCGGTATTGTGATACCTGACTTACCTGTAATCAGTGGATTGGACAGGCGAGAAAGTCTGGCCCTTATATCGGCTCTCGGACGTTTATTGTCACCTGCCACACAATCCAGTGGATGGATAAGGCGAGTCTGGGTTTCAGGGCGGCTCTCACGTTTATTGTCACTGCCACACAATCAGTGGATGGACAGGCGAGCGTCTGGCCAGGGCGGCTCTCCTGTTTATTGTCACTGCCACACAATCATTGCCTCATGATGCCTGTTTTTTTAGAGTCCATGTGTCTTTTAGAACAATGATCATACTCGTTTGACTTTGGTTGCAATGTGCATACAAATGCACCAAGAATAACCTGCACATGTGTCTGGAGCCCACAGGGAGAGAAAGAATGGAGGCTTTGTAACTTAGCATGCCTGCCGGACCACACACTCTTACACAGACACCCACACACATACAGACACATATATACACATATATAGATACACAGACTCACCAGACACAGACACACGCACAGACACACGCACAGACACACACAAGCACACATAGACAAATGCAGACATACATACATACATACACATATATACACGCGTTGCTGTGGCCCAGTCTGGCTACTTGGAAAAGATAGAAAATAGAAAGAGCACGTGTCTAATATGGTTTATTTCACAGTTATTGTCTTCGCAGATAGTCTGGTTTGCCGACTCTAAAACACGCAACATAAATTGTGTCCTTATTTTAGTGGTCGTTTAAAGTGTATTATTTAGACTTAAAAAAACATGGTTATTTGTTATCACATGCTCAAGTTTGTTGTATTTTAAAAAAAAATTGATCTTGGCATCCGTGTCCAGACTAAAATGGGTAGCAGAAATTGTAATTAGAAGGAAATGCGGTCAGTAAAATATTTACCACATTAGCCATCGAGAACCAGTACTACTACTACCACCACCAGGACCACAACAACATGAAAAAAACTGTCACTACTGCTTGTTTTACCGCCTCTCTAGGTCGGTGTATACAGGGGGTCGTGAGCCCCTTGGGAAAGCCGCATGTGCTGAGTTCTGTCGCTGACGGGAATTCACTGTTTTTTTGTAGGATATTATAATTACATGCATTCATTTTCATGGCTGAAATTTCTCTATGTCACCTTCTTACTTTAGCAGTTGTATGTCGAACCCGTCTTCATTATATGTGTTAACATGGTTATGATATGAACATCCCGACCTGGGGGAATAACCTGGGGGTGTCCAGCCAACAGAAATAACAATACTCAAATATTTTGTAGTACAATAATTCCACTACTGCTGCTACTTGTGAGCAGATGAATCCATGTAGACCAAGAGCGGCTACTAATGACTCCCCGTCATGGCAGTTCTGATGTCACTGATCCTTACAGTTAGACACGCGCATAGGGAGTGAAGAAGATCCTGTCGAGAATGGTGGATCTGTGAGTGCCGCCTGCAGCACAGAACGGGCGTCATTAGTGGATTTTTTTTTTCGCTTGTTGAAAGTTTGGAATACAGGCAATGAAAAAGAAAGCGAGCGTCGGAGGGGCGGCTCTCACGTTTATTGTCACTGGCACAACACAATCATTGCGATCATCGTCACTGGCGCTGTTTTGTAGTCCGTGTGTGTGCGACGCTTTTAACAATGAAAAACAGGTTTGTATTCTTGCAATGGTGTAATGCACCAAGAATTAACCTGCACACATGTTTTGGAGCCCACGGGGAGCAAAGAATGGGGCTTTGTAAAAGCCTGCCTGCAGACCACACACTCTTACACAGACACACACACACATACAGACACATATATACACATATATAGACACACAGACTCACCAGACACAGACACACGCACCGGAACACACGGCACACAAAGACAAATTGTCAGACAACAACAACCAAGATATACACGTCGTGGTGCTATGTGGCCGTGTCTGGTGCGACATTATTAAATAGAAAATAGAAAGCGCGCGTGTCTAATATGGTTTATTTCACAGTCATTGTCTTCACAGATAGTCTGGTTTGCCGACTCTAAATCACGCAACATAAATTGTGTCCTTATATTAGTGGTCGTTTAAAGTGTATTAACAAAAAAACATGGTTATTTTTTTTTACATAGATAAACGTTTGCAGAATTTGTAAAAACTGATACATTTGTAGAGACTAAAAGAGATAGCAGAAATTGTAATTAGAAGGAAATGCGGTCAGTATAATATTTATCACATTAGCCATCGAGAACCAGTATTACTACTACCACCACTAAAACTACAACAACTTAAAAAAAAAAACTGTCACTACTGCTTGTTTTACCGCCTCTCTAGGTCGGTGTATACAGGGGGTCGTGAGCCAGAGAAGCCGCATGGCTAGTGCTGTCGCCACGGACTGTTCAGCTTAGGAAGTTTAATTGTGCCCCTGACAGAAAAATTATATCACCTTACTGGGGGTCGACATATGCTGATAACTCCCAACAATAACAACAACTCAATATTCTGTGTGTGGGTTCCACTGCTGCCTACTGTCTGTCTGTCTTGTGGGCAAGGCGGCTACTGTGAGCAGATGAATCTTGTGGGCAAGGCGGCTACTGTGATTTCCCCGTCATGGGCAGTAGTGATGTCATTGATGTTCAGTGACATGCATATAGTGAAGAAGATCCTGTCGAGAGTGGTGGATCTGTGAGTGCCGCCTGCAGCATCAAGGGGAAGAGTCATCTAATTAAACACCACAGAACGGGCGTCATTAGTGGGTTTTTTTTTTTCGCTTGTTGAAAGTTTGGGAATACAGCAATGAAAAAGAAATCGGATCGTCGGAAAACAAAACCAAGATGCTGATGAGATCGTCACTGGAACTTTGTAGTCCGTGTGTTGTGCGACACTCTTAAATAAAAACAGGCGCGTATTCTAGTGTAATGGTGTGCCAACATTTTAAAGCAATCGGTGAAAAACACCATGCAGACTTCTTCTGAGGTCAGATGTCAAAGTTGGCCTACCAATAAAAACCCGCACCGGAACGCGGCAACAAAAACAAATTGTCAGAAAACAAAACCAAGATGATCGTCGCTGGTGCTATGTAGTTCGTGCTTTGTGCGACATTATTATATAAAAACATGTGCGTATCCGAATGAAACGTTGTTTCCAAATTTTAAAGCAGTCGGTGAAGTACTTTCCGAGATTAGCTGCCACTAACATATGAACATTTTAATTTTTATTATATAGATAAACGTTTGCAGAATGTGTAATTTATACATTTGTAGAACGAAAAGAGATAGGAGGGCAGTAATTCAAACTAAGTTAATACTAATACCTACCACAATTTAAATGATTTTCTTGTTCATCCATGAATCTTTCACAGTGTAGACTTCACGTTTTTTGACAATGTGGAACCGACTGATGAAATTTTTCAGGTTAGAGACTACATACCTGTTCTGGTTTGTAATGCTCTTACTTTATGTTTTCTACAAATGCTGACCTACAGACAATAGTCTGTGTGTGGGTACGAGCCTCTCTCTATGTGTGTGTGTATGTGCCTGCCTGCCTGCATGCCTGCCTGCCTGTCTGTCTGTCTGTCTGTCTGTCTGTCTGTCTATCTGTCTGTCTGCCTGCCCGCCCGCCTGCCTGCCTGCCTGCCTGTCTGTCTGTCTGTCTGTCTGTCTGTCTGTGAAACGACAGAGGTCACGCAACAATCTTTGCTGTTATTTTTTTTTAACTCAAAGAAATACGTGGTAGAGGTATTTCCCATGATATAATATTTCTATGGGAAGCACACTAGTCGATCGATATGGCTTTGAAACTTGGGGCACAAGTAAAAGAGTCGAAGCCTTGTTACAAATTTTCTAAAACAGTCTCAGGGCGAATTTTTGAACTAATGAAAGATGCAAACAGCAAGGAATGGAAAGTGAAAAACAACTAATCATAATCAACATTGATCACTGACATAATGGGACTGTTAGAGTGAAATGGCTGGCGCATACTGGGGGATTGTCAAATGATTTAAAGGTACAGAGAGGTGACTAGGGAGCTGAATGGCTGTACATTGCAGACTTCAACAATAATATTATATGCTGCAGTCTACAATAATATTGTTGTATATTAAAGACATCACAAACTGTGTTGCATATTATAGATTCCAATAACAATGTTGTGTACTACAGTCTACAAAACATATTAAGGACCCCAAAACTGTGTACTTTGCATATTATAGATTCCAATAACAATGTTGTATACTACAGTCTACAAAAACAGTGCTGTATATTAAGAGACCCCAACAACAGTGTTGTACCTTGTATATTACAGACTCCAACAACAGTTTTGTACCTTGTATATTACAGACTCCAACAACAGTGTTGTACCTTGTATATTACAGACTCCAACAACAGTTTTGTACCTTGTATATTACAGACTCCAACAACAATGTTGTGTAGCACAAAACCCAGCGCTCAAGTTCCCTTGCCGACATCACCGGCTTACTTCAAGTTCAAAGGTGAACAAATCACCATTAACAATTTCAACAGTCCGAATCCGAGTCCTCCAGATTTGATTTATACAGTTGTACGTATTCTCCGTGTTAGCCTGTACACAGTCGTAAATATTCTGTGTGTCTTCTGGTTTTAGTATTTATTGTGTTTGATTTATACAGATGAAAGTATTCTTAGTGTCAGTTGCACATCACTGTAAGTGTTCTTTGTGTCAGACATGCACACGAATATTCAGTTGTGGTAAATTTTCTACGCTAGTCTCCCCATTTACACAGAGCTACACACTAGCTCGCTTCTGATTGGACGACATACATACCACCTCATATGATAGGTAAGCCTCGAGCGATCCGACTTTCACACAAGGCCACGGGGATATTCCGCACTCGTGCTGATATGGCGTATTGTATATTTTACTATGCCAGAGCTTTTAACACTTCTAAAACATTTAAATACTGGGTCTAACACACAACCCCCATAGAGAGTGACAAAACCTATGACACAGGCTGTCTCTTTATCGGAAATAAACACGTAAATGCGAGACAACACACTGCGACACCCATAATTTCGACCACGGTAGACTAGTCCAACCAACTTATCAGCTGGTGTGTAAATGGAGAGACCATAGTATAAATAATCTCAGTTGTTAGTATTATCTGTGTCTGGTGTACACATTTCCATGGATTTTCTGTGTCTGGTGTACACAGCTGTTAGTATATTTCGCGAGTGAGGCTGGGCGAGAAGATTTGGAAAATAAGAGACTGAGGAGGGATTGAATGTATTACATGAACTGTAAATAGAATATTGTTGATGTAACATTCATTAGATCTTGCAACTTTCAAATATGTAACTGAATTTTAAATGAAAATAAAAGTTCAAAAAAAAAAAAAATTAAAATAATTATAATAATTTCTGAGTGGTCTTTTTATAGGGCATTATAAACATACTGTTAACTGTACATAACGCGAGATGTCTTTAATTAAGCAGTTCAGGTTGTTTTCGCGTAGACAGGCTGTAAACTCCGGCGAAAAGTTCTGACTCCACTCTAGTCCATAACCTGAGTGCAGTTGTACACAGTTGTTAGTATATTTTATGTCTGGTGTTCACAGTTGTTAGTATATTTTGTGTCTAACGAACACAGCTGTTAGTATGTTTTATGTCTAGTGTACATAGTTGTTGGCATATGTTGTGTCTTGTGTACACAGTTGTTGGTATACTTTATGTCTGGTGTACACAGTTGTTGGTATATTTTATGTCTGGTGTACACAGTTGTTGGTATATTTTGTGTTTGATGTTCACAGTTGTTGGTATATTTTGTGTCTGGTGCACACAGTTGTTAGTTTAATTTATGTCTGGTGTACACAGTTGTTGGTATATTTTATGTCTGGTGTACACAGTTTTAGGTATATTTTATGTCTGGTGTACACAGTTGTTGGTATATTTTATGTCTGCCGTACACAGTTGTTGGTATATTTTATGTCTGGTGTACACAGTTGTTAGTATAATTTGTGTCTGGCGTACACAGTTGTTAGTATAATTTATGTCTTGTGTACAAGTTGTTGGTATATTTTGTGTCTGGCGTACACAGTTGTTAGTATAATTTATGTCTGGTGTACACAGTTGTTGGTATATTTTGTGTTTGATGTACACAGTTGTTAGTATATTTTGTGTCTGGCGTATACAGTTGTTAGCATAATTTATATCTGGTGTACACAGTTGTTAGTATAATTTATGTCTGGTGTACACAGTTGCTGGTATATTTTGTGTTTGATGTACACAGTTGTTAGTATATTTTGTGTCTGGCGTATACAGTTGTTAGCATATTTTATGTCTTGTGTACACAGTTGTTGGTATAATGTATGTCTGGTGTACACAGTTGTTGGTATAATTTATGTCTGGTGTACACAGTTGTTGGTATATTTTATGTCTGGCGTACACATTTGTTAGTATATTTTATGTCTGGCGTACACACTTGTTAGTATAATTTATGTCTGGTGTACACAGTTGTTGGTATATTTTACGTCTGGTGTACACAGTTGTTGGTATATTTTCTGTCTGGTGTACACAGTTGTTAGTATAATTTATGTCTGGCGTACACAGTTGTTAGTATAATTTATGTCTTGTGTACACAGTTGTTGGTATATTTTATGTCTGGTGTACACAGTTGTTGGTATATTTTATGTCTGGTGTACACAGTTGTTGGTATATTTTATGTCTGGTGTACACAGTTGTTCGTATAATTTATGTCTGGCGTACACAGTTGTTGGTATATTTGTGTTTGATATACACAGTTGTTAGTATATTTTGTGTCTGGTGTATACAGTTGTTAGTATTTATTTATGTGTGGCGTACACAAGTAGTTGTTAGTATAAAATTTATGTCTGGTGTACACAGTTTGTTAGGTATAATTTGTGTACCTGTGTACACATTTTTTGCATTAATTAATGTCTGGTGTACACATTATGTTTAATGGTCCGGAATGCACGGCTGTAAGTTTGTGTCTTTCTTCCTCTTTGTTAGCAGGTGTGTCTGTTTTGCGTACATAGTTGTTAGCAATTATTTGTGTTCTATGTAAAGTTGTGTCTGTTATTACACAGCTTATTTAATTCTTTGTGAATTGTTGTACTAAGTTGTGTCATTTGTCCCTGTTTGTGTGTACACAGTTTTAAAAGGCATTCTTTGTGTTTTATAGTACACAGTTTGTTAGTCTGTTTGTGTGTACGTGCTAAGGAGGCATTCTTGTGACTGTTGTTAAGAGTTGTGTCTGTTGTGTGTACATTTAAAAGGCATTACTTAGTGATTGTTGTAAGAAAAAATAGGTGTGTCTGGTGTGTACACAGTTAAAAAGACATTATTTGTTTGTGATTGTTGTAAAGAGGTGTGTATCTGTTCTGTGTACACAGTGTAAAAAGCATTCTTTGTGCACTGTTGTGATGTGGTGTCTGTTTGTGTGTACACAGCTAAAAGGCGATGTCTGTGATTGTTTGTAAATTAATTGTCTGGTGTACACAGTTATTAGGCATTCTCTGTTTTGTGGTGTCTGGTGTGCACAGCTTACAAAGGCATTCTTCTTTTTTATAAGTTTTGTTTATGTAAAGAGTGTGTGTCTGTTTTGTGTACACAGTTTATATAGGCCATTCTTTGTGACTGTTGTAAAGAGGTGTGTCTGTTGTGTGTACACAGTTATAAAGGCATTCTTTGTGCATTGTTGTAAAGATTTGTGTCTATGTTGTGTGTACACAGTTAAAACGGCATTGTTTGTGATTGTTTTTAAAGAGGTGTGTCTGTTTTGTGTGTGTACACAGTTATCAAGCATTGTTTGTGATTGTTTGTAAGGAGGTGTGTCTGTTGTGTGTTCCTACACAGCTTAAAAGGCATTGGTAATGGTGATTGGTGTAAAGAATGGTGTGACTCTTTTTGTGTGTACACAGTTATAAGGCATTGTTTGTGATTGTTGTAAAGAGGTGTGTCTGTTGTGTGTACACAGTTATAAGGCATTGTTTGTGATTGTTGTAAAGAGGTGTGTCTGTTGTGTGTACACAGTTATAAGGCATTGTTTGTGATTGGTGTAAAAAGGTGTGTCTGTTGTGTGTACACAGTTAGATAAAGGCATGTTCTGTGTTGTAAAGAGGTGTGTCTGTTGTGTGTACACAGTTATAAGGCATTCTTTGTGATTGTTGTAAAGAGGTGTGTCTGTTGTGTGTACACAGCTAAAAGGCATTCTCTGTGATTGTTGTAAAATGATGTGTCTGTTTTGTGTACACAGTTATAAGGCATTCTTTGTGATTGTTGTAAAGAGGTGTGTCTATTGTGTGTACACAGCTAAAAGGCATTCTCTGTGATTGTTGTAAAATGATGTGTCTGTTTTGTGTACACAGTTAAAAGGCATTGTTTGTGATTGTTGTAAAGAGGTGTGTCTGTTGTGTGTACACAGTTATAAGGCATTCTTTGTGATTGTTGTAAAGAGGTGTGTCTGTTGTGTGTACACAGTTATAAGGCATTGTTTGTGATTGTTGTAAAGAGGTGTGTCTGTTGTGTGTACACAGTTAAAAAGCATTCTTTGTGATTGTTGTAAAGAGGTGTGTCTGTTGTGTGTACACAGTTATAAGGCATTCTTTGTGATTGTTGTAAAGAGGTGTGTCTATTGTGTGTACACAGTTATAAAGCATTGTTTGTGATTGTTGTAAAGAGGTGTGTCTGTTGTGTGTACACAGTTATAAGGCATTCTTTGTGTTTGGTGTACACAGCTGCTTGTATTCTGTGTGCCTAATGTATACTGTTGTTCTAGACCTATGACACCTACATTTCAAAGCAGTGATTTCATAATTGGCTTTCTTGTTTTCTGTTTTCGTGAGCTAGGGGATAGCCACTGACATTACGCTTACAGATAAGATGACGTACACGTATGAAAAATAACTATAAAAAAGCCAGACTCATAAAATAACATATTATAGATAGCATCTAGTGAAATTATGGGCTATTGCAGTTTCAGGAATCCTTTACTCGTTTAATTTTCTTAGTATTGATCGTCTTCTTATATCCATTGTGCTCCAGTTGGTGCACTTTGACCCATAGGCTGCATTTATTTTAGTAAGGAATTTGTGTTTAATTTTGTTCAGAGATTCAGAATTACAAGTCACATTTGCCTGCATGCTTTTGGTTATCTCACGGATTCAGTGTGTCGTCCACAGGCTTGATCTGTTTCTGTGTGTGTGTGTTTGTGTGTGTGAATTTGGGTGAATATGTGTCTGTGTGTATCTGTGTGTGTGTGTCTATGTCTGTGTGTATATGGATATGTCTGTGTGTGTGCATGTGTCTATGTGTATCTGTGTGTGTATCTGTGCGGGTGTTCGTGTCTATGTGCATTGTCTGTGTGTATGTGTGTCTAGCAAGCAACCATAGATAACTGTTCTATGTCTACAGGAAGAGTACTCACAGTTGTCCCAGCTGTTTATCCAGGACTTTGTGACCACGCCAGAAAAAGCCGACAGTGGAAATGACAAGAGCTACATCAGACACATCGATGACTTCACCATCGGTCAGTGCGCAAGTCTGCTTTGCTCCACGATTATCTCTACTTTAATCTGACCATAAACTGTACCTAATAGTCAAGCTACCCGCCCATGTCTTCACTTTAAAACCTATCCTGGTGCCAGCACCCAATCGCCACTTAACGAGTGATATGGTCAGTACAACGCCATTTGCTTTTACCTCCCAGCAGGCCATTTTCTGGTATCTATTCCAGAGCGGGTCGACACGGCAACCCAGGTGTTTCAAATGAAAAACTATCTGGATGTTGATTTGAACTTTTGACCACCGGACACATAGACAAGCCTACTATTATAGCTTTAATCATTCACACAGTTTCTTGGAAACATTGAGGAGATGGGGGAAAAAGGGGGGGGGGGGGGGGGTGAGAAAGCTATTTCTTTAGCTCTGGAAACCAGAACTGGTTCATTCGGTTTTTTGGTATTCTGCCCTCCCGACTTTGTCCTTTTTTTCCTGTCACCCTGACTAATGCTCTTGTGTTTTTCTGTTTTGTTCTTATATGTCCCTTACTTTGTTCAAATTTAATCTCATAATTCAATTCTCTTCTCATGTACTTTGTCTTTGTCTTTGTCCCTCTGTTCTCTTGTCTCTTGTGCTCTTTTATTCTATTTTCTTGTCTCTGTGACTAAATGCTATGCGCCAGTTACCGTTTTCCTTTAGCGCACATATATTTCACAGTGACCAAGAAACCATTTTGTTGGTTGCTCTGCTCCGCTCCCCCCGCCCCCCAGTTTTAAAAGGAATAAATGCTGCCAAACATATCTTTGGTTTATATCTGCACAAATGTTCTTCTCTGAATATCTCAGAGTGACCTTTCACGAGTGCTTACATGTTGAATGGTTCTCCTTGCCGCTATGATCTACTCCAGTTACACGTTTGTATTCTCCAGTGAAGTAAACACGGAATGGCTTATTTTCGTGTATCATAATTTTCATATCATGCAAAGTTATTAGATCAAACGAAAAATAGAGCTATTTATCTTAACATTATCAACAGCACAGACGACAAGTTAACGTTGCAGCTAGAAAGCATTCATCAGCTGAATAGACATTAATAGACAATGTTGAAATTACAACACTAACATAAAAGTCACTTAACTGAGTTATCTTCAAAAAAAAAAAAAAAATCCACACGTTTCTCTGATATGTTGAAACTTTGACACACGAGTGAATACAGACAGTGCGTACTGTCCAGAAAATAGCTGTTCAGGGGAGGGCCCTAACAATTTGTGTTTGTTTGCGGGTACAGTTGTGTTGGACGTTAGTTTCTTGGACGCGTTGAAGGCTACTAGATAGATAAGTCGTTTCTCATGAGACTTACGGATTCGATCACTGGAGTCGCTTAGCTTGATGGCCAGAACCTCCATGTTGCAGACACCTCTTGCGCACACCGATACTGGTGTGAGAGTACTGCGCTGTCCTTCAGAAAATGTTGTCTGAACCTGTCAGCACGCCATTGTCCTTGTGAAGATGATGGCATCAATAACGTTGTGGCTTGTGCAATAGAATCCCGTTAGAGTCTCATAAGGTCTGTTGTTCATTATTATTGTCTCTTCGTGCTTTTTCAAGTCACTGCTCCAAATGACAGACAATATCCCCAATGAGAACACGGGGAGGCTATTTATGTATGTAGAGGAACCACTGGCTGAGCAGTTAGTACCTCATTCTGGAAGCACAGGCTTGAATCCTAAGTAAGGTAGTCTCAAATTTTCTTTTTTGGGAACTCACACATATAGACACTCACACACAAACACACACACACATAGACACACATACAAACAAACACACATTCACATCATCGCGCGCACGCACACAAACACACAATCCTAACCTCTACAAATGATGGTGACTGCACGGGCCACGCGTCCCTAACATAGCCAAGTTCAAGGACTCGGGTTTCTACACAGCCATAACAAGTGGTAAATGCATGCGATACAGACAGCGGAAAAACACACACACTCTAATTACATCGATAAACAAATTCGTCAAAGTGATATAACCAGGCGGCCAGGAAATGTAAATATTGTGCACATATTTTGGCCAGGTCTGACTTTCGAGATGAATCTCATCAGTGGAAGTTGTTCAGTGACCCCAATCTCAGAGGGGAATGTGGACGCGGTTCCCGCTGCTGGGGGTAAGGTCGCCATGAGGACTCCCCAACAGTTCTTTGACCTAGACTCCAATCAGTACCAGTACATGGGCGTGGTAAGTATGCCTTGCCCGTTGGGTGCACTAATTGTTGTGCTTCTAGTTGTCATGTCACAATATTTGCGCTGTTCTCTCTAATGGGTGGCAGCATTAGAACACACTATATACAAGGCGAGTTTAAGTTCATCTTTTGACTGCGTCCACCAGTAGATTTTTGACTGCGTCCACCAGTAGATTTTTGACTGCGTCCACCAGTAGATTTTTGACTGCGTCCACCAGTAGATTTTTGACTGCGTCCACCAGTAGATTTTTGACTGCGTCCACCAGTAGATTTTTAACTGCGTCCACCAGTAGATTTTTGACTGCGTCCACCAGTAGATTTTTGACTGCGTCCACCAGTAGATTTTTGACTGCGTCCACCAGTAGATTTTTGACTGCGTCCACCAGTAGATTTTTTGACTGCGTCCACCAGTAGATTTTTGACTGCGTCCACCAGTAGATTTTTGACTGCGTCCACCAGTAGATTTTTGACTGCGTCCACCAGTAGATTTTTGACTGCGTCCACCAGTAGATTTTTGACTACGTCCACCAGTAGATTTTTGACTGCGTCCACCAGTAGATTTTTGACTGCGTCCACCAGTAGATTTTTGACTGCGTCCACCAGTAGATCTTTGACTGCGTCCACCAGTAGATCTTTGACTGCGTCCACCAGTAGATCTTTGACTGCGTCCACCAGTAGATCTTTGACTGCGTCCACCAGTAGATCTTTGACTGCGTCCACCAGTAGATCTTTGACTGCGTCCACCAGTAGATCTTTGACTGCGTCCACCAGTAGATCTTTGACTGCGTCCACCAGTAGATCTTTGACTGCGTCCACCAGTAGATCTTTGACTGCGTCCACCAGTAGATCTTTGACTGCGTCCACCAGTAGATCTTTGACTGCGTCCACCAGTAGATCTTTGACTGCGTCCACCAGTAGATCTTTGACTGCGTCCACCAGTAGATCTTTGACTGCGTCCACCAGTAGATCTTTGACTGCGTCCACCAGTAGATCTTTGACTGCGTCCACCAGTAGATCTTTGACTGCGTCCACCAGTAGATCTTTGACTGCGTCCACCAGTAGATTTTTGACTGCGTCCACCAGTAGATCTTTGACTGCGTCCACCAGTAGATCTTTGACTGCGTCCACCAGTAGATCTTTGACTGCGTCCACCAGTAGATCTTTGACTGCGTCCACCAGTAGATCTTTGACTGCGTCCACCACAGTAGATCTTTGACTGCGTCCACCAGTAGATCTTTGACTGCGTCCACAAGTAGATCTTTGACTGCGTCCACCAGTAGATCTTTGACTGCGTCCACCAGTAGATCTTTGACTGCGTCCACCAGTAGATCTTTGACTGCGTCCACCAGTAGATTTTGACTGCGTCCACCAGTAGATCTTTGACTGCGTCCACCAGTAGATCTTTGACTGCGTCCACCAGTAGATCTTTGACTGCGTCCACCAGTAGATCTTTGACTGCGTCCACCAGTAGATCTTTGACTGCGTCCACCAGTAGATCTTTGACTGCGTCCACCAGTAGATCTTTGACTGCGTCCACCAGTAGATCTTTGACTGCGTCCACCAGTAGATCTTTGACTGCGTCCACCAGTAGATTTTTGACTGCGTCCACCAGTAGATCTTTGACTGCGTCCACCAGTAGATTTTTGACTGCGTCCACCAGTAGATCTTTGACTGCGTCCACCAGTAGATCTTTGACTGCGTCCACCAGTAGATTTTTGACTGCGTCCACCAGTAGATCTGTCCACTTCTGCACAAATCCCACGTGGTGTAGCTTCGATAATACCACAGCCTTGGTAGTAGAGGGGAGTTTTCACATCGAGGGGGGGGGGGGGACTGTTAACCTTTTTTTAACCGTTTTACACCTATGTAACCTTTGTTACACTACTGCTACCAAGATATTGGGGGGGGGGGGGTGACTGTAAACCTTTTTTTAAACCGTTTTACACCTATGTAACCTTTGTTACACTACCGCTACCAAGATATTGGGGGGGGGGGGAACTGTTAACCTTTTTTTAACCGTTTTACACCTATGTAACCTTTGTTACACTACTGCTACCAAGATATTGGGGGAAAAAAGGTGGGGGGGGGGGTGGGAGGGACTGTCTGTTCCATCATGAGGTCCCAACATAGCCTCATCTGAGCCGCAACGTGACCTCAAACGATCAGAGTCTCCCTCTGACCCGGAGCTGACCCCGAGTCGCGTGACTCGAGCCTCAACCAAGACGCCAGGTGACCTAAAACCACCGAGGCCGCAATTGACCCCGAGTCACAACTGACCTCTTTTCGCCCCCTCCATTTGGTGTAACAAAGGTTACATGGGGAAATCCCCCCCCCCCATGCCCCCCCCCCCAAAAAAAAAGAAATATGTGCGTGAAACTCCCCTCTACTACAAGTCTTGACCCCAGTACTGCTTTCGGGTACTACTAATCGGCTACTTTCAATCATATATAATACAGATGTATTCAGAGATGCCAACACAAATAAAACATTGCAGTGATTAGCGGCCTACCACATTCATGGATTGGGGGTGGGGTGGATGGAACTCAATGGGCTCAAGCATTGTTTTGAATGCAAAATTATAATAATAATAATGACAATAATAATAATGTACTGTATCGCAAATAAATAAAATAATATATTTTAAGTTATACAAGGTCCGACAATTAGGTAATGAGACTTCTTTTATTATGGCCAAGACAAAAAAGGCATATGTGAAGCAAAGCATGGAATCCAAAGAGACAACCTTCCTCTATGATTTGGCAACTTTGCATCGCCGCCTGATAAGCAGACAACAAACAAGGCCGTCATTTTATTGACCTAGTTAGATGTGCATTGTTACAAAATCAGCATGGAGCATAAAAGCTAACATTAAATTCTGTTTAAAACTCAGAAAAAGCGCCATTGAGACAGTTCAATTGATGCGACAAGTTTATGGGGATAACTGTTTGTCTCGTGCACAGATTTTCAGCTGGTATTCACGATTCAAAAGTGGTGTGGAAATGATTATTAATTCAATTAGACCTGGACGCCCAGTTTCTGTTTGTAATGAGGAACTCATTACAAAAGTCTGAGAAAGGATACAAGAAGATCGTTGTTTGAATGTGAGGATGATGGCGGATGAATCTGATCTTAATAGAGAGACCATTCGTAAAATTTTAGTGGAAGATTAGGGCATTCCTTGCCTGATGACCAAAAAACATCAGCGTGTTGAGTACGCAAAAGCCATCATTAAAACGTGTCACGGAAATAAAGATTTTTAAAATGTTATTGTTGCAAAGAAAGAAACATAGATTCTCCGCTATGATCCCACAACTAAATGCGAAAGTGCTCAGTGGAAGTCATCATCATCATCATCAAAAGGCAAACAAATCCGTCTTCAAAAGATTGAAGTGAAGACAATGTTGGTGTGTTTGAAGACAAGGTGTGTTTCTACGACAGCAAAGGAGTTATTTACAAGGAATTTATTCCAGAGGAACACACTATCACAGCCACAGTTTACTTAAGTATTTTGAAACGTCTATTTAAAAAAATTCTCAGAGTTCGACTCGAATATTCAACACCTGGCAGTTTTTTCCTTCTTCATGACAATGCACCGGCTCACAGGGCGTAGTTTTACAGGAATATATTGCCCAAAACAGATGCGTGTTCTCAACCATCCACCTACTCCCCAGATGTGTCTCCAAGTTCCGCGACCCCGGATGTACCTCTATCTCATAATGTCAGCCACATATCATCCCCTCTGAGTCTCCCATGATTCCCTTCCTCTACAGCTCTCTGTTGGGATGATGTACTCTAGGTTTCCCCTTCTGTTGACGTGCACAGATAATGCTGACTGCTGTGACGTGCACAGATAATGCTGTGACGTGAACAGATAATGCAGTTACGTGCACAATTAATGCTGTGATGTGACAGATAATGCAGTTACGTGTACAAAAAAATGCCGTGACGTGCACAGATAATGCAGTTACGTGTACAAATAATGCTGTGACGTGCACGTATAATGCTGACTGATGTGACGTGCACAGATATGCTGACTGCTGTGACGTGCACAGATATGCTGACTACCGTGACGTACATATATAATGCTGTGACGAGCACAGATATTGCTGTAACTTGCACAGATAATGCTGTGACGTGCACAGATAATGCTGTGACGTGCACATATAATGCTGTAACGTGCACAGATAATGCTGTGACGTGCACAGATAATGCTGTGACGTGTACAGATAATGCTGTGACGTGCACAGATAATGCTGTGACGTGCACAGATAATGCTGTGATGGGCACAGATAATGCTGGGACGTGCACAGATAATGCTGTTACGTGCACAAATAATGCTGTGACGTGCACAGATAATGCTGACTGCTGTAACGTGCGCAGGTAATGCTGACTGATGTGACGTGCACAGATAATGCTGACTCCTGAGTCGTGCACATTTAATGCTGTGACGTGCACATATAATGCTGACTGCTGTGACGTGAACAGATAATGCTGACGGCTGTAACGTGAACAGATAGTGCTGACGACTGTGACGTGAACAGATAATGCTGACGGCTGTGACGTGAACAGATAATGCTGACGGCTGTGACGTGAACAGATTATGCTGACAGCTTTGATGTAATCAGATACTGCTGACTGCTTTGATGTAAATAGATAATGCTGACGGCTTAGACATGAACAGATAATGCTGACTGCTTTGATGTAAACAGATAATGCTGACGGCTTTGACGTGAACATATAATGCTGATGGCTGTGACGTGAACAGATAAATGCTGACGGCTGAGACGTGAGCAGATAATGCTGACAGCTTTGATGTAAACAGATAACGCTGACTGCTTTGATCTAAACAGATAATGCTGACGGCTTTGACGTGAACAGATAATGCTGACGGCTGTGACATTAACAGATAAATGCTGACGGCTGTGACGTGAACAGAAAATGCTGACTGCTTTGGTGTAAAAAGATAATGCTGACGGCTTTGACGTGAACAGATAATGCTGACTGCTTTGATGTAAACAGATAATGCTGACGACTGTGCTACAAGTGCGTCGTGTCTGTCTCATAATGCTAAATGTGGAATGGCAAACCCTATGCATACCGTTACAATGAACATGAGAGAGGTGAATATGGACACTGCACACTGGGCAAGGTGGAGTTAAACATAGAAGCTGTCCTCACACTAGGGAAGATACAGCTAAACATGAAGCAAAGGGGAAGGCCGAGCTAAATATGGAACATGTCATTCTGGGTAGGTAGAGCTAAATTTAGACACTGGGAAAGTGGAGAAGATAGAGCTGAATATGGACACTGACAAAATGGAGAAAATACAGCTTAATAAGGACATGGTCACACTGAAGAAGATAAAGCTAGAAATGGAGAATGTCATTTAGGAGAAAATTGAGCTTAATATGGACACAGTCAAAGTGAAGAAGATAGAGAAAAATAGTGATACTGCCAAAGTAAAGATGGAGTTAAACACAGACATTGTCACACTCATTAAATTAGAGTCAAATATTACTGAGAAATAGTGCTAAATATTCCGGTCCAAATGAACGCTGGTCACAGTTTATAGTCGTAGTAAACTTTGTGCTTCTGGTAGTCGGTGACCGTTGCAATTTTCCTCCAATTTTAGACTGAAAGGATATCATACTTTCGTCCAGCTACTGATTTTAGTACATGGCGTTACACTGTCAGTTGCGGATTTCATTTGGAATGTTTTTTCGGCTGGGAAAAAAACACGATGTGGTTAACTTTAGATTGAGAAAATGTCGAGTGGTCTCTCACCACAGAATTAGTTGTGCCTTATGCGATTAAAATTAATCAGTGTGCAGCTGCTGATTGTTCGTAACTGCTGCTTTCGTCGATGATGAACTGCATTTCTAATATCGGGCTGTTTGTGTTAGCACCTCTGATGGCTGCCTTATGCTTTCAGTGCGTGTGTATGATAGTGGATATTCTGAGACAGCAGTGTTTATTTTTCCCCATTATGGATAGTTATGAACATTCTGTGTGTTTTTCGTTAGCATAGGAGCGGAGCAACTATATGGTGACCCATTAGCTATAAAGCTGAAACTAAGATTACCAGTGCTAAAAACATGGACACAGTCAACTGGGGAAGATACGGCTAAAGATGGACATGCCACATTAGGAAAGATAGACTTCAACATAGACTTTTCCGTGGGCATACAATAACAAGGGAAGAAGAGTTAGCGAAAGTAAACAAACAGAAACAAGATAGCCATTGTTAAACTGTTCTACCCACAACAGTATTTGTTCTCGTCGCGTGAACTCACCCCATCTTATAATTAAAGGGTGTTCCATTGATAGATAGATGAGATGTGCTGTCATTATTGTCTGGCATGGTTCAAGTATACACAAACATAGGGTTAACCACAGTAAGCCGATTCTCGTCTGTCATGTTGCTTGTGTCAATGAACTGACATCATGTCATCTACAGCATACCAAGAGAGGTATTTCCTGCGATGCTTGGAGTGCTTACTTTACAGATGGGAAATCTAACCATCCGCCCAACACCCTTTTCACCTGGTACTTTGCAAATGTGAGTTAAACTTTGTTTTTCTATCCCTCGAAAAGGTTGGTTTTAAAGAAGTTAGTTAGTTAGTTAGTTAGTTAGTTAGTTAGTTAGTTAGTTAGTTAGTTAGTTAGTTAGTTAGTTAGTTAGTTAGTTAGTTAGTTAGTTAGTTAGTTAGTTAGTTAGTTAGTTAGTTAGTTAGTTGGGTTATCATCATTGCACTCTGGACATATCCAAAGCTGCTCAGATCCTCCCCTCAGTATGAACCCCAACGCGCGATGGCTAATAGTACCAGTTCTATGTTAATTAACAAGTCTTCTGGCGTGTCTGGTGTGCGTCTCGTTTTTTGCTACGCCGATCTTAATTCCCAAGTCTGCCATTCTGACGAATGATGTGGATTCATGGTTAAAGTCCTCTATCCTTCCTATTTCTCTGAGGGAATTAATAATATCAGCATGATCCATAGGCTGAGCGTCGGTAGTGATAGCGGATCCAGCCAACCTGTCAGCTCTTTCATTTTTATCGATGCTTGCGTGTCCCGGAACAAAAATAAAGGTGTCTAGACGCACTGTGGACTTCTGTAATGATTCAAGCCATTGTCTTCGCACCGAACCTGCTTGACCCCTCCGGATCGTACTCATTGAATCACTGAGTATACATACGCGGGTGTATTTTTGTGTTTCGAGCCAGGCGAACGCTTGCGTCACTGCCATCACCTCTATTGCTATGCTTCTGGTTGTTATGGAGAAGGCGCCGTTGGCTTCTTTGACTGTTCTGCCGGCTGAGCGTGCTGTGAATGCCCATGCGCTTCTTTTTTGGAGTATAACATATCAGTCTGTGTAGATTAGTGCATCTGCTTCGTCTGAATTTTCACTGACGAGAGCGTTGACCTCTGCATTTACAGCAAGAGGATTTTCATCTTTACATCGCGTTAAGTGTGGCAATACAGGAAAATATACCCCCCAAAACAAACAAAAAACACACATGAGGCACAGGTATCCACTCTGCACCAGGGGTGATGTCAGTTAGGCTGCATATTTGCCTAATAACAATAACCAGAGCGTTTTCAATTGGGGAAAGGACCAGACCGTAGAACAGAATGATTTTAAAGCAGTTGCAGTGTATATAAGAATGTTTATGTGGTTGTGATTTCCTATCACCAAAATTACAGCTCTATGTGTCTGTTGGATTCTTTAAGGGGCGATGGGCACTTACTGCCTGCTGGGAGAATCACTTGGCCACACCACAAACTGCGCTACCTTTTTAACGCACACACATGTGCGGGTGCTCGCTCACTTACGCACACACATACACGTGCGGTTTGTGCGTGCGTGTTTGTGTAATCGGCGACACTGGTTTGGGGATTATGAACGCATCGGTGTAATTCCGAAACACCCAGTTTGTTTCATCTGCAGGCGAAAAAAAGGCAACATACTCCTTTTCTTTGATTTCAAGGAGATATTAGCATTGACTGCACAGTGCACGAACAAACTACTGAACATAACACTGCGTACGAAAACCACATACAGCCAACAAATGTTGGGGGTTGATCTGTGAAATCATGTAAATGGTAGGCGGCTAACTCTCTCTCTCTCTCTCTCTCTCTCTCTCTCTCTCTCTCTCTCTCTCTCTCTCTCTCACTCTCTCTCCATCTATCTATCTCTCTGTCTGTCTTTCTCTCTAAATGTGTGTGTGTGTGTGTGTGTGGGGTGGGGGCAGGGCGGGGCTTGTGCATATGTGTATGTGTGTGTGTGTCCATGTGTCGAAGTATAACAGTAAATGTTTACATATCATAACACTTGAATTATTCCGTTAGAAGCTTTAAATGAAGATTTCTATGTCTAAATGTACTGAAACACTTATCAATATGAGAGTATTGTACTGTAGTTTCCTATTAACCTCCCATCCCAGATTGGTTTCTGGTGACTTCCGTGTCTTGAGAGCAATGGCTGGCTACGTGCACAAGAGAGAAGTCGTCTGCTCTCTGCTGCAAGCTGTCCGCACAGAGCGGTCGATTATATCCGCCCATAACCACGTTTGCTAGACACTGATTTGTTGTTTTCCTTTGTGTACGACTTGGCTAATGCTGAAGTTATTTCCGTTCACTGAGTGACGTCGTGACGGCAGTTCCCACATTCTTCAGTAAATTGGATATCACAGAGATAATACAGGCCTACAAACCTTCTAGAAAAGACCTTACACTGGAAGTATCATCCAATTCTGAACTACTTATTCCGTAATATCTTGTCATCCCTTTGTGGGATGCAATTTTTCGTTATTTGAAGCCCTACTCTGGCTCTTGCCAGGGACCGCAATATAGCTCGGCCATAAATATGGTCAAATGGCTGAATGCGGTTTCTGGGACCTCTCCACTGGAGATCCTCATCCACATGGTGACACTTTGTGTCATCGGGTGTTTATTGCTTGTGTAATGTCTTGGTGTGGTAAAGGAAGTTAAATAGCTAGATTATTCCGTCGAGCAGGCTATCTGTTTGACAGACATGGCCACAGACTAATGTGACGAGTAGGGGAACCAGTCTGCGCTGTTTGTGTTTCTGTTACCATTATAGACCATGCTTGAATGTACTGTGGTAGATCATGTACCGCTTGAATGTACTGTGGTAGACCGTGTACCGCTTGAATGTACTGTGGTAGATCATGTACCACTTGAATATACCGTGGTAGATCATGTACCGCTTTAATGTACTGTGATAGATCAGGTACCGCTTGAATGTACTGTGATAGATCATGTACCGCTTGAATGTACTGTGGTAGATTATGTACCGCTTGAATGTACTGTGGTAGATCATGTACCGCTTGAATGTACTGTGGTAGATCATGTACCGCTTGAATGTACTGTGATAGATCATGTACCGCTTGAATGTACTGTGATAGATCATGTACCGCTTGAATGTACTGTGATAGATCATGTACCGCTTGAATGTACTGTGGTAGATCGTGTACCGCTTGAATGTACTGTGGTAGATCATGTACCGCTTGAATGTACTGTGGTAGATCATGTACCGCTTGAATGTACTGTGATAGATCAGGTACCGCTTGAATGTACTGTGATAGATTATGTACCGCTTGAATGTACTGTGGTAGATCATGTACCGCTTGAATGTACTGTGGTAGATTATGTACCGCTTGAATGTACTGTGGTAGATCATGTACCGCTCCGGCAGTTAGAGACAGTCTCCATTTTTTCCTAGGCACAGTGGATGAAAAGTAATGGATTTGGGAGCTCAAACACCTTTCCAGTGGCTGTGGAAGTTCAACAAGATACTGTAAGTTAATGCCACTTTATTGATGACAATGATAATGAACGATAATAATAAAGATAAAACGTCAACAACAGTGGTGATGAAAACCAGGCCGACAGACGAGTAGATATTTGATACAGATTGTTACTATGAGAGATAACCAACCATCGTATTATTATTTTCTTTTTGGGTGGAGGCAGGGGGTTATTTTATATCATTATTAAGTGCCTGTTTACTGATCAGACTTTACATTACGTGCAGTAATAGACCAGACTATTGAGCTGAATTCTTTACTCTTACATTGGAGCAATTGGCTTTGACTGGCGATATTAAAAAGAAATCTCTTGTGGGGGGGGGGGGGGACCAGAGTATGAAAAACAGACCTTTGAAATAAGAACAGGTATATGACAGTTGTATCACCTGTAACATTGTTTACTTTTGTACAAGGAGTTGCGCGGGTCAAGGTGTCGGGGCACGAATCAGACTTGTGCGGGATTTAAAAAAAAACAGTTTGCTAGGAGACACTGCATAAATCAGAAATTCAACAACTGATTCATGACAATTGCCGCCCAGGTGATGTGATCATATATACAGATGCATCTGTGTTAAGCAGCAGAATAAGTGCGCAGGGGTTCATTGCAATATTGAATGGACGTCATTTGGTACAGTAATGCCTAGGAAATGATATCACAACATAAATTTTGCGAATAGAAATAAAGACAGTCACAGCAACTTTTCACTGGCTTGAGAATCAGCTGTAACAGTCTCATAAAGCGTGCTGAGTTCAGAGTTTTGTTCAAGTGCCTAAGAAATGCATGCTCGTTCAGGGTGGCAAGAATTACGTTAGAGGTCCCCGGTTGTTAGCGTCCTTTGGATATTTTTTCCAGCAATGCAAGTGTGTTGAAAAACAAAGAGGCAGCAGATTAGCTGGTAAAGTGCCTCTGGGCGGTAACTCAAAGCATGACAAGCTAGATGGGGTTATGGTCCTTTGTGAGCAAGTGAGCCATCCGGAAGCGCTAATCTGAAGAAAATGTTGTGGAAAAGAGTGACCAGGAGTTTTAGCAGAGAAACACTGCGCTCAAATATTAGGCAAGACTTATAAACGCATAAGGAAAATGCTACTGGCACCATAACTGGAATTCTTAGCTGGCTGCTGAAGATGAAGACAGAGCACGTATGTGAAGGTCTTGAGTGCTGTGATGTCAGTTCCTGACTCAAGTGGACTCAACATGTATTATTCTTACTGTAAACAGATTCAATTATGAAGACAGCCATAGCTATCAACAAAAATTGGATGCACTCGCACAGAGCTGCTCAATCTACTGCACTCTGCTGGGATTTTATCCCTACTCCACTCCAGAAACTAGGTGCAATGTGTTATCTCTATCTACGTCACAGCACCCCCTTAAGTGCTCGGTCCCACGATGCAGCAGACACCTCAAGGTCACCTGTAACATTATAAGATAATCATACTTGATAGCATTCCACGTTAATTATCCCTTATATGCACCGACAAAAACAAGACTATGCGAATAATGCAAGCTAACGACAACTGAATGCTTCTAATAGAAACGCTCACTCGAGGTGCAGAAAAGCCACATTTCTCCCAGATTAACGGTACCTATAATGGAATCAAGGCCGAAGGGTTGCGATATCCATAGTACCGAGCCAAAGGGTTTACAACTCATGGTTTCTGGATACGTTAAAAAAACAATTGAGGTAACAATGTAAACGCAGATAGGGGAAACAAGCCGAGATACACGAATAAAATATACACAAGGCAAGAAAGCATTCGTGGTACTATGGAATATATAAAGGTAATACAAACGCGCACGCACACACACACACTCGCGCACGCACAGACGCACACACACACACACACGCGCGCGCGCGCGCACGGCAAACTTAGAATAGTTAGCTATATTGTCACATCAGCAGCTGTAAGCGACTCAACTATTTACTATCAAAACTGATAACATTCAGTGACAGGTGTCTATGCAGGAACTCAATGGTGGATCAGAAATACACAAATGGAAATGAGTAGATTAGCCCTCGGCCGAAACAAATTGTTGTCGACAAAGAGGTGAAGCAAAGACCGCCGTGCCCATTGGGACACACACTCAGAACACTTAATAACATGCCAGCTAGAATGTGCTGTCATTGGAACCCACAGAGCCTTAGTAACATTGAAAAAGAATTAGAGACTGAGATGCACAAGAAAAAGTGGCAACATCGTCAGTGTGGGCAGCAATGGCGGTAGTCCATCATCCTGTAGCAGGTTTGCGTAAAGTGGCTCTAGACACGACACAAGCCGCCGGTTGCTGTACCAGCTCTTCCATACCCACATGTCCTGGATCTTCTGTGTCCGCCTGGTTTCAATACTAGTTCACTTGACAAGTATTTGCCGTCCATGTACGTCTTGCTACCCAGTGAAAACATTCACTTGCTCTAGACTGGGAGTTGTTTGCCTAAAACACTTGGAAACATTTTCATAAGGAGATCGGAGCACTTATGGTCATATCCAATGTGCGACAAAGATTAATTCAAAAATGAACCCCCCCCCCCCCCCACCCCCCCCCCCCCCCCCCAAAAAAAAAAAAAAAAAACATGTTCTTGACCAGGAATGTTGAATGAATGTTAAATGTTGAATTGAGAATCGACATTACAGCACTCGGGACACTCCCATAAGCGCTCCCTCCCCATCTTCAACAGCAAGCGAATAGTTCCAATTCCGATGGCACCAGTAGCTGTCTGATTGTATATCCGTCTCATCCTTCCCCTGAGTGTTGAGCGTCGATCACATCCCTTGGTAACTCCTCGCAGCGCCATTCTTCTCTGACCGTAATGATCTATCTGCGCATTCGCACTGTTCACTCGCTCCTAAAGGGCTCTCACAATATCCGGCTTGTCATACATCAATTCACCACCAAGTGATGCAGAGCCAGCCAGTCTACCTGTCTGCTCATTTGCCACACACACTGGCATCACCTTGAAAAAATATCAAAGGGAGGATAACTACCCGAGACCTCTGAAGTGATACTTGCCACTCTGCACGAAACATGCCTTTCTTCACCTTTCTTAACATGCTCTGTGAGTCAGTTACAAGGATGACATGTGTGTACAGCTGATTCTCAAGCCAGCGGAAGGCAGCAGAGACTGCCTCCACCTCAATTCTCAAACCAGAAGTTGTGATATCATATCCAAAGCTTTGCTG
>CAJHNH020000782.1:33315-200815 GCA_905116865.2 Candidula unifasciata
GTAAAATAATGCCTCTCCAGAACATGTAAAATAATGCTCTCCAGACATGTAAAAATAATGCTCTCCATTTTTGTCCACGCTAATTCTACTCTCTAAACCAACGGTTCTCAACCTGTGAGTCATGACCACCCCGATGATATTGATTATTTAAACTTGAGTATGTAAAAATGTCGGCTCTGTGGCTAAGTCGATGCGAACGCTTCGTAATGCCGGGATGCTGGGTTCGATCCCAGCTGCGGGCCACGCGCCTTGCTTTGGTTTCGACAGTGGTATCAAGAAAGCCGACAGTCCAGAAAGATGTAAATTTGCCTAGCGAAACCACACAACAGCCAGGGGCTGTTAGTGTTGGTTCTGCAACGTCCTGTAAAGGATACGTAACTAACCATATGTAACAATAGTATCATGTCATTGCTTGCCTTGATTCTGGCAGCCGCATATTCTCAAGTGGTGGCTCCAGACGTGAACGCCTTCAATAAGGCCGTCTATAGCGCAGTTGTCATGGCAACTAATTTGTCGTCTGTGTTGAGGATAACAGCTCTGGACGTAAGTAGCATGTCTTTAACACACTCTACCAGCTGATCGTTTTCTTTGATTGATTGTTTGTGTCCGTTCTGGGTATATGTACGTTGTCAGCTGATCGTTTTCTTTGATTTATTGTTTGTGTCCGTTCTGGGTGTATGTACGTTGTCAGCTGATCGTTTTCTTTGATTGATTGTTTGTGTCCGTTCTGGGTGTATGTACGTTGTCAGCTGATCGTTTTCTTTGATTTATTGTTTGTGTCCGTTCTGGGTGTATGTACGTTGTCAGCTGATCGTTTTCATTGATTGATTGTTTGTGTCCGTCCTGGGTGTAATGTACGTTTGTCAGCTGATCGTTTTCTTTGATTGATTGTTTTCTTTGATGTTGTTGTGTCCGTTCTGGGTGTATGTACGTTGTCAGCTGATCGTTTTCTTTGATTGATTGTTTGTGTCCGTTCTGGGTGTATGTACGTTGTCAGCTGATCGTTTTCTTTGATTGATTGTTTGTGTCCGTCCTGGGTGTATGTACGTTGTCAGCTGATCGTTTTCTTTGATTGATTGTTTGTGTCCGTTCTGGGTGTATGTACGTTGTCAGCTGATCGTTTTCTTTGATTGATTGTTTGTGTCCGTTCTGGGTGTATGTACGTTGTCAGCTGATCGTTTTCATTGATTTATTGTTTGTGTCCGTTCTGGGTGTATGTACGTTGTCAGCTGATCGTTTTCATTGATTTATTGTTTATGTCCGTTCTGGGTGTATGTACGTTGTCAGCTGATCGTTTTCATTGATTTATTGTTTGTGTCCGTTCTGGGTGTATGTACGTTGTCAGCTGATCGTTTTCATTGATTTATTGTTTGTGTCCGTTCTGGGTGTGTGTACGTTGTCAGCTGATCGTTTTCTTTGATTTATTGTTTATGTCCGTTCTGGGTGTATGTACGTTGTCAGCTGATCGTTTTCTTTGATTTATTGTTTGTGTCCGTTCTGGGTGTATGTACGTTGTCAGCTGATCGTTTTCATTGATTTATTGTTTATGTCCGTTCTGGGTGTATGTACGTTGTCAGCTGATCGTTTTCTTTGATTTATTATTTGTGTCCGTTATGGGTGTGTATACGTTGTCAGCTGATCGTTTTCTTTGATTTATTGTTTGTGTCCGTTCTGGGTGTATGTACGTTGTCAGCTGATCATTTTCTTTGATTTATTGTTTGTGTCCGTTCTGGGTGTATGTACGTTGTCAGCTGATCGTTTTCTTTGATTTATTGTTTGTGTCCGTTATGGGTGTATATACGTTGTCAGCTGATCGTTTTCTTTGATTTATTGGTTGTGTCCGTTCTGGGTGTGTGCACGTTGTCAGCTGATCGTTTTCTTTGATTTATTGTTTGTGTCCGTTCTGGGTGTATGTACGTTGTCAGCTGATCGTTTTCTTTGATTTATTGTTTGTGTCCGTTCTGGGTGTATGTACGTTGTCAGCTGATCGTTTTCATTGATTTATTGTGTGTGTCCGTTCTGGGTGTATGTACGTTGTCAGCTGATCGTTTTCTTTGATTTATTGTTTATGTCCGTTCTGGGTGTGTGTACGTTGTCAGCTGATCGTTTTCTTTGATTTATTGTTTGTGTCCGTTCTGGGTGTATGTACGTTGTCAGCTGATCGTTTTCTTTGATTTATTGTTTATGTCCGTTCTGGGTGTATGTACGTTGTCAGCTGATCGTTTTCTTTGATTTATTGTTTGTGTCAGTTTTGGGTGTATGTACGTTGTCAGCTGATCGTTTTCATTGATTTATTGTGTGTGTCCGTTCTGGGTGTATGTACGTTGTCAGCTGGTCGTTTTCTTTGATTTATTGTTTGTGTCCGTTCCGGGTGTATGTACGTTGTCAGCTGATCGTTTTCATTGATTTATTGTTTATGTCCGTTCTGGGTGTAAGTGCGTTGTCAGCTGATCGTTTTCTTTGATTTATTGTTCATGTCCGTTCTGGGTGTAAGTGTGTTGTCACTGATCGTTTTCGTTGATTGTTTATGTCCGTTCTGGGTGTATGTACGTTATCAGCTTATCGTTTTTGTTGAATGATTATTTTCGTTCTGGGTGTATGTACGTTATCAGCTGATCGTTTTCGTTGATTGTTTATGTCCGTTCTTGGTGTACTGGCGTTGTCAGCTGATAGTTTCCGTTGATTTATTGTTTATGTCCCTTCTGGGTGTACGTGCGTTGTCAGCTGATCGTTTCCGTTGATTTATTGTTTATGTCCGTTCTTGGTGTACGTGCGTTGTCAGCTGATCGTTTCGTTGATTGTTTGTGTCCGTTCTTCATGAACTGCAGGCAGTCGATACCATTGTGGAAATTGATCTGATGCCAAATCGCCAAAAGCCGGGATCCAGTTAAACACCACATTCGTAGAGCCTAAACCACGGACAACTCAAGCAAAAGCAACATTTTACGAAATAAAGAAGTTTTTGTGTAATATTTCTTTGTCAATTAGAGACGAGAAAGAGAGTTATTAAAAGCTATGTAATCCTATCTTGATATATGTAAGTAAGTCATGATCAGTTGGTAAATTAGTCAAACATTATTTGGAAGCTACGGAGATGATTAGAATACCCTGGACAGTTAGAAAGAGTAATGAAAGTGTCTTGAAAGAAACTGACTCACGTAAAGAACTGATTGCCCACATCAGAAAAAAGATGATCTTCATTATTTGGTCATGTGATGAGAAGTAGAGAACTAGAATACACACTGGCAGTAGGAACGCTGGAGGGAAGGTGGGGCAGAAGTAGACCGAGAGACTAGATGCTGGACAGTTCGACGTCATGGAGGAAAATATATGTCAAAGTTGACTGAAACCTTATATTTCGTGTACTTTCACTCAACTCTGACACATGTGATCTTCGATGCTGCCATTTCAAGCTTTCCGACATCTTCTCTCCCGGTCTCCCTCTGTCTCTTTATTCCTTCAACTTTCCCACTCCCTCACGATCTACTCCAGTGTGTTCCGTCTCCTGTCTTGATCAGAGAATGTCAATTGTCTCCTTCTGATGTGAGCAATTAGTTCTTTTGTTGAATCAGTGTCCGCCCTGAGATCTTCATAACTAATTTGATCTGTCTATGATGTTGTCATGGATGCGACAATGAAAAACAACACATTAAAAATGAGAATCGTCAGATGTTTTGAAAACTAAACTTTGCAGTGTGGTGTAGAAACACGAGCAATGAACAAGCAATCAGAAAATTGAATGGAAATAAGGATTTACAGAAGAATATGTCGTATTTCATATGGAAATAAGGTTCTAGAAAGACTACGAATGAAAAGATAACTACTAAATAAAATAAACAGGAGAGAACTGAAATATTTTGGCCATATTAAAAGGCATAATACCTTGTTAAAACGTAGTGGAGGGAAAGATCGGGGGTAAAAAGCAAGAGTTAGACAACGACACAAGTGGGAGGACAACATCAAAAGATAGGCGAACAGCAATCCAAGAGAGTGTGCAACAGTAGTATAAAATAACGAAAAAGTGCTTCCCATATGGGAGCGGTTATTGATAGAGGGTACTGGATAGGTAGGTAGGTAAGTTGTACCAGACCAGGACATCACACAAGGTGGGTAGGTATGTTGTACCCCACCAGGACATCACACAAGGTAGGTAGGTAAGTTGTACCAGACCAGGACATCACACAAGGTGGGTAGGTATGTTGTACCCCACCAGGACATCACACAAGGTAGGTAGGTAAGTTGTACCCCACCAGGACATCCCACAAGGCCGGTAGGTAAGTTGTACCCCACCAGGACATCACACAAGGTAGGTAGGTAAGTTGTACCCCACCAGGACATCCCACAAGGCCGGTAGGTAAGTTGTACCAGACCAGGACATCCCACAAGGTGGGTAGGTAAGTTGTACCAGACCAGGACATCACACAAGGTGGGTAGGTATGTTGTACCCCACCAGGACATCCCACAAGGTGGGTAGGTAAGTTGTACCCCACCAGGACATCACACAAGGTGGGTAGGTATGTTGTACCCCACCAGGACATCACACAAGTTAGGTAGGTAAGTTGTACCCCACCAGGACATCACACAAGCGATAAACACCTTGTGACACAAAGTGTCAGCATACGGATGAGGATCACCCGTGGAGAGTTCCCAGAAACCATTTTCAGCCGTTCGGCCATATTTCAGGAACGGCTAAATTTAACCCCCCACCCCGGCAAAAGCCAGGGTGGAGCTTCAAAATAACTAAAAATTGCATCCCACAAGGGGATGGCGAGATTAAGGAACTAAGAATATCTGTCTGTCTGTCTGTCTGTCTGTCTGTCTGTCTGTCTGTCTGTCTGTCTGTCTGTCTGTCTGTCTGTCCTGTCTGTCTGTCTGTCTGTCTGTCTGTCTGTCTGTCTGTCTGTCTGTCTGTCTGTCTGTCTGTCTGTCTGTCTGTCTGTCTGTCTGTCTGTCTGTCTGTCTGTCTGTCTGTCTGTCTGTCTGTCTGTGCGTGCCTGTCTTTGTGTGCGTTTGTGCGTGTGCGTGAGAGAGAAAGAGAGAGGGAGAGAGAGATGGAGGGAGGGAGAGAGAGAGGGAGGGAGGGAGGGAGAGAGAGAGAGAGAGGGAGAGAGAGATGGAGGGAGGGAGAGAGAGAGGGAGGGAGGGAGGGAGAGAGAGAGAGAGGAAGAGAGAGAGAGAAAGAGAGAGAGAGAGAGAGAGAGAGAGAGAGAGAGAGAGAGAGAGAGAGGGAGAGAGAGAGAGAGAAAGAGAGAGAGACGCGGGACATCCTGCTTGTGATCGATAAGTTTTCCGGAAAGTTGTTATGGGAGCAAGGTACACCTCTGTTTTCCTCTCCGCAGGTCTTTCAGCTTTCTCTCCGCAGGTCTTTCAGCTTTCTCTCCGCAGGTCTTTCAGCTTTCTTGCTTGCAACCTAAACTTGTTCTGTCGTAGGTTATTTAAACATGAAATTATGTCAATTTAAATTCTGAATAGGTTACACAAGAGACACTATTAAACACAAGTCTTTCAACTTAGAGTTTGTACATAATTTAAGTTAACGTAACATTTTATCTTTTTTTTTTTGCAAGAGCAGCCGTAAACGTTCTGGAGCTTTCCAGCTTCATTGTCAAGAACATAATAGATAGTAGTAACTCAGTACTGCAGATATAAGTGTATCTCACTTTATGTTTGTTTCCTCCTTATTTTAGGTGCAGCCTACAAGCGCCTCTGACATTATTGTTATCTTTAAACTCTTGGATATTGCATCCATCAACACCCAGGGAGACGTGACACTGGCTCAGCGTGATGCGCCCAATTCTCAGATTCTGGCAGATCTGTGTCAGTCAATCAACAGTGGCAACTTTGTCATTGAAATCACCAGTGTTACAGATGCAGGAACGGTTGGTGCCAATTCTATCTGTGATCCTAATGTTATCAAATGTGTCACTGAAAAGAATTTTTTTTAAACTCAATTTATATTTTAAAAACGATTGGATTGCCGTTGCATTTAAAGCCGAACCTCCTCTATATAGATGGTAATACATGTCTTCCCCTGATAATAGTCCATATCGTGTAGCATTGGTAACCACTGACCATGTCTGTCCACGGCCTTCTGTCATGTGTAGCGTTGGTAACCACTGACCATGTCTGTCCACGGCTTTCTGTCACGTGTAGCGTTGTTAACCACTGACCATGTCTGTCCACGGCCTTCTGTCACGTGTAGCGTTGGTAACCACTGACCACGTCCGTCCGCGGCATTATGTGACGTGTAGCGTTGGTAACCATTGACCATGTCTGTCTACGGCCTTCTGTCCCGTGTAGCGTCGGTAACTATGTCTGTGCACGGCCTTCTGTCATGTGTAACGTCGGTAACTACGTCTGTCCACGGCCTTCTGTCATGTGTAGCGTTGGTAAAAACTGACCATGTCTGTCCACGGCCTTCTGTCACGTGTAGCGTTGGTAACCATTGATTATGTCTGTCCACGGCCGTCTGTCACGTGTAGCGTTGGAGATCATGTGTTTCCAAGGATATTCTGTCACTTGTACTTGTGGGGAAATAATTTCGGTTACATGCGTTCTTCCATGCCTCGATACCAAACAGAGCTAAATTTTCTCTCGGTGTCTCTTCTCTTCTCCTCCGACTTTCCTGTTGTGACGAGATTCTCCGTGTTTCCCATTTCTCATGGCGATTCCCAATACATAACCCAACTCTTCACCTGTTAGGATCATGGAGGTGTATCGTTGGAAGCCCAGAGACAAAAAACCAACGGTTTTTCTCTTCCTTCCGCTTCTTGAACCAGTGAATGATAACTTAGTCCTGTCCGTATCTTGATGTTGTAATTTTCGGTCTTTTTTGCCCTCCTCTTCTTCGACTATCTCCCAATGTTCCTTGATACACTCTTTGCAAAGGAATCATGCCTCACCACTCGCCCGAGCCAAGCTAGCCTGCGACGGTACACCACTATTTTGTATACTTTTTAGTTGTATGTTCTAAATATTTAATTAGTAAAATTCCTCAGCAGCATTTACATTCGAATGCCTGAATTCTCCTTTCCAATTCCACATTGAGAGTCCAGCTCTCACATCCTCATCAACTGACCTTTACTGCGATGCAGATTTGTCTCCTCTTCCACATTAATCGCACCTTTTCCTGTGTCATCACACTAGACAGGAGTTGTCGGGTGCAGAATCCTGTTACTGTCGACGCCGAGGTCCACGCACTTGTCAGCGACAATTCAGATAAGGCAGATGATCTACACAGATGGGTCCGTTGCACAAAAACACAAGAGCGCATGTGCAATCACAGCTCGTCACAGGCGGAACAGTTGAAGAAGCCAGCGGTGCCTTCTCCGTGACTACCAGCAGCATGAGGATGGAGGTGATGGCGGTGATACATCTATCATGTGACTGTAATCACAGGACTGTTCCCGCATGTGTGTGCTGAATGACTTTATGAATGTGATTCGGCCGGTCGAGAGAGGCTCCCTAAGCAGACAGTGGATTGAGTCATTGCGAAATGCCCCTGTGCATGCAGTTACCTTCAATTGTATCCCAGGATATGCAGGTGTAGTTGGCGATGAAACAGCTGATCGACTGCTGTTTCTGCCTCAGTTGTAAACAGCCAAGCCTATAGTTGATGCTGACATTGTTAGATACTGGATGATCTGAGGATTTGGGGAGCAGCGAGTCCACATCATTGCTAAGAATACTAAAATTGTGAGTTAAGATGGGCACAGTTATCTTGAAAGGCACACCGGACTACACGAAGTCTTGTTAATTAGCAAAGGACTGGCACTGATAACCGTGGGACGCTGATGTAAACGTTGAAGGAGGAACCTGACTACCTATGGACGTGTCCAGCATAGGCTACTGTGAAGATGAACCAACTCGTAACTCAGGCCTAACCGTGCAGCACTCAATGGTTGGCACTTGCTTTGGTTATTCTGTGTAAATGTTCTCTGCTTTCAATGTCATCAATCCATTTTTTGTAAACCTGTGGATGCGTTCTTGATCTCGTTTTAGCTCTTCCTAAAAGTAGCGCATGTGTTTCTGATTGCTGTTGATGTATTCTGACATAATGCGCAAACCATTTGCTCTTCTGCCTCTCACTGTTGTACACAATGTGTTGTTTCCAAACCTTGTCGGATAGTACGAACCTACCATACAACCAGAAAGATGGCAGGGAATTGAATTGTTCAGGTAACATTTCTCAAGAATCATATTAGATTGTCAAAGTGTAAAATTGCAAAAGGATTTTGTTAGCTGTATCATTTTTAATTGAGCACACAGTTGCAACGCTTATCTGCAGTTGAAATATTTTATGTAGGATTAAAAAGTACAAGTATGCCATTTTGACGTCACTAGCGAATCTAGCATACGTACTAGACCATTTTTTTTTTCTTGTTCTGAAAGCAGTGGTCTCAGTGGGTGATATGAAAAACACCCCACGAGCCATATTGACTTCCATGACATTTTCTTGACACTTATTTCAAACCAGGACTACTTAAGAGCCCAGGTATTTTTAAAAAAAAAATGCTTTGATGTGGATTTGAACTGAAGACTTTAGGGCCTTCGGGCAAGCGTCTAGCCACTGCCCTCCCATGACTCCGTTTAATCGGGATATACATGTTCTATTGTCACACAATCCGCTCATATGAGGTTTTGCGTCACTGAAACATGTGGGCTTATAAACCTTGACGCCCTCCTTCCCCCACGCCCACCGGCATTGTACCGGTGGATAACGCCCCTTCTAACGCCCACCGGCAATGTGGTGGATAACGCCCCTCCCCTTCCCCACGCCCACCGGCAATGTACCGGTGGGTAACGCCCCTTCTCCCTTCCCCCACGCCCACCGGCAATGTACCGGTGGATAACGCCCCTTCTCCCTTCCCCCACGCCCACCGGCAATGTTCGTGGATAACGCCCCTTCTCCCTTCCCCATCGAGCTGTCTTTTTAAATATGTGTATATATTTCATTTTAAATATTTTTTCAGATCTATTTTTTTTTTACTTACTTGCAAATCCACGCTTTATTGTTGCAACGGATGAATGCTGTCCCTCACCCCCCCCCCCCCCACCCCTTTTTCTTTTTTTTTTTGGGGGGGGGGAGTTCATGACAGCATTCATCCGTTGCTCTGTTTGAACACTTGCCATGACATTGTCATCCTTCAGGCCAAGAGAACCGTCACCGCCCTAAGCCAACTCCTGTGGGCAGTGCCCGACAGCAAATACTCCCACCATACCACAACAGCCTTCACAACCCGCGTGGCAGCAGCCAACAACAACGTCGCTAGTGCCAACCACCGTAGAGTCACAGCAATATTCTAACTCGCCGTTGTCCGGCTACTCAGCAGGTATATATATATATATTTGTATATTTGTTATAGTTTATCTGTTTACTGAAATTCATTCGGACACCGAAGATTGTATTTGTTACATGGGTTAGGGAGGGAAAGAAAGAAAGAAAGAAAGAAAGAAAGAAAGAAAGAAAGAAAGAAAGAAAGAAAGAAAGAAAGAAAGAAAGAAAGAAAGAAAGAAAGAAAGAAAGAAAGAAAGAAAGAAAGAAAGAAAGAAAGAAAGAAAGAAAGAAAGAAAGAAAGAAAGAAAGAAAAAGAAAGCATAAGACATTAAAATAATGTGTGGGAGAAAGAGAAAGAAAGAAAGAAAGAAAGAAAGAAAGAAAGAAAGAAAGAAAGAAAGAAAGAAAGAAAGAAAGAAAGAAAGAAAGAAAGAAAGAAAGAAAGAAAGAAAGAAAGAAAGAAAGAAAGAAAGAAAGAAAGAAAGAAAGAAAGAAAAAAAAGAAAGAAAGAAAGACATTAAAATAATGTGTGGGAGAGAGACGGGGGGGGAGGTTAAAAAACACAGATCAAATGTAGTGTAATGTTTCTCTTTGTACTGGGTCTCACTGGTACTACTAAGACACTGGCTATTGTCTAGAGGTCGAGTTCACAGATCAGACGAGACGGATCTTCCTCCCAATCAACTGCCTCACTTCTTCACATGCTAGTTGACCAGAGTTGAGTAGCTTCATATTTATTTGTCCTAACACATGAGCTACGAGAACCATTTACCTGCCGAATATCAACTTTACAGCCAGACACCTACTTCATCCATCCGTTTCATGTGCTCGCTATTGAAGCATACAGCCACCGTTTGGACGGTCAACGGGGACACGCACACAACTGCACAATTAGCAGCCAGCAGGACACATCAGTCGTCTTTCTCTCACCTGTCTTTCAACATAACTTGCGATGCAGACGATCCGTTTCCACTGCATCCAGCTCTGGATCACTTCCACTCACTCTCGCTCGGGGGCCTTGTAACAGAATCACTCGCTGTTCAGCTAGTCCCCCAGATCTCGTGTTCCCGAGTCAACTCACATAATCTCACGCAGTCTTCATGTCTTCTATCTCTATCTATCTTCTTTTACCCCACCAGGACATCACACCCGATGACACAAAGTGCCACCATGTGGGTGAGGATCACCCGTGGAGAGGTCCCAGAAACCCCGTTTTAGCCATTCAACCATTTAGGCCGATATATGCGGCCGGCAAGAGCCAGAGTAGGGCTTTAAAAAAACGAAAAATTGCATCCCGCAAAGGGATGACAAAATGAGTAGCAGAGTCTTCATGTATACAACCGACGATTTATCCTACGTCTATCAACCAATCAAACCCCTTGTATTAATCCTATATTTAGCATCACTACAGGTAAAAACGTTTGACTGGTTAATGGTGTTTGCAATTTTCTTATCATACGATTGCTTCATTTTTAATTATCAAATCTTATCCAAAAGACGTTTTGAATAAACTCTTCTCTTTATGTTGTCTACTAATTATGCTTATAACAAGTAGGTATAAAATTGTGTACATAAACTAAGAAGAAGAAGAAGAAGAAGAAGAAGAAGAAGAAGAAGAAGAAGAAGAAGAAGAAGAAGAAGAAGAAGAAGAAGAAGAAGAAGAAGAAGAAGAAGAAAGAAAGAAGAAGAAGAAGAAGAAGAAGAAGAAGAAGAAGAAGAAGAAGAAGAAGAAGAAGAAGAAGAAGAAGAAGAAGAAGAAGAAGAAGAAGAAGAAGAAGAAGAGAAGAAGAAGAAGAAGAAGAAGAAGAAGAGAAGAAGAAGAAGAAGAGAAAGAAGAGAAGAAGAAGAAGAAGAAGAAGAAGAAGAAGAAAAAGAAGGAGAAGAAGAAGAAGAAAGAAATAAAGAAGAAGAAGAAGAAGAAGAAGAAGAAGAAGAAGAAGAAGAAGAAGAAGAAGAAGAAGAAGATGAAGAAGAAAAAGAAGAAGAAGAAGAAGAAGAAGAAGAAGAAGAAGAAGAAGAAGAAGAAGAAGAAGAAGAAGAAGAAGAAGAAGAGGAAGAAGAAGAAGAAGAAGAAGAAGAAGAAGAAGAAGAAGAAGAAGAAGAAGAAGAAGAAGAAGAAGAAGAAGAAGAAGAAGAAGAAGAAATAAAGAATCAATTAATCGCCTGCATATTTCTGCAACTGCCTGCCATTTTATATTTTCAGGTTCAATGGCAGGGATTGGCACTGGAATGCTAGCTCTAGGATTTGTCCTTGGCTTCGTTTTGGTGTTTGTCTTCAAGAGGTTTAGGAAGCCCACGTCTGATGCTGTTTACGACATGAAAAAGTTGGAAGAAGAGCAATCATAAAAGAGTACCTGTCACCAGTTCCATATACAAATCTCATAAAGTATCACATTTATGCATTGTGCTGATGTACGTAGTTAACACTGATTTCTGTAAATGTACTGTCAAATACGATCACACTGAAATGACTTTGCCCGTTCATGGTATGGTTTAGTAATTATTTGTATTGTATTGTTAATCATATCATATCGAATTCTCACATATATTGAAGTTTAATTAAACTATTTATGTTCTAAAACACCATATCCCATTGTCACGTGTAATAAAGTCTGAACTATGAATGTTTTAAAACACCATATCACATTGTCATGTGTACTGAAGTCTGAAATATGTGTGTTGTGAAACTGTTTTGTGAAAAGCGACATGTAGTAAAAGTAACAGTGAATAAATAAATAGTGTCATGTTTGATGATATCCTTGCTGTCTGATGTTCCCATTACATGCATGGCTAGCACACTCGCCCGAGGACCTGGTGGTCGTATATTTAAATCCCAGACAACCTGGAGATAAATTGATCTGGACCGTCAGATCAATATGCTCAAAAATATTAATCAGGAGCTGCTGTGAGAAGCAAATACCTTATCCAAGCCTGAAGTTAGCCACATATTATTAAAAGTGCGCGATAAATCTTTAAACCAACAGTTGGCGCTATCTACCCAAAGACGTGAAAATGGGTAGTTTAACGTTACAATGATGTGATATGTGAAACTAGTAGGTCGGCTAGTATTGCAGATCTCGGATACCATATTTAGCATCCAGTTGTGGCTGGGTACGTTTCTAGCTGCCACTTCTGCATTCGCTCTTAAAAGGGCGGTTAGCTCGCTATGTTGTGTTTTGCAGCTAGGCTGAGATAACTGCGTTTTTCAGCCCAACACGTTTTATTTTAGCAAACCCATAATTAGTCGCCTTTTACGGCATGCTTGTGAGGAAAACAGTGTCTAATAATCAATCAATCCTCATCGCGCCCAGAAGTATATAAAGCAGAGACAAACTGTCGCCTCTCATTTCAATCCTGAGCCATCTTCATCCTCAGTTTTGTTCTTGGCGTAGCCTTGAGTTCAGCCTCAAAGGTTCGCCTCCAAGTGCCTCTGGGCCTGCCTTTTTCTCGCTGCCCTTGTAGTTTCCAATGCATTTCTGGTCTCGGCTGTTACATCTTCTAAGTCTGTCATTTGTTGCAATCTAAAATTGCTGATTTTATCTTCCCATGTAAACCCCAACAATCTTATGAGAAGTTTTCCCTCAAAACCTCTGAGCATGTTCTCTTTCTGTTTTCCTAGTTTCTGCTCCAAAGAGGAGAACTTTCCTAACGCATGTTTTATATATCCTTTAGTTTAGTTTTAGTGCTGTAGATGTTTTATCTCTAGACACTCTGACGTCTGTTGTAAGCAGCATTTGCCTTTGCAATTCTCTGCTTGATTTCAACCACTACATTTTTATCACAGGAGATATTGCTTCCCAGGTAAGTGAAGTCAGTTACTGTTTCCAAACCTGTATTATCTAATACTATAGATCTTTCACTCTTGGGTTTTTCTCTAGCAGTTTTGTCTACCCCACCTACCCTTGCCCCCAAAGGGGCCCGGAACCCACACGGTACAATTAGAGGATAATGAAACAGCCAGTGTGAGAATCTTCATTATCGCTGTGGCGCTGCTACCAGTTTGCAATGAATCGATCCACATATAGGACTATGGACGATCGCCATCTTCTATCTTGAAAATGGAGGTCCCAAATTTCAGAATAAGCATTGCAGTTCAAAGCACAAACAAAGCAAACTAAAAGAATCATGCATGGAAAGGACACGTAATAACAGAGGTACCTAAATGAACAAAGTACTAATTCTCGGCTATCAATGCCAATCATTCACCTCTTTAAAAAAAAACAAGAGAAAAGACTCATTACACATGACATTAAATGCTTCAGTGAAGATTTCTGTCTTCACCAAAAAACATACGGGATTAACCATGACATCAGATTTATTTAATCATAGGAGGTGTTGCTTTTTTATAAGTTTATTTGTCTGTAAAAAGTTTGTATACAATAAATGCGTGACAACTGTATTGTCCGTGTTATATTTAATGGCGTCTGTGGTGTGCTTATATTTGTGCAGTAATATTTACTCGTGTTTGTATTTATATTACATGTGTCGGCGTGACTCTGCTAACATATAAACAACATTAGAAAGAGGAGCCTGACTGACTGACTTTCTACCCCACTGGGACATCACACAAGCGATAAACACCCGATGACACAAAGTGCCACCATGTGGATGATGATCGCTGTGGAGAGGTCCCAGAAACCGCGTTCAGACAATAGGCCATATTTATGGCCTGCCTATATTGCGGCCCCTGGCGAAAGCCAGGGTGGGGCTTCAAATAACAAAAAATTTCGTCCTAAAAAGGACGAAACTGGTTTACGTTATAAGCATAAAAAAGAGGAGCACGAAAACATAGCAGGCGGACAGGGGCGGGACGTGGGGAGAAGGGGGAGCAGAGGAAAGGATAGACAGGGCCACTCATCTTATTTACATTGCCTTCCATCAAATGTTGTGAAAAAGTGAAAAATTTGATATTTTAAACTGCATCAAATTATTTACATTTCAAGCAGTGTACACATGGGGAGGGGCCACAAAAAAGTTTACTAACATATAAACAAACACCAGAGAAATAGAAGGGGACACAACCACGTAGCTGGCGGACAGGGGCGGGAAAGGGGTTAGAGGCCGGAAAGGAAGATAGACTGGGCCACTCATTATATTTACATTTTAGCTTCAATTATTTCAACATTTGTAAAAGTTATATTTAGATAATTACCTAAATATTTATATTTATAGCAGAATGGAGAAGGGGGCACAAAAAGGGACTAAACGAACATATAAACTAACACCAGAGACAAGAAGGGAAAACAACCACATAGCAGGCGGACAGGGCGATAAGAAAGGAATTATAGTTAGGGCCGCTCATTGTATTTATAGCATTAAATAATTTGAACCTTAACAGAGGTGAACAAAGTATAAATCTGTCTCTATCTTCTTTAAAAACCTCACCAGGACATCGCACAAGCAATAAACACCCGATGACACAGAAGTGCCACCGTGTTAGTCATAATCGACCGCGGAAGGGTCCAAGAAACCGCATTCCGCCTTAGACCGTTACAGTCGCGCTGCATTGCGGCCTCTGGCGTAAGCCAGAGTAGGGCTTCAAATAAACGAAACAAATGTATCGCACGAAAGAATGACGTGACCACTCATTCCGTAACATTTCAAAATTAACAATTTAAATAACATGTCAATTATTTACATTGAGAGCAAAAAATGGGGGAGGGGCAACAAAAGAAGTGGGGGGGGGGGGGGGCACAAAAACCGGATTTTCGAACATATAAACGAACAAAGGAGAAGAGGAAAGGGAAAACGAAAACATAGTTCAAGGAGGTTTGGCTATATAGATAAATAAGATCGGGATAGTAACTGACTGACTTTCTACCCGACCAGGACATCACACAAGAGATAAACACCCGATGACACAGAGTGCCACCATGTGGGTGAGGATCACCGTGCAGAGGTCCCAGAAACCGCGTTCAGCCATTAGGCCATATTTATGGTCAGGCTATATTGCGGCCCCTGGCAAGAGCCAGAGTAGGGCTTCAAATAACGAAAAATGTCGTCCTAAATAGGACGGAAGTACTTTAATAGGACAGTAACTAATAGATTCCACAATGCAGACAATACAGTACAGACAACACGTGCGGACAACAACTATGGGTGAAAAGCAAGAATCTTTTAGTTGTTTAAGGTGAAACTCATCATCTGTCTTTCAGCAGAAAGAATCTTTTAGTTGTTTAAGATGTGACTCATCATCTGTCTCTCAGCAGAAAGAATCTTTTAGTTGTTTAAGGTGTAACTCATCATCTGTCTCTCAGCAGAAAGAATCTTTTAGTTGTTCAAGTTTTACCTCATCATCTGTCTCTCAGCAGCAAGAATCTTTTAGTTGTTCAAGGTTTACCTCATCATCTGTCTCTCAGCAGAAAGAATCTTTTAGTTGTTCAAGGTTTAACTCATCATCTGTCTCTCAGCGGTAAGAATCTTTTAGTTGTTTAAGATGTGACTCATCATCTGTCTCTCAGCAGAAAGAATCTTTTAGTTGTTTAAGATGTGACTCATCATCTGTCTCTCAGCGGTAAGAATCTTTTAGTTGTTCAAGGTTTAGCTCATCGTCTGTCTCTCAGCGGTAAGAATCTTTTAGTTGTTCAAGGTTTAGCTCATCATCTGTCTCTCAGCAGAAAGAATCTTTTAGTTGTTTAAGGTGTAACTCATCATCTGTCTCTCAGCAGAAAGAATCTTTTAGTTGTTTAAGATGTGACTCATCATCTGTCTCTCAGCAGAAAGAATCTTTTAGTTGTTTAAGGTGTAACTCATCATCTGTCTCTCAGCAGAAAGAATCTTTTAGTTGTTTAAGATGTGACTCATCATCTGTCTCCCATCGGTAAGAATCTTTTAGTTGTTCAAGGTTTAACTCACCTGTCTCCCAGCAGTATGAATCTTTTAGTTGTTCAAGGTTTAACTCACCATCTCTCTCTCAGCAGTAAGAATCCTTTAATTGTTCAAGGTTTAACTCATCATCTGTCTTAAAGGAGTACAACCTTTCCATTGACAGGGTTCATCTCATAATATGATTGTCAGCAGTAAGGATCTTTTTATTGTTGGAGTGCATTCTCATCACTGGACTGTTGGCATTAGAGATCTTTCCCTTTTTTAAGGTTACATCTAATTATCTGACAATTCCCAGTTACATGTCTGGACAGTGATCTTGCTATGATTACATACTATAATCAAGATTTTTACTGTGTTTCTGTGTGCATATTTTGTAACCTGCTCGAATAATCATGCCCATCTAAATCTAATTTATATAATCAATAGTAAAAAAAAACTGTCTGTTTTTATCTCAGCCTGTAGTATTTTGTCCACTATGTTCTCAGAAATCACATGTTTTCTGCTATCTAGTGTTTCATACGTTCTTGAATATTGTTTCAAGTTTTACATATAAACAACAGTGCAATTTCCATATGGCATTTTACTGACTTGTCTCTGAAATATTTTGTTGTTGCTTTGTTTCTAATCTGCCTTTCACCGCGCACAGTCTTTCCATCATGCCGAAGCTCTCGCTTCCAAGCCGAAACGTCACAACAACAGACCTATCCTCACACTTACCTGCCACCCTCACAACATCCGCGCCAAAAATATTTTCCTCAGGCATCTCTCCATCCTTAAAGCTGACCCTGCCACTAGCACGATTTTCTCCGAACCTCCTCTAGTGGCCTACAGGCATGATCGTAACCTCAAGGACATTCTAGTCAAGAGTAGGTTACGCCCAGCGTCTGAGCCTCACTTCGGCATGGTCTCTTAACACAGACCTGCATGTAGAACCTGTCCATATGTGGTCCAGGTGGCTAGTCTAGAATTCCCTAACGCCACCTTTCACATTCATGAAGCATTCTATTGTACCAGCCGCAATGTCATTTATGCCATCAACTGCAAGAGATGTGCATGAAATACATTGGTGAAAAAGGTCTTCGGCTGGCCGACAGGTTCAGTCATTGGATGTGCAAAATGTGCTCTGAAACCAGTACCGTTGCACTTCAATTCCCAGGATCACCAAGGTGTCCTCGACATGGAGGTGACAGCCATTAAATCTAGCCATTCCAGCGACAGAGTCCGCAGGTCTCTTGAGAATCGCTTTATTTATACTCTGTGGACTTTAACACCCTCCGGACTGAACTGCCAACACAGTTTCATTTAAACTTCCAGGGGATTGAACTGCGCTCACAGTTTTATCTCTAACCCCCCAGTTATGGCCCCTGGTACTCACAGGGGGTATTTATTCCCCCAGCCAACACGTGCAGTCATTCTGCTGAGAAACAACCGACCCCGCTGCCTTCGAGATACCAGCTAAGTGATTTTGTGTATCTGTGTAGTATTGTTTGATTTGTATGTGATGATGAAGGCTCCATAGCCGCAATGTTCATGTTTTGTTTGTATTTGTTATCTCGTGAAGCTTGCTAATATATTCTTCGTTTGGTTTTATATCTTTTCTTGATAATTTGGCTAAAGACTTTCAAAAAAAAGGTTCTTGCTCTAATGTCTTCAAAGCATCTACTATCTTATTGGATGACAATGCAAAAGTAGCTGAAATAGCTAGCCATTTATATCTGTTGCATTCTTGGCAGTTAAGATGATTTCCATTTATAGTTGTGTTCTTAACTTAGCTGATCATTTTATAAAACTATACCAGATATGGCTGTGCTAGTTTGCACTGGAGCATACATTTGTAGTCATCAGTTCATTAAGTTTTACTAATACAACACAGCCCAGAGAAAGAGAAAGAGAGATAGACAGAGAGAGAGAGAGGGAAAGAGAGAAAGAGAGAGAGAGAGAGAAGAGAGAGAGAAAGAGAGAGAGAGAGAGAGAGAGAGAGAGAGAGAGAGAGAGCACTGATCACATCATCCACTGGACACTGACATTGTTGTTTATTGCCACCACTTGTAAGAGAGAATAAGCTAGTCATCAGTTGCAGTTCCAACGGCACAGTGAACCAGTTGAGTTGAGTTGATTCAAGAACCAACATCTCAGCACTCGGGGCATTTCCATAAGCGCCGTACCCATCTTCAGCAGCCAGCGAAGAGTTCCGATGCTAATGGTGTCAGTGGCATTCTGATTAAACGTCCATCTTGGCTTTCCTTTGAGCCTCGAGCATCTGCCAGAACCTCTCGTCACTACCCCCTGCATCAATCTCACTAGACTTAGGTGGTCCATCTACTCCTCCGAACTGTACATGCTCTCCCTCAAGGTAATAACCACGTCTGCCCTATCATGTATCAGTATTCCACCAAGTTGTGCAGAGCCAGCCAGTCTGTCCATCTGTTCATTCCCAACACACTGGTGTGTCCTGGAGAAATAATCCAGACAATACTCCTACACCCTGTCCTCCACAGTAAGGCATGCCACTCTGCACAAAGATTACCTGTTCTGATTTTCCTCAGCATGCTTTCTGAGTCGGTCAAAATCATGATGTGTGTTTGTGTAATCTTATCTAACCAGCGGAAAGCTGCAGTGACCACCTCCATTCTTAAGCTGGATATTGTAGTATCACATGCTAGGCTCTCCTGCACCAAAGGTCAACCATTAACTTTTGCTAAGAAATCCCAAACACTTCTTTTGCCTCTTGACACTGAACCTTCTGTGTAAATAATCAAATTCTCTGAGCGAGCATTATCTTGAATTAATTGCTGAATTTTCACCTCAGTAGCACCTGCTGGCCAGTCTCTGCATTCCTGGCTCAGTGTGATTATGAGCCTACACAAGTCTGACTGTTCAGGTGGCACTTTGACCCACTTCTCTCCTCGCCTAATGTTCTCAAGGATGCAAACCTGTCTGATTGTGTCTTCTGTCTGAGCTATACATGACCTCCCTCTTATCAGCCGCTGACCATTAACTGCACCCTGAGCTTCGCGCAAAGGGTGGTCCTTGTCTGAATCTACCCTGAGATTTGACTTCGCCTGCAGCACCTTGTGTCTACCTGCAATAGTCGGTAAACCAAGGATGTATCGCATACACACAACTGGGGTGTCTCTGGTGCAACCCAGAATGACCCGCATAGCTGTGTTCTGTATGCGCTCTAGTTTGTTTATCTGACTATGGTAAGGAGTCCCAGGCCATAATCAACCAGTGACAAAATCAGGTGCTGATATAGTGTGAAAAGCATTCTCTGCTCTATGTCAATTGCAGCCATAGACTTAACTGCACTAAGTCCTTTATGGTATCTTGTCACAACACTCTCCACATGGTCCTTAAATGACAGGCTCCTGTCAAATGTAATTCCCAGATACTTCAGTTTGCTTTCTCTGTTGACGTTTTTACCATCTATCGTGAGACTTGGGACATTAGCTTTAAGGATCCTGTTGTCTAGAGAACACCACAAAACAGACGTCTTTTCGAGGTGGACTATAGCCCTCATTTCTGTACACTACTCAGTCACTTTGTATACTGTTGCTTGTAGCTCTCTGGCCGTTTGTTCCCTCTCTTCCCCCTGCCTATATGCAAGTATATCATCTGCAATAGTCAGTATCTTTCCAACTCCTGGTGCTTCTAGGCTTGCAATCTTGCTCGTATACACGTTGAAAAGCACAGGCAAGATGGCAAATCCCTGTGGCAGTCCTGGGACCAAAGTGCATGGTTCTGAGGTCCATGAGCCCAGTCGGAGAGCAACCTGATGTGAATTCAGGACAGCTGCAACCCAATTCACCAGCCATGGACTGACCTCCTTCTCCTTCATTGCAGTCATCAAGATTTCATATCTTACTTTGTTATAAACATCCTCGCGATCCAGTGCTACCGCCATAGTTTTCTGTCTGTTTTAGAACTCTTCGTAGAGGTCGAAAGCAAAAGTGGCTGCATTTGCCCAAGTGTCCTTTCCTGGCCTGTAACTTCCCAGACCTCTTGGGAGAAGCTTCCCCCTTTCCAAAAATTCTTGCAGCTTTACAGAAACTATCTTCTCCAAGACCTTCCCAAATGTGTTTTGTAAGGTGATGATTCTAAAGCCACAGAGCTTAGAATCAGTCACCCCATAACTGCTCCATTCCTGTGCCGAAGAAAACCAGGTAAGATGTCTATAACTGAGCCAAAATTGTGCATTAACTTTCATTTATGCCTGACTGAGATATTCGCACACTGGTCAATTTGACAATAACTGCTGTGTAGACTCTAAAATAACATTCCATTATAAAAGAATCCAAGCTTCAATAATCCTGCCATAACAATGACACATACCCAGTCTATATGTCACACATCAATACTATTACCATACATCCAGAGTGTACATGACAGATATCCAGGCTATGTGACCAATATCTAGTGTGTATGACAGATATCCTGAGTATATCCAGAGGAAATGGCAGATATCCAGACTATATGGCAGATATCTAGAGTACATGGCAGATATCTAGAGTACATAGCAGATATCTAGAGTATATGACAGATATCTAGAGTATATGGCAGATATCTAGAGTATATGGCAGATATTCAGGCTATATGACAGATATTCACGGCCATATGACATATATCCAGGCTATATGACAGATTTCTAGAGTATATGACAGATATACAGGCTATATATCAGATATTAAGGCTATATGATAAATATTCAGGGTATGAAATATCTATTTTATATAAGAGATATCCAGGCTACATGACAAACATCCAGGCTTATGACAGATATCCAGGCTATATGACAAATATCCAAGCTATATGACAGATATCCAGAATGGCAGATATCCAAAGTATGATTGGTATCCAGGCTATAAGACAGATATCCAGGGTATCACAGATATTCATGGTATATGACATATATCCAGGCTATATGGCAAATATCTATATGAAAAAAATCCAATGTATATAGCAGACATCAAGAGTAAATGGCAGGGTATATCCAGAGTATATGGCAGTTTGCTTTTTTGCACTGGAGTATCCATTTGATAGAGTCTATATCCAGAGTACATGGCAGATATAAAGAGTATATGACAAATATTCAGGCTATATGGCAGACGTCCAGGCTATATGACAGATACTCAGTCTATATGACAGACATCTAGCTATATGTCAGATATCCAGACTATATGACAGATATCCAGAAGATTTGGCAGATATCCAGAGTAAATGACATATTTCCAGACTAAATGACAGATATCCTGAATATGTGACAGACATTCAGACTTTATGACAGATATCCAGAGTATATGACAAATATGCAGGCTATATTACAGATATCCAGGCTATATGAGAGCATGTTTTGTTTATTACCATTGGACATAACATCACAACGGTCGCTCCATAGAAGCTTCTCATTTTCAAACTTTGTTTCTGCTTAATACTTTTAGGAAAGCAATTCTGAACAGTGAGAACAGTATAACAAACTTCAATTATTGGTGTGCTATGAAATGACACCAACAAAAACCACTAACAAATACACAAACAGAAGAACCAATAGGTTAAAAAAGTGCACACAAAAATCAAAATAATAAAGCATATGATCAGGAATAATTAATGGTAATCAAGGATGGTTTGTAGGATAATTCAAGAAAACCTAATAACTTTAATACTACAATCATGTCACAGCAAACCTTAGATATTCAACAATTCTCACACTACAATCATATCAAGACAGGCCCTTGGAGACATTTCAACAATCTTCACACTACAATCATATAAAGACATGTCCTTGGAGACATTTCAACAATCTTCACACTACAATCATATCAAGACATGCCCTTGGAGACATTTCAACAATCTTCACACTACAATCATACCAAGACAGGCCCTTGGGGACATTTCAACAATCTTCACACTAAAATCATATCAAGACAGGCCCTTGGAGACATTTCAACAATCTTCACACTACAATCATATCAAGACATGCCCTTGGAGACATTTCAACAATCTTCACACTACAATCATATCAAGACAGACCTTTAGAGACATTTCAACAATCTTCACACTACAATCATATCAAGACAGACCTTTAGAGACATTTCAACAATCTTCACACTACAATCATATCAAGACAGACCTTTAGAGACATTTTAACAATCTTCACACTACAATCATATCAAGACACGCCCTTGGAGACATTTCAACAATCTTCACACTACAATCATATCAAGACATGCCCTTGGAGACATTTCAACAATCTTCACACTACAATCATATCAAGACAGGCCCTTGGGGACATTTCAACAATCTTCACACTACAATCATATCAAGACAGGCCCTTGGAGACATTTCAACAATCTTCACACTACAATCATATCAAGACAGGCCCTTGGAGACATTTCAACAATCTTCACACTAAAATCATATCAAGACAGGCCCTTGGAGACATTTCAACAATCTTCACACTACAATCATATCAAGACAGACCCTTAGAGACATTTCAACAATCTTCACACTACAATCATATCAAGACATGCCATTGGAGACATTTCAACAATCTTCACACTACAATCAAATCAAGACAGACCCTTAGAGACATTTCAACAATCTTCACACTAAAATCATATCAAGACATGCCCTCGGAGAAATTTCAACAATCTTCACACTACAATCATATCAAGACAGACCCTTAGAGACATTTCAACAATCTTCACACTACAATCATATCAAGACACGCCCTTAGAGACATTTCAACAATCTTCACACTACAATCATATCAAGACAGACCCTTAGAGACATTTCAACAATCTTCACACTACAATCATATCAATACAGTCATGTCACAGCACATTGATGGAGACAATTCCAAAATCTTCACACCCCAATCCTATCAAGGCACATTATTAGAGACCACTTCAACAGTCTACACAACATGAATGGTAACAATTCTATCCTTTATTTTTGTCACAAATTTTGACTGACTGACTGACTTTCTACTCCATAAAGGATGACATCACACAAGCGATAAACACCTGATGACACAAAGTGCCACCATGTGGATGATGAGGATCACCCGTGGAGAGGTTCTGGAAATCTCGTTCACAGCCATAAGACCATATTTATAAGTAAAGTAAAGTAAAGATCCCTTTTCACGCCTTTAGGTGCATTGGGCATATGGGAAGAGCACCAATATTTTTACAGACCAATCGGTATTAGGACAGCCATCCTGGTACCCATTTTAGGCTGGGTCCACCTGCAACGTCCCATACCATGATAAAACTCCATGCAGCCAGCAGTGAGTTTTGATCGCGGTACATTGGGATTACAAGTCGGACTTGCAACGCCTAAGCCATGGACATCGCTGACCATATTTATGGTCGGGCTATATTGCCGCCCCTGGCAAGAGCCAGGATGGGGCTTCAAAATAGCAAAAAAATTGCATCTCACAAGGGGATGACTAGTGTGTAATTAGTCACAAATGTTGTCAGGTGACACAGTAAATATTGAAAAATACTATCATGATTTAATAACAATGCCTTCTAACTATTCGGCACCATGTTTTTTTCATGATTCCGCACTTCTGTTCTGCTGGAACTGTTTAATTAGAAACTAAGGATCAAAATGTTAATCACTGATTTATGATGATGAATGTCTTCAAATGTAAAATAAATATAATAGGCTGCTGGTACTAATCATGGTTGGAGGCAACTCTTGCTGTCAGCATTCTCTCTTTCTCAAGTTCTTTCTCTAAATTATGTGCCCTTGTCAGCTCTTCTTTCTGTTTCTGCTGCTGAAGTTTCAATGCTCGTTTCTAATTTAAAAAAAAAAAAAAAAAAAAAGGCACAATGAAGTTAGATTTTTATTACTGATGTGTTCATCAAGAGAATCATGAAAACAAATGTATTCTATGTTTTTCAGTGGCTCCAAGATTAACTAGTTAAGTAATGTTTTTTCGCAAAAGGGCTTCATTTTTTGACTACAAAATTGACCTACGAATGGCTAGTAAAAATCATCACAGCCAAAGAAGAAATGATATTTTTCACCAATTGACATGTGTAAGTATTTTAAGTTTTCATGCACGCCAGATAAATGTAAACACTGGTTCATTGTTTGTCCCCAAGATCAAGCTATAAGGTGGTGCTTGGAAATTTCCCAGATGACCAGTTTGAGGACAGTGTAGAATAGCTATCAAAAGAGAACAACATTCTTTTGTTATGGACCGACCTAAATATTCTGATGTTACTGTTATCTCTGGCAATACATAATATATATTTTCAAAATTCCATAAAATTTCAGAACACTGTGGCCATCAATTTCTAGTATGAAGAGGATATTCTGAAGATGCTCAGTTTGTTTATGTGAATGAATGTTGCATTCACACCTTCCTGGAAGTGTTCTGCCCATCTTTTCTTCTACTCAGTATTGGATGTCAGAATTATACCTTTCTTTCTTTTAATGGGACCACCCCACAGTTTGAAAGTACTTTTAACTGTTTTACTATTTCCACTCTTAGCTGTGTGTTTCTTTAGCTAATCTATCAACATATGCTCTCTTATCTCACCTTTCACAACTTTTATCTTTCTTGTTGTAACTTTCTCTAGCCCTGATTTCTTGTTCCACTGTTTTAGCCCTGCATATAGCAAGCTTCAGAGCCTTTCTTTCCTGAATACACTGTCAAGTGGCATCACTCATCCAAGGTTTTCCATCATGCTTCTTAGTCCTGCACTAATTGTTGCTGCTTCTAAAACTGTGGTCTTTACATCATTCTATTCTTCCTCAATGCACTGATCTCCCCTCTAATTCCAGTGCTTCAATTCATCTTCATAATATTTGGTCACTGGCCACATCTGCTCCAATGTATGCTCTGACATCCAACAAAGATCGTCTATATTTGTTGTTTATACAGAGGTGGTCAATTTAACTCTTAGTCACTCTTTGTGTTGAGTGCCAAGTTAATTTATGAATATTAATATGAGCAAAGATGGCACCTCAAATTACTAGATCTGACTGCATACAAAATTCAGCTAGTAGTTCTCCATTTTCATTTATTGTGTTAAATCCTTCCTTTCCCATTGCTCTCTCAACACCTATATTTTCACTACCTTATTTTGCGTTAAAATCTCTCATAACTACCACTAGGTCATGTTAGGCTATTTTATTTACTCGATGCTGCATTTGGTCATAAAATTCATCTTTATCCTTAGTCTTGACCTCATTAGTTGGGGTATAACACTGAATGATGGTATTGAAATAGTATTCTAGCAGACATTTTGCGGTTCTGGGTGTCATCATAATGCCTACTCCTTCCTTGTATTTTTCTATCTTCTCTCCCTGCGTTTGTAAGGGAGCCAAGGTAAATTATTTTAAAAAATGCGGCATGATGCAGTTTAAAGTCAAATACTATCTCACAATCGTTTATTTCATATTATCTAACTTTATTACATTTCAGTTGAGCAGCTGTTTTTAATGTTTTTTATCTTCATTTTCTATGCCTTGGCATACTTACATTTTCTCTGCCTGGGCAAACTTCTACATCTTAATGCTTCGGTAAAGAGATGTTCTTTGTGCAGCGTCAGCTGCAGATTTATTCCAGTGCTGACACAAAAATTATCTGAGTGTTTGTATCTTTAGTTGCAATCTATCCATAGGTCTTCCTCCTTAACCCTTTCACCCAAAATGCTTAAAAAAAAAAAAAGTGGTTCACTGGAATTTCTGAAGAAATCCTTTAACAAAATTCTCTTTTTACAAAGGTAACAATAAATTGTAAAAAAAAAAATTATTTTTAAATCTACATTCCTGACATTTTGTTTCAAACTATATAAAGATTTATAAAGGTAGTAATAAAAAAAAAAAAAAAAAAGAACACAGTCATTCATTAAATTGTATGCATTTCCTGGGTCATAAAGCAAACATGTATGGGGTGACTCATGTCATGACCTCTATCAATGAGGTTTATGGGAAAATTTTTAATCAGCCCAGCTTTAAAAAAAGCTATTGGATTTACAAGGAAAACTCTCTAAATGCTGCAATTAGTTAACATATTTATATCTGGGCCAACTAAACACTAAACAGTCACAAATATAACAAACAGCTTTAAACTTGACTTTTCTAGAATATGTTACTGCAGAAATGGCAATATATCAGCATTTACAGGACTGTGTCACAGCCAGAAGTGATTAGTTTTGAGCATTCTCGGAGTGACAGTGTTAAAAAAAACTAACCCCATTAATTATGTCTGGGAATGAGAACATCCTTTCACTTAACATTTTCAAGCCACAGAGCCCTCTAAAGCTTTGTGTCCAGTTGATGGAAGCTTATTTTAATGCTTCATAGATTCTGTTTTAAATACTGTGCAATTTTATTATAAAGCTAGAAAGTACAAAGAAATTAATTATTCAAAACAATGTCTTTTCGTAGTAAATTTAAATAATGTAGACACAAACAACACACTGCACTATTTATTGCTTGGCGTATTTCTCTGTTCGCTGCATTACTACGGAATGAAATCAACATGTAATGAAACAGATTTTTTTTTAAATCCCTTAAGCATTGTCAAGTTAGTTCATACATCTCTCCACTGGAAATTCAAAATCAGCTATAAGATTACATAACTGGGTTTCAAATGGAAATGCTTTACAACAGTCTTAAGCTAGCCGGTCATCTTCACTGCTCATGTTGTCTATTACGGGTGCTCACCTTTAGTCTCTTAGACTTCTCGTGAAGGTCTGTCATCTCTTTCCTCAGCCTGAGCAGTTTACTATGATACAGCCTGGCTTTGGTCATCTGGAAAATATAAGTATCTATGGACAATTCTGTTACTTCAAATTAAAATGTTAGCTAGCAAAGCTTCACATTCCAATGTTTGCTAATACTTAAAATAAGTAATTCATGAGAAGCAGTCACTTCATTCAGGACACACAAATCATACAATCTATCAGGGGATTAGCATACCAATTCTGAACACGGGCAAAATACAAACTATGTGCAAACCCCAGTATGAACATTTTACACATATTCCATAGATGTTCTAATTATGACATTTTGCCAGGGCAGTGTCATTCATAATTTTTAGCTGCAAGAAATATTTATTGTTTGAAAAACATTCTTCTTCTAACCTTTATCCCCAACACAGCACAGACCTAATCCAACTAACTCAAAGTTGTTCTACCTGGTTTTTTTTTTCTGCCACAGTGTGTAGCTAATGCCATGTTCTCCCCATCTGTTTTTTATTGTTGTTTTTTTTTCCACTCCATTCTCTTCTCTGTGCATTTTATCACACTGCTTTTATTCCTCTGATCCTGTGGTTCAGTGCAAGGACTTTCATATTATATTATTATCAGGTTTCCTGAGTCTATGTACTATCCAATCCCAACACCTTTTCTTCATCTCTTGATTCAGTAGAATTTGTTAAGTTGCCCCCCCCCCCCTTCACTCCACATTAGTTATTTTTACACACAAATAGCTTTTCATTATTCACTTTGCTGAAATGAGCGAGGTTATTGTTTCCCAACCATTTTTGTGCAATGCCCCACCTAAGCTTTTTTAGAATTATTATGACCCCCTATGTAACTTACTCTAAAGAGTCTACTTTCAAATCCCCCCCCCCCCCCCCCCCCCCCACAATCAAACTGCCCCCTGTAGGGCGGTAGGTGCCACGTTCAGAAAGACTAGGTTAGATCTTATAATCTCGGATCAAAAGCATGTACGCCATTATTAGATTCTTTGTTGGTTAACACCTTCCACGGCCAGGCTTCAGTTCGCATCTTTTATAGTTAAAGAGACAGACATGGTACCTCTAAGGCATTCCACTAACTGTCCTAAAATTGTTGATACATGTGCCTGAGGTGCAAAATGTAATCATCTCAACTGGTTCTTGGAAATACATGTATATGCATGTACATATACTACAAAATATAATCTGAACTGAACTACACTGGTCTTGATGATACTCAGACACAGAGTACAATTATGAACTGAATCTGTATGATATTCACCTCTAGTGCACTACGATGATAATCTTAATCAAATGAATCCTGATGAACTTGTTTCAGATGTGTTATAGTAATAATATCTGTGAGTTAAAAAAAAAACCATTCACCCAGGATTGCCCCAGGAATCACCTTTATCTCCAGTACACTTTAAGATTTTCACTAGTGAAGTGACAAAATATTAAATCACAGGTGAAGGAAGAACACTCTCATACGCTTATAACATACTTGTGTACCGCGAGACAAGAATTATAAGCAGAATTGTAGAAGAACTCCAGAAGGAACTGGGATGCATAGAAGATTGGTGTTAAACCTTGGGAGCACAGATTAACCTTGCAAAAGCAACTGCAAGTTGGTTCTCTGTAAACAGCCATACAGTACACATAATAACACCCTGTGTGCATATGAATGGTGAAGATATAGCAAATATCAGTAGTTTTGCCTGAGCTTCATCTAGCACAGTTTCTATAACATTCTGCTGACCTTCATAGAGAGGATTATAAACAGTAGGAGTGATGTCCCAGTTCTCTGTCACAAGATATGTGGAGGCCATGTTGTCAGGCTTACATTTTTCAAGGCAACAAGACACAAAGTAATTGTGTAAGCATTCAGATAGATACTTTGACTTTTCCAAGCAAGCTTTGATACACAGAAGTAGAGTACTGACTCTGATATACAGTGATAGTCTGGGCTATAAAAAGACCAGCCACAACTGTGGATATCTTTTCGCTGCTTATCTTATGAAGGCAGGGCATCACATATAAGTGTGCAGGTCTTTGTCTATCTCAAAGTTCAGTGTCTAACTGTGGAATGTAGTTGTGCAATGATTACTTCCTTTAAGCAGATTCCACCCAAGGTAATAGCTCAGTTTATTCACAGACAGGTTTCCCTATAGTTTTTAAATATACAAGTTGATGAGAGCAAACCCTGCTAAATTCTGTGACTGAGGTGGAATTGTCAGCCATGTTGCTCCATTGAGGACTGTACCCCAGAACCTCTGTTTTTGTAAGCAAGAGTTCAGTCACTAAGCTACTGTGATTTTAATTTATGAAACTCTTCTTTGTATGAAAACAAACTTACTGTGTCTTTTAGATCTGTGATTGCCTGACAGTCAGTAAACTTGGAGATCTCCTGCTGTACTGTTTCTATCAGAACAGACTGACTGGATCTATGGGGAAGGATTAAAGAGGAAATCTACAGTGTGTAATCAAGGAATATACAGAGTGACTGGATTTATTGTAAAGGATTAAAGAGGGAATCTACAATTTGTGATCAAAGAAAGTACAGACTGACTGGATCTACAATGTGGATTGAAGGAATATATAGACTGAAGGATTATAAAGTTTGATTCTTCTTCTCAAAGTCCATGCCATGTGGCATTGGTAGTCATGTCTATCCATAACCTTCTGTCTCGTGTACTTTCAATAAAGTCTGACACAGACGATCCTCTGTGCCCAGATGTCAAACTGTCCAACATCTTCTCTCTCGGTCTCCCTCTGCCTCCCTAAAGTCTCATCACCAAGGACTCAAGACAGATGTACCTCTTAGGGAAAAATCCAGGCCTCCCGCCTACTATCCCAGTCACTCACCGAAGGATCGCTGATTAACCATCTTGTCAATCAGCCTCCAATACTTTTCCCCCATCACAACTTACAATTCTTTGTAATTAGTTAGTTGATCTTTGCTCTTGAGCCTAGAGCGGCATATAGAGCACAGAGCATAGCTCTCCATGTCTGGCGGTTTGTAATGCTTAACAGAGTTCCTTTTTTGGTGCAACCTAAGCATTTTTGTTATAATTTGTGAGTGTGTATGTGTGTTTGTTGCTATATTTTTTAAGCAAATTAATGTCTGCATTTTTTAAAACCAAAGCTGATGATCTAAGCAGGCTGAATGTCGTTAATGTATTTTTCTCTCGAATGGCTGGCTGACTGTCTGCATTTATTGTTATCATCCCTAAAATTTTCTTCTTAACTACACTTAATTTGTACAATCTCAGTGGTTGTTCGTTGTTTACAGGACAGGCAGAATGTGAAATAACTAACAGAAATTATGGTGTTACATTATTGTTTTCAAATGTTTTGAGCTACAACATTAAAGCGGTTTTTGGGCATCATTTTTTAAAACAGAATTCAAGAATTCAACTATAGACTAAATCATTCATCTGATTGTCATCTGGAACTCACAGTTAGTTCAGCTGAAATCTTTAATGCTTCTAAAACTATTCTCACTCAGCTCAATCAGTTTTGTTATACATATGCTGTTGGCAACTTTTCATCTTTCCGGATTACACTATGTTGTATTACATTTTGCTATATTGGGATGTATGGGAATCACAGCCCATTTTGATGGCAAAAGGGAAATGCAAGAGCAGCTAACGCTAAGAAGTCTTCTATAAGTTTACAGGATCTTAGGCTCATTATTGCCATTTTAGGTTGTCTTTTTTCTCAACTGTTTAGTTCCTAACCTCATAATCATCATCATAGTTCCTTTATACCATATGTTAAGTTGTCAGTCACTAATGACTATCTGACAAATTTGCTCAATGTCAGCCAGATGCCCTGGTCTTGATATTTGCATATTTGACCCAACATAGAATCAATTTCTCCTCTTTTTTATATTCCTCTCCTGATGTTCCCCCTCCATGCAACATGATCCAAGGCATCCTGTTCTCATTAATCTACCTCAAGAGCTCTGTCAATATTGTACCACTGAATGTCTCTTTATATCCTATAAGGGAATTTTGTGGGACTGTTTAACTGAAACAGTGAAGCTGAAACCTCTGGTGGCTAATAACACACATAAATGTTGTGAGACAAAATCTATTTGACACTTACTTTCCTGATAGATACTCTTCAAAATCAGGTCAATGTTGTGATGTAATTGCTGCTCTGCTGATTTTTCACTTTCTCTTGTATTTTCAGGTTCATTACTGATCAAGTCATGGTCATTATGACCTTCTTCTGCAGCCGCTTCTAAATGATTGTGTGAGTTCTGATCTAAAGGACTGTCAGTGTCTGTTTGTGGTGTTACATTGTTTACTTCTTGTGATGTACTGTCTATTAATTGTGAATGTTCACTTCCATCATGTGCTATGGTGACATCTGGTATGGTAGCATCATCACACTTAATGTCTCCCTCAGCAGGTGCTCCATCTGTCCTTGAAACACTACTGTCCTGATGAAACAATGGGACACAAATATTCTAAATGAAAATATTCTCAATAAAAGGACTTCATGAGGTGCTAATATTTTAATATAATTATAAAGTATAGCTCCTATGTTAGGGTAGGTGTCTTTCTTGCTCAGTGTGTTCTGGGGCAGTCCTGCCAAAAGAAAGTCAAAACCACAGACTGATCAGGGAAATTAGACACAGACAATCAACCATAGACTGATCAGGAAAATTAGACACAGACAATCAACCATAGACTGATCAGGGAAATTAGACACAGACAATAAACCACAGACTGATCAGGGAAATTAGACACAGACAATCAACCATAGACTGATCAGGGAAATTAGACACAGACAATCAACCATAGACTGATCAGGGAAATTAGACACAGACAATCAACCATAGACTGATCAGGGAAATTAGACACAGACAATCAACCATAGACTGATCAGGGAAATTAGACACAGACAATCAACCATAGACTGATCAGGGAAATTAGACACAGACAATCAACCATAGACTGATCAGGGAAATTAGACACAGACAATCAACCATATACTGATCAGGGAAATTAGACACAGACAATCAACCATAGACTGATCTGACGCTAGTTAACATCTCCCGACTTTACCTTTACCTTTAGGTGAACAATTACTTACTTTCACATAAATGTAAGATCTAAACAAGACTAGCAACCTCTTGTGGTGAAAATACCCTTTAATATGACACATCTTTGTATGGAATAAACCGTTTAGCACTGATATTATTATCTGTTGTAAACAGTTTTTTATCTCTACTTGTACCTTTTGTTGGCAAAAAATAAAATATACTAGAACTTCAATTGCTGTTTCAGATATGGAACATGAAGAATGAAAATAAGGATAGAGAAAGAAAGGTGGTTGGAGGGGGGGGGGTGTCAGTGTAGTGGAGCTATAACTGCAGAAGGAGGAGGAGGAAGCTCTAAGGAGAAGAATAGAAATGTAAGACTGAAATGTGTCGAATCTTGTTGTAGACGTTCTCAACCTAGTTAGTTTTTCAAAGGCATGTAATCCTAAATATTTGGTACTGGTTTTCTTCTTTTAAAATAATTAAATGTCGTCAGTGAACCTACATCAGCGGTGTCGACTTCAGAGTCACACTATTGTTTTAAACAGTGTTTAACTCTTTGAGTCCCAAGGAACGCATCACGCGCTAACTGGTTACTACCTGGCGGCCCAATCAGCGCGTGACGTGTAACGGTTTTTAATTTACCACTTATCGGTAATTACACGCAAATTTAAACTTCCTTTCCGGTTCTCATGTGTGTAGTGAACACACGTGGAGTGCATTTGTTGGGGTCTGGTGAGTTTTTTAACGCTTTAAATCAATATTTGTGTGGTCTACTACAGTACCAAACAATAGTCTGAAAACAATATGTCCGATCAGTAATCGTCTTCATGCCCAGCAAAGCGACTTACTGCTTTAGAAGCATCAAATTTGATAAAATCATCAAATTTGATAAAACAGTGGATCGATCTAAGTAACGTGGAGTTGGATAATGATAGTAGCGATGTGGAATTTCCCCAAACCGTTGACGAGTCAAGTTTTGATGAGGATGTGTTCGTAATTTACCTCCTGCTAAAAGGACAAAACTAATTCTGCCATGACAACACAAAAGAATAGTGGTGCTGAAGCACCTCGTAACGCGACATCAGCTAGTCCAAATGTCAGCGCTTCTAGTACTACTATCCATATCATCTAAAACCATAGATATATATCTATGAACAGGTTGACACGTTTACAGTGCCTTTACAGTTTTTTCTATGTGAGGAATTCAATTGTTTTTAGAAAAGTCACTGTTTGTGCCACTGGAGAATATATTATGACGTGTTATAGTAGTGTTATTAAAATTGCTATGGAACAACAACTATTGCACAGTTTGCTTTAATATGATGCATTTTGGATATATTATATCAAAAATTTTTGGAATCAGCTTCTGGGTAAGTGAAAAAAAACTTGTTCATAATTTACTTACCTCTTAAACTAAGTCACTGTTTAAGTTTTCTCTACTAAATACTAACTAACAGTATAATTGTTTGTTGTAGCAGTATGCTAACATTAATCCTTATCCATTTATGTTTATTTTCATGTATGATATGTGTATGTTGGACATCAGCTGCAGTTGTGTGGTTTGTGTTTTAAAGTGCTGCAGTCGTTAAAATTCAAAATCATATCCCCCCCCCCCCCCCCCCCCCCCCCTTTGGGCCTCTGATGCAAAACCCCCTGGGACTCAAAGAGTTAAATCAGTTTTTATGGAGAATCTCATGGTATGTAGTAAATAAAATTAAATAGTTTTTACTGTTAGTTCTCAGTGTACGGTGTAGTGTAGCTTCTGTCTGTACACAAACGTGTCTGACTCTTATCGTAAACAACATAAAGTACGTATATTAAAATTGCATTTCTTAATCAATCTCGGTAACGAAGTGATATCTGAACATCGGAGTTGATTTAACAGATTACCATTATTGTCAGAGTAATCCTGGAGACAAGACTTCCTTTTGTTGACAAGCTTGTGATCTACCGGAGGTTAAAGGTCAGCATCCTCTAAAAACATAAATGGTCTATCTATTATAAACAAAGAATCAAAAAATATTTGTCGTAAAATTTCATTTTTTTTTTTTTTTACTTAACATTATTTTTATCGCCAACGCTCATATCAGTGAAAATTCAGACGAGGCACATATATTTACACACTGATGTACACAAACGAATCTGTAATACACCAGCAAAGAAGCGCATGGGCGTTCACAGTACGCTCAGTGGGCAGAACAGTCAAAGAAGCCAACGGCGCCTTCTCCATGACAACCAGCAGCATGGCGATGGAGGTAGTCTGGTAATCTTGTCATCGTAGTTTCAGCTTCATAGCGGTCACCCGGTAGTTGTTCCGCTCCTGTGCCAAAGAAAAACACACATAATGTTTATCACAGTCCATTGTGGAAAGATTGACAGACTGCTGTCTCAGCATATGCACTAGCATTCACACGCAATAAAAGTATACGGTAGCTATCCGAAGTGCCAGCACAAACAGTCCGACATTAGAAATGCAGTTCATCATGGATGTTAACACTAGTGACTAGAAAAAGTCACCAACAGATCAGCAGTTGCACAAGCGATGAATTTTAATCACATAATGACACCACCGATATTGCGACAACCGATATTTTCTGAATCTACAATTCACACCACCACGAAAAACAGTGTCACGCCATGCACTTAACTCAGAAGCTGGGCAACAAAACTATATCCTTCCAATCTACAAATGGAGCAAAAATGCAACGGCCACCGTCTTGCAGAAGCAAAAAAAAAAAAAAAATGGCTTAAAACAGTTGCCTTGCCTAGCGTTCTTTTTGACCTGAAGCATTATGTGAGGGTTAATAAACGGTCACCCTCACTGTTAGCTGGGGAAGGGACTTGAGACATTATACCCACCAGCAAGCATCGCCCCTACAACGACCTGACTACCTTCGTTAACGACTGTTCACCCAACAGCCAAGCAGTTTTTTGGCACGAAGGAGACACCTTGAACTTGGACTGCCGACTTCCTACAAGAAGATATATGTGTGCTACTGGTGTCCCGTAGCCAAAATACCATCTCACTGTATTACTAAAATTCAGCACGCATACTAAAACGGGCAGTGGTTAAAGAAATTTAAAAAGTTAAACACACACTCACACCCACACACATATATATGATGGAGGAGATGGTAGTAACGCAAGCGTTCGCGTGACTCAAAACACAAAACTACACCCGCGCAAGTGTACTCAGTGATTTATTGAATTTGAAAAGATGGGTTCAGGCAGGTTCGGTACGAAGGCAATGGCTTGAATCATTACAGAAATCCACTTTTATTTTCGTTCCGGGAAACGTGGGCGTCGATGGAAATAAAAGAGCTGATAGGTTGGCTTTATCCGCTATAACTACCGACGTCAACCTCTATATCTTGCTGATATTATTATCGCCCCCTGAGAAATGGGAATGGTAGAGGACTTGGGGGGGGGGGGCAGTGCATCCACAGCAATTGCCAGAATGATAGACTTAGGAGTTAAGATCGGCATAGCACAATACAAGACACACACCGGGCACATCAGAGTACTTTTTATTCAACATAGAACTGGTACTATTACCCACCGGACGCTTGGGTTCATACTGAGAGGAGGATCTGGGCATCTATGGACATGTCCGGAGTGCAGTGACGATAACCTAACTAACTAACTAATTATAATTATCGACAGGTAATACTCCAATAATTACCACGTAGGAGACTGTTTTATTAAAATGTTGTACACATTCAACTGTTAATTTGAATATACATTAAGAGAGCGGAAATCAATGAGGATTTGGTGACATCGTTTGACTCAAGTGTACTTTTGTTTAGGCTAAAATATCTTCCACAGATAAATATCCAGTAGACCTATTTGAAGAGACAGATAAATAACCAGTAGGGATAATTGTAGAGACAAACAGATAAATATCAAGTAGGGATAATTGAAGAGACAAACATATAAATATCCAGTAGGCTTAATTGAAGAGACACACAGATAAATATCCAGTAGGCTTAATTGAAGAGACAAACAGATAAATATCCAGTAGACTTAATTGAAGAGACGAACAGATAAATATCCAGTATGGATAATTGTAGAGACAAACAGATAAATATCCAAGAGGCTTAATTGAAGAGACACACAGACAAATATCCAGGGGGCTTAATTGAAGAGACAAACAGATAAATATCCAGGAGGCTTAATTGAAGAGACACACAGATAAATATCCAGGAGGCTTAATTGAAGAGACAAAACAGATAAATATCCAGTAGGCTTAATTGAAGAGACACAGATATATATCCAGGAGGCTTAATTGAAGAGACGGACAGATGAATATCCAGTAGGCTTATTGAAGAGACACACAGATAAATATCCAGTACGCTTAATTGAAGAGACACACAGATAAATATCCAGTAGGCTTAACTGAAGAGACAAACAGATAATATGCAGTAGGCTTAATTGAAGAGACAAACAGATAAAAATCCAGGAGGCTTAATTGAAGAGACAAACAGATAAATATCCAGTAGGCTTAATTGTAGAGACAAACAGATAAATATCCAGTAGGCCTAATTGAAGAGAAATCATTTCAGTTACAAACCAGAATGAATAAATAGGACATCTCTCATACAGAACATGGGGTATTAAAGAGAGAAAAAATTGGCAATCATGCGTTAACAAATAGGTTGAATCCTGTAACGTATGGTGCGTGTGACGACTGGAAAGAGTGTAATAAAAGAGACTACAGATAAATATTGCTAGATCAAGCAATTTATAACTATCGAGTAGGCTTAATTGAAATCACACACAAAAATCCAGGGCTAATTGTAGAGAAAAAAGATACTCGTGTAGGCTTAACTGAAGACTTCATTTCAGTTACAAACCAGAATGAATAAATAGGACATCTCTCATAAGAAATGTAAACTAAAGAAAAACAAGTTAACGAATATTTGAATCATGTAAATGAGCTGTGACGATGGAAAGCTTGTAATAAAAAGTTATAGAGATTTGCTAGATCAAGCAATTTATAACTTGAACTAAAATCCACACAAAAAAGGCTAATGAGGGAAATACTCGTGTAATATTTGAAGACTTATACAAACTGAACGACTGGTGCTGTCGTCCACTCAGAGAATGCCTCTATTTTATGGTGGTCTTATCGTCAAAATCAATCAGCAAGTCCTTTACACAACGTCGCTATCGTCAGGGCACCTCTGAAGGTATCCCTCTCCCTAGTCTGCTCTCCAGCCCCATGTGCTTTCAGTGCCAATGCATCTTCAGTGTCCTGTATGCATATCTTCTTGATCCATGGTATTCTGAAAATGTTTCAGTAACATGTTTATTCAAAATCACCAGTTTATTTTCTTTAGTGACTGAGTGCGAGTCAAGGACTCACAACCGTAAATTGCCACAGGAAAAATGCATGATCTCAAGATTTATACTTTAACTAATTTATAGGTGCTTTGCCATATGTTCTTCATGCTGGTGAATCTCTGTATTGCTAATGCAAATCTTCTTCTGACAACTTCTTTCTAGCAGTCTTCGCCATTGTTCACCAAATAGCTCAAGTAATCGAAACTGGTGTTCTCTAGACAACAGAACTGTTAGAGCTCATGTCCCAGGTTTCCCCACAGACGGTAGAAACGTTAACAGAAAGAGTAAACAGAAATATTTGGGCCCGTTCTGCAAGGACCATGTGAGACAAGATGCCAAACGCGACTTATGCACTTAAGACTATGGATGCAATTGACATAGAGCAGAGAATGCTTTTCACACTATATCAGCACTTGGTCCTCTCAGTGATTGATTGATTATAGACTAGCACTGTGATTTGTTGACAGCTTTCGTTGACCTCACAAAGGCGTTTGACTAAGTCAATAGAGAAGGTCTGTAGAAGATCATGGCAAAATATGGCTGCCCAAGGAAATTTGTCATGATTATCCAGCAACAGCATGATGGAATGGTGGCCATAATCCAGGAAAATTGAGAATTTTCTGAACTTTTCCATGTTACAAATGGTGTCAAACAAGAATGTGTACTCGCACCAACTCTATCCAGTATCATGTTACAAATGGTGTCAAACAAGAATGTGTACTCGCACCAACTCTATCCAGTATCATGTTACAAATGGTGTCAAACAAGAATGTGTACTCGCACCAACTCTATCCAGTATCATGTTACAAATGGTGTCAAACAAGAATGTGTACTCGCACCAACTCTATTCCAGTATCATGTTACAAATGGTGTCAAACAAGAATGTGTACTCGCACCAACTCTATCCAGTATCATGTTACAAATGGTGTCAAACAAGAATGTGTACTCGCACCAACTCTATCCAGTATCATGTTACAAATGGTGTCAAACAAGAATGTGTACTCGCACCAACTCTATCCAGTATCATGTTACAAATGGTGTCAAACAAGAATGTGTACTCGCACCAACTCTATCCAGTATCATGTTACAAATGGTGTCAAACAAGAATGTGTACTCGCACCAACTCTATCCAGTATCATGTTACAAATGGTGTCAAACAAGAATGTGCACTCGCACCAACTCTATCCAGTATCATGTTACAAATGGTGTCAAACAAGAATGTGTACTCGCACCAACTCTATCCAGTATCATGTTCTCAGCTGTACTGTTTGACGCTTTTCGAGATCGAGATAAAGGAATTGATATTTGCCGTCGATGGAAAACTTTTCAATCTTAGGCCGCTCAAAGCGAAAACCAAAGTTAAATCATGTATTATTAGGGATCTTCTGTTTGCTAACGACTGTGCTCTTAATGCCGGTTCAGAGGTGAATATGCAGTATAACATGACAGATTCTTCGAGGCCTGTACCAAGTTTGGGCTTACCATTAAAACTAAGAATACTGAAATTGTGTACCAACCAGCATCAGGCAAAGTGTATAATGAACAAACCATTTTGGTAAATGGCAAGAAATGAAAGGCTGTGGATAGATTCACATACCTCGGTAGTACATTGTCTCAGAATGGCACCATCGACAATGAGGTGAGCACCATATCTCTAAAGCCAGCTGCACATTTGGCAGGTTACACACAAATGTCTGGCATCGTAGTGGCATCATTTAGCAAACCAAGTTGAAGTTATACAGAGCTGCACTGCTTCCAGTGCTACTGTACGCCTGTGAAACTTGGACTTTATACATACGTCAGGCAAAAAGGAAAAAAAAAAATTAAAAAAAAATCGACTTCCATACAGTCTATCTAAGAAAGATACCATTAAGCGGCTAGAAATGATTCCCAGACATTTTCGTTCTGAACAGGGCTGGCATTCCCAGTATCAATACCATCCTGATGCAATCACAGATTCGATGAGCTGGTCATATTGTTCGAATGCCTGACCATCGGCTCCCAAAAATAATCTTCTATGGTGAAATACGTGAAGGTCGACGTTCTCATGGCAGCCAGAAAAAGCGCTTCAATGACACACTAAAGGCATCACTGAAAGCCTTTAGTATAAACCCTAACACATGGGAGGCTGCAGCACAAGACCGTACTTTTTATGGCGCACACAGATCCGATATGGTGCAATGATCTGCGAGGCATCTAGAACAAGGGCAGCTGAACGGCGAAGACAGGTCAGCAAGAACCATCAAACAGGCCCATTGTTTACAGACACTCTGCCCTGCTCTAATTGCCCTAGACTCTTCCGGGCACGTATTGGACTTTTAAGTCACCTCCGGACTCACAAATATTCAGCTGCAGTTTCATGGCGGATAAAAGGAAGAGTGGTCCTCATCACCTGTGACTTTCGAACGAACGAGGGACTAGTACTGCTCACTGTCTTCAATTCATTTTTGACAAAGTAAATTATTAATATTCTTTATCAACATCATCAATTTGCACTTCTGTCGTTGAGCGACGTGGAGAGGAACAGTTGGTGATGCATTGCTTGATGGGCAGCAGTGGCTATTGTTATTCCGTGTCGATGAAGAAGCACTTATATACATTAGTATATTCCAAACATTCCTTCCAGACTGCTGTTCATCCACCATTGATATGTTATAGTATACTCTCTTGTTGACTGATGTTTGCCCACCCTTGATATTTTATACTGTATTCTCTCCCAGACTGCTGTTCGTCCACCCTTGATATTTTACTCTCTTCCAGACTGCTGTTCGTCCACCCTTAATATTTTAAAGTATACTCCCTTGCTGACTGCTGTTCGTCCACCCTTGATATTTTACTCTCTTCCAGACTGCTGTTCGTCCACCCTTAATATTTTAAAGTATACTCCCTTGCTGACTGCTGTTCGTCCACCCTTGATATTTTAAAGTATACTCTCTTCCAGACTGCTGTTCGTCCACCCTTGATATTTTATACTATACTCTCTTCCAGACTGCTGTTCGCCTACCCTTGATATTTTATAGTATACTCTCTTCCAGACTGCTGTTCGCCCAACCTTGATATTTTAGAGTATACTCTCTTCCAGACTGCTGTTTGTCCACCCTTGATATTTTATACTATGCTCTCTTCCAGACTGCTGTTCGTCCACCATTGATATTTTATACTATACTCTCTTCCAGACTGCTGTTTGTCCACCTATTGATATTTTATACTATACTCTCTGCCAGACTGCCATTCGTCCACCATTGATATTTTATAGCCGTAGTCTCTTCCAGACTGCTATTCGTCCACCATTGATATTTTATAGTATACTCTCTTCCAGACTGCCATTCGTCCACCATTGATATTTTATAGCCGTAGTCTCTTCCAGACCGCTATTCGCCCACCCTTGATATTTTATAGTATACTTTCTTCCAGACTGCTGTTCGCCCACCCTTGATATTTTAAAGTATACTCTCTTCAAGACTGCTGTTCGTCCACCATTGATATTTTATAGTATACTCTCTTCAAGACTGCTGTTCGTCCACCATTGATATTTTATAGTATACTCTCTTCCAGACTGCTGTTCGCCCACCCTTGATATTTTAAAGTATACTCTCTTCCAGACTGCTGTTTGTCCACCATTGATATTTTATAGCCGTAGTCGCTTACAGACGTCTGTTCTTCCACCCTTCATATTTTATAGTATACTCTCTTGCAGACTGCTGTTTGTCCACCGTTGATATTTTAAAGTATACTCTCTTCCAGACTGCTGTTCGTCCACCCTTGATATTTTATAGTATGCTCTCTTCCAGACTGCTGTTTGTCCACCCTTGATATTTTAAAATATACTCTCTTCCAGACTGCTGTTCGTCCACCCTTGATATTTTACTCTCTTCCAGACTGCTGTTCGTCCACCCTTGATATTTTAAAGTATACTCTCTTCCAGACTGCTGTTCGTGCACCCTAGATATTTTATAGTATATTCTCTTCCAGACTGCTGTTCGTCCACGCTTGTTATTTTATAGTTAAGTTTAAAAAAAAAAAGATGTAAAGCACTTTTAAACGACTTCAGTCGTATTGGACATAGAGGGCTAGACCTATATCTTATACACTATTCGGCACTTGGTGGGTGTTGTGGCCAGCACCACATGACTCCACCTGATACCCGTTCAAGGCTGGGTCGACCGTTTGTTTAAGACGTCAATTACCGTGAGGACCCGAACCCTAAACGTTCCGACCAGCAGGTGAGCAGCTAACCGTTACACCACGGCGACTGCCCTGGATAATTTTTTTTCCCCAGTTTATCCCTGTCTACCCTTGCTCGTCTGCCTTTAACTTTCCCCTGCAGTATAGATTTTGAAAGTGTTGTGTGTCTGAATATGGATTTGAATATCCGTCTTAGGTGGATAATGAATGTCTTGACAAACAGCTGATGGCAGCACAGCGTAGAGTGGCCTCCCTGTCGGCCCAGTTCTGTTTCTTCCGTAGCACCCCCACATTTCTTTCACTCCATTTTTTTAAATGATTTTTTTTTTAGTATCACACACACGATTACTGATCCTTAATCAAATTAAAATATATGGTATTTATGTCATACTAATTATAGTTTTATCATATGACAGAATGTCAGTACATTTCGTATCGAATAAAAAAAAAAAACGTTTAGTTTTAGCGTCAAAAAAAAAAATAAAAAAATTACCATCTGTTCACAATAAGTCAAACGTATCATTAAATATTTGCAATCGCTCATCTTACATACTCGGAAATATAATAAATAAATTATGCAGGGAAGAGACGGACAAATGAATTGGAAGTCTCTGTTAAAGTCATGGGAAGATGTTATCACTATGAAAAATACAATACGTCAATAGAAGTATGAACAGCGGGCATGTATGGATGGCCACCCTTGAATATGGCGATTTCTTCTCGATGACCGCAGGTATCGATCTCATTCAACGTTCCTGATGCCAAATAAGGGTGCAATTAATTTGGGAAAAGGCCATAAAATGAAGAAATAATTTGTCGTCAAGCGAGAATCTACCTTTGCTGCCACGGAACGGGTTACTGGGCCATTCCGGGGTCAACTGCACTATAAGTTCAGAGGTCAGGCTCAAATGCTGATGAAAAAACGGCATATTGATCAAAACCTCTATTTGCTTTTTCAGAAAGTTGAATAATCCCTCCAGCACATTGTATTCGGTGACTTCGGGACCAGCGAGAATGGGAAAAGCTGTTTGTTTTGTGAAAAAATAAACTTAGCAGTGGGTAATGGGCTTGTCACGTGACCTCTGCGATGGGAACAACATTCAAGATGATAAACAGCCCGTCTCTGCTGCTGCCAGCACCACGGAGATTTGCCTCTTTCACTGACAACCTACCTGTTATGGCTGGCTCTTAGTCCACCGATTCCATGCTCTTGCTGTCTGGCCTGTGAGGCGATGTTCGTGAGGATGAGATCAGAGATAAAGATCATCCTGTTTTATGTGAGAGTTGATCAGCAATGAAGCCCAAAAAAGGTAAAACTGGAGATGTTTAGGCTGGCCACGTACTTGTATTTTGTTAGGAATTTTGATGAGGCAGTCAAGCTTTAGACAGCTCGGGAACAACTGTTAGAAATGTTATATTTCTCAGTCCATCAAAATAACAGTTACGTAAATTAGTCATACCTCAAATCAGGATTTCACAGTACATATGGTCATATATGATTATGATATGTTTAAAAAACATACGTACACTGCTAATAGCTGCAATGACTAACCAGAACTGTATTCAGATATCAAATAATACGCTTTCCTGTTGTTTTGTTTTAAATATCGACATTCTTATCATTGTCGGTAATTTGCAAATTAGCCCGATCCTATTTAGTTTACCTGCAATTTTTTTTTCTTTAGTGAAAGTTACAACTTCTAAATCTAACTTCCTCTGATTGTGGCTTCAGTTGTGCACAATTAACACATAACCTTCATACTTCATTTATTGATTGTTAAATTTCTTTGTGTATTATACAGATTTAATTGAATTACTAATATGTAAGGCATGGGGTTGATAAGCTTTAGAGGTATTTCATCATCATTATCAGGTGCCTTGCCGACTGGCGTGGGCAATCATGCCTCTCCATAATCCGCGATCTCCTGCAGAATGTATCAGTTCGTGTGCCGACACACCTCCATGCCATGCAACAAGACTGTCAAGCATCTTCTCTCGTTGTCTTCCTCTATCCCTCCTTCCACAGATCTTTCCAGTGGTCACAACATGTTCTATTTTCCCTCTTCTCATAACATGGCTGAAAAATGATGTCTCCTTCTGATGTCAGTGATAAGTTGTCTTCGGGCTCCTGCCTCTTTTAAAACCTCTTGGCTGCTCTTTTTGGCTGTCCAATGTATTCTAAGCATTCTTCTGTAAAACCACATCTCTGAGGCCTCCAAAAATTGTTTGGCCTGCCTACCGATTATCCAGGATTCACATCCATATGTTAAAACTGGATGTATGTAGCAAGCAAGAATTCTTTTTATAACTCTCAATGACAAGGATATATTGCACAAGATGTTTTTCATTTTATAAAATGCAGTTTTTGCCTGTCCAATTCTGTTTCTTTTTTCAGTTATGCATCTTCCATCTGATGTTATCCATGTGCCTAGATACTTAAATTTCTGTACTTGTCTTAAAATAACACCATTGACTTTTATTACACACTAGCTGTACCCGGCCACGCGTTGCTGTGGCATAGTTTGGCTAAATGGAAATGAAAGAAAATAGAAATCGCACGTGTCTAATACAATCATCGTCTGCCCAGATAAGAAATAGTCTTTGATCTCCACCCCACCCCCACCCACAACTAAATCCTACTACCCTCTCCCTCATCAAAGGTTTTTGGAAAAGAAAGACAATGGAAATCGCACCTGTCTAATATAGGTAATGTCGCAATCATTCTCTGCACATTTATATAGAGATAGTCTGGTTTTCCAACTTTAGAACACGCACCATATAATTGTGTCTTTATATTAGTGGTCGTCTAAATGGTGCTATTAGCACGGTAACAAAAGTGGTTATTTGGTTATCTCATGCTAAAGCTGTTTGTATTTTTATAGGAGACGGAAGTAAAGCTACAACTGTACTTGTAAATAACAAAGTAAGTCGTACAAAATAGAAAAGCGGAGGTAGCGTTAGTAAAATATAAACAAATTAGGTAATGAGAACTTGAAAATCAAGTGTAAAGCTCTTTAGGTTCTCTTAAATTTAAGTCATTACCCCCCTCCCCTCTTCCATCGACTACTGCTCTCTCCCTCTTTGAAATATTTGAAAATCATTACCTGGCGATATTTTGTTGTTGCTGTAACTGACATTGACATCCCTGTCCATCTGGACTAAAATGGGGAGCAGGAATTGTAATAGGTAGTGAATGTGGCTAGTGTAATATGTACCATATCATCCTTCAAGTACCAGTACAACTACTAAAATAATGTCACTGCTATCTGTGCTGTGTTACCATCGGAGTAGACAGAGAGTCGTGAGCCAGAAGATTTGGTTCCGCATGGCTAGTGCTGTCGCCACAGACTGGTCAGGTTAGGATGTATAATTTCACTTGCCGACAGAAGAACGCCATAACCTTACCGGCGGTCTTCACATGAGAGTGTAACAGCCCAACCACAACTATTACTGCTGCTGCTACTTTAAGTGGGTAAAGCAGTTACTGTGACTTAAAGCTCTCTCAGTAAATAGTTTGCCCCCCCCCCCCCCCCCAATTCACCGACAACTCTTTCTCTCATTGAAGTAGTTGGGAGGAAAAAAAAAACACACTTGAAAAGCAAATGAACACAGGAAAAAAAACACCATAATTAGGAAATGAACGCCATGGTAAACAGCACAGCTTAAAATTCCAACGCAGATGAAATAACTAAATCTAAATGAAAATAAATGAAAATCTATAAAATTTCAGCGTAACCATGCAATCGGAAAGTTTTAAAATGCAATCATAAGTATGCGAAATGGTCAAATTTAATTATCAAATGGTTTACCCATTTACTTGTCTTTTTTTTTTTTTTTAATATTAAGGCAACATGGCTAGTGCTGTCACCATGACAGAGCAGATGAGGATATTATTTTAGTCCGGGGTTAAAAAAAAATATTAACTACTGCGGATTCGAACCCAGGTCTCCCGAACAGGAACCCAGTGTTCTAACCATTCGACCAAGCAGCCAATTAATTGGATAAACGTAAAGAGAACTCAACTATTAGAGATATGTGTCCCTACTACTGAGTCCTGATTAAAACACAATTTAAAACCGCATGCAATTGTTTTCTCGTAGACAGATTCTCCAGATATATTAATGAAACGGCACAACAATAGAAATCGCACGTGTCTAACACGGTTAATGAAGTTAATGTCGCAGTCAATGTCTGCGCCGACGTCGAGACAGTCCTTGATTGCCCCCCCCCCCCCCCATCGAAGGTTGTTTGAAAAAAAAAAGAAAATAGAAATTGTGTTTAATATGGTTATTGTGGCAAATATAGAGATAGTCTTGTTTAATGTACCACGTCCTAGAGAAGGCGTTGGCTGCACGTAACTCGCCGGCAAATAGCGGAAGCCTTGCGTTCTGACTACGGCGGCGCATGCGCAATTACTAACGTGGCTATAATTATAAATCACTAAAGTTATAAATATTAGTTTCGAATACTATGGCTTAATATGTGGTCACCTATCTCTAACAGCGACAGGTTGAATTTCAAACCACGATGGTTCAAAATCCGGTATCAAAACAAACATATCCTGAAAATTTCAGCTAAATCCGTTCAGTAGTTTCCGAGTCTATAGGGAGCAAACAAACACACAAACATTGATTTTTATATATATAGATTAAGGAATAATTTGTTTCTTTGATACCACCATTACTTCTGTCTTCCCATTATTCAAACTGAGGCCCATTCTTCCACTTTCTAACACCACAATGTCTATCATTTCCTGTAATTCTTTCTGACTTGTTGCTATCAAGACTGTGTCATCAGCATAACGTAAATTGTTTATATTGTGCCCACCAACCACGATTCCGGGCATATCAATTAAAGATCTCATAATATATTCACTGTATATTGAAAACAAATCAGGTGAAAGTACACATCCTTGTCGTACGCGCCTCTTTATGCTTTAAAATGTACCTAAACAGTTGTTAATTCTTATAGCTGCTGTTTGCTGCCAATACATATTCTTTATTATTCTTAGATCTTTCCCATCAATGTTTAATGTTTCTAACAGTTTGATTACTACTTCATGCTTCACACAATCAAATGCTTTTGTATAGTCTATGAAGCATAAGTACAAATCAGTCTTTACTTCTATAGCTCTTTCTGACAATGTCCTTAGGATGTATATGGCATTGTTGGTACCTTTTCCTTCTACAAATTCACATTGTTCATCGCTGACTTCTGGTTTAATTTTGTTTCTTATTCTTCTCATAATTATTCTCAGTTTAGAGGTATTTAGGAATAGCTAATCCCAAGAAGGTATGTAAACCCTGTTTGTATTGTATTCAGAAAGTGAACATATTTGAGTGGTTTCTTATTTTTCACAACCTGAACGTAATCTTAGCCTAATCACCTATTTACTGATGAAATTTTCCAATGAAGAATTCAGCTGTAGCACTATCATGAATGATGTCTATATTAGACATATTAATACCGTGAAGTCATTATGTTTGGGCTATTTTCCCTGTTATATTCCCTGTTATGTCTGATAGTTTCAGTCTTTGCTTGAGTGTACTATTACCTCTGTATTTTACTTGTACACTCTTTCTTTATTCTTCCCCTCGAGGGCATGTTTAACTTTGTCATTTCTTGCTGTTCTTCTTCACATTCACCTGCTGTGAACTCTGGCAGAAAGTTCCAGTTGTTCATTCACTTCTGGACTCTAGTCCTGTTCCAGAACTTGAGTTTTGCATGCACATCTGTTTTACAGGTCTAGCTTATTTGGTAACAGACTGTTGGTTGCTTGCCCCTTAGGCAGATGCAGTGGGTACTAAATGATGACAAGCATGTATAGAAACTGTTGCAAGGCAAAGAAATAAGATATACTTGTCCACTTCTGCTGGTTGTGTTGAGCATGGAGACACTCAGATGTCTAAGATATACCAGTCAACTCCTGCTGGTTGCTTTGAGCATGGAGACACTCAGATGTCTAAGATATACCAGTCAACTCCTGCTGGTTGCTTTGAGCATGGAGACACTCAGATGTCTAAGATATACCAGTCAACTCCTGCTGGTTGCTTTGATCATGGAGACACTCAGATGGCTAAGATATACCAGTCAACTCCTGCTGGTTGTGTTGATAATGGAGACACTAAGATATACCAGTCAACTCCTGCTGGTTGTGTTGATCATGGGGACACTAAGATATACCAGTCAACTCCTGCTGGTTGTGTTGATAATGGAGACACTAAGATATACCAGCTAACTCCTGCTGGTTGTGTTGATCATGGAGACACTAAGATATACCAGTTAACTCCTGCTGGTTGAGTTGATCATTGAGCCACTCAGATGGCTAAGATATACCAGTCAACTCCTGCTGGTTGCGTTAATCATGGAGACACTAAGATATACCAGTCAACTCCTGCTGGTTGTGTTGATCATGGGGACTAAGATGGCTAAGATATACCAGTCAACTTCTGCCGGTTGTGTTGATTATGGAGACTAAGGTTGCTAAGATATACCAGTCAACTTCTGCTGGTTGCGTTGATCATGGAGACACTAAGATATATCAGTCAACTCCTACTGGTTGAGTTAATCATCGAGACTAAGATGGCTAAGATATACCAGTCAACTCCTGCTGGTTGCGTTGATCATGGAGACACTCAGATGGCTAAGATATACCAGTCAACTCCTGCTGGTTGTGTTGATAATGGAGACACTAAGATATACCAGTCAACTCCTGCTGGTTGCGTTGATCATGGAGACACTCAGATGGCTAAGATATACCAATTAACTCCTGCTGATTGGGTTGATCATAGAGACACTCAGATGGCTAAGTTATACTAGTCATCTCCTGCTGGTTGCGTTGATCAATGAGACATTAGGATATACCAGTCAACTCCTCCTGATTGCGTTGATCTGGAGACACTCAGATGGCTAAGATATACCAGTCAGCTCCTACTGGTTGCATTGATTTATGGAGACACTCAGATGGCTAAGATATACCAGTCAACTCCTGCTGGTTGCGTTGATCATGGAGATACTCAGATGGCTAAGATATATCAGTCAACTCCTGCTGATTGCGTTGATCTGGAGACACTCAGATGGCTAAGATATACCAGTCAGCTCCTACTGGTTGCATTGATTTATGGAGACACTCAGATGGCTAAGATATACCAGTCAACTCCTGCTGGTTGCGTTGATCATGGAGACACTCAGATGGCTAAGATATACCAGTCAACTCCTGCTGGTTGCGTTGATCATGGAGATACTCAGATGGCTAAGATATATCAGTCAACTCCTGCTGGTTGCATTGATCATGGAGACACTAAGACGGCTGCTGCTTTGGAGGATAGAGCACAAATAAGTCAGACCAGTGTAGGATGTCGCTATAGATATTTTAAATTTGATCTTTTCTTGCTACTCTGGCATCTTTTTTAAGACATCTGAGTGGTCTCAAAGCATGGCGGCCACCTCGACTGCTGGAGGTCCCGGGTTTAGGCCCTGGTGAAGGCTGGGATTTTTTTTACATGAACTTCTAGTGATTTTTCCGGTTCTCTGGGTAGTCAGATTGAACGCCCATGTATATTGTTGAGCATGTAAAAAAAAAATCTCTCAGCAATTGGAAATCAAAAAGAGTTGCCTAATGGCGGTGCCCTGGCAAAATTTAGAATTAAAAATCTACCCAAAAATAGTTCAGGATTCACACTGGTTCTACGGAGTTCATGCACTGCGCTGAGATTCGGACACAGGCTTGAGTCAGAAGTAGAGAAGAGCACTTATGGGTTACTACTACCCTTGTGCCATGATGTTGATCCGTTGTTCAAACCTATCAAACTCTCATCCCTGGTGTTATGATTTGCACTCATGAATTTTATTAAGGGTCCATGTTTGACATGAAGTTAGCCAAAAAATCTGCTCAGTACTTAAAGAGTCTATGGATTAGTCAGTAGACCACAGTTATGAATTTATAAAAGAAAACAATGTAAAAATAGTTGAATATGCTAGAGATTGAAGCATTGTGTATTCTTGCCATTTTGAGCAACATGAATGCCTACTTTGGGAAAGCGAAATTCAGAAGAAAAAAAATAGTATGGTGTTAGATAAAGAAAATTTAAAAAGCTGATTTTATGACAAAAAGTAGCTTGTAATTTAAAACAAAATCTAAGAACATTCTGCTTTTGAAAAAAGCCATGGAGATAATAGCAAAAGTTAGATTGAATTTTTTAACCATCAGAAAAAGGTTATGCAGTGCTAAATGCGTTAAAAACATAACCGGAAGCTAGCATGACAGGTTATAAAAATGTGTTAATTCTTCTTCTTCTTCGCGTTCACCAGCTGTACACTCTGTACACTCTGGTGGAAAGTTCTGGTTGCTCGTCCACTTCTGAACTGCAGTCCTGCTCCAGAACCTGAGTTTGTGCATGTTAATAAAAATTAGAATTAAGAAGATTGAGAGGAAAGATTTACACCAATTTAGAAATGAGTATTACAGCAGCCAATGATTTAAACAATAAATCAATATCTGGTAGATGGCAAAGGTAACAGACATTCTAATATTACAGTTCTGTATACAGAGAAATATTCACACACCCACACTGTCTAACAACTGGTATACACAACACATTCTAGGAAAAATAGAAAATAATGCAAAATACTCATGAATATAAATTACTGGATTAAGAACTATAAGCTAAAATGCTGACAGAGAAAAAAAATCAGCACTGGATTTGAAGCACATACTTAAATGATATAGAAAGGAATAATTATTTAAGACAAATGCAAGAACAGATCAAGAAAATTACCCTCGAGACAAAAAAAAAAAAAAAAATTAGAAATAAAAGAAAAAAAATAAAGAAGATATTACTTAATGGTAAGGGTATGAAAAAAATTATATATAATATAAGAGAATAGTTGATCACCTATGTATTAACAAAAAGTTTAGATTATCCCTTTACGATGTTAGGGCTTTTAGAGGTGCCGATGTATTTACTGACCATTTCCTGGTGGTAAGTAAAATCAAGTTGAAACTAAAAAGATATATAACATCTTATAATCATAGAAACCAATATAATGTAGGTTATCTCTGGGATAAAGAAGTTAAGGAACAGTTTTCAGTTACAGTCTCTAAAAAGTTCCAGGTGTTGCAGCATTTAGCTGAAGATGACAGCACAGAAGTCTGCTGGGATCAGATCAAAGGAATCTGGAATGAATCTTGCTTAGTAGTTCTTGGCAAGAAAGAAAGGAAACATAAAGCGTGGACAACACCAGAAACCATTAAACTGATTGAAGATAGGAAAAGTAAAAAGGCAGACTTAAACAATAGCAAAACTAGAGCTACTAAAGCTTGAGCTCAGGAGAAATACACGGACGCCAACAAGGAAGTTAGGAGGCGTATCTAAAGTATCTAAAGGATCTAGCACAAGAAGCGGAGACAGCAGCAGCAGAAGGAAACCTCATAGAACCTTACAGTAACACAAGAAAATTAGTAGGTAAATATAGTCAGCCAACTGGATCCAATCAAAAATAGTCAAGGAAAGGTACTTACTAACACTAAAGATCAAATGGACAGATGGGTTGAATATTTCGAAATGCTTCTAAATAGACCAGGTCCAGAGGTTCCCCCAGATATCCAGCTTTTAGAAATGGAACTGGATATAAACTGTGAGATACCATCCAAAGAAGAAATTAGAAAAGCTATCAATCTTCTCAAGGAAGGAAAGGTGGCAGGCCCAGATGGTATCCAAGCTGAAGCCATCAGTGCCAACATAAAAACATCAACAGAATTGCTACATAGATTATTCAGTAAAGTCTGGGAGACTGAAAAAATACCAGCAGACTGGAGAGAAGGATATCTGGTGAAACTGCCCAAAAAAGGTGATCTACAGGAGTGTGAAAACTATAGGGGAATTATCTTGCTGTCAGTTCCTGGAAAAATATTAAGTAGAATTATTTTGGAAAGATTAAAAGATGCTATTGATAAAAAGCTAAGAGATGAACAGCCAGGTTTTCGGTCAAACAGATCCTGTACTGACCAGATAGCCACATTGCATATTATAATAGAGCAAAGCATTGAACTGAACTCACCACTTTACATTGGATTTATAGACTAGGAAAAAGCATTTGACAGCATTGATAGGGAATCTCTCTGGAAATTGATGGGGCACTATGGAATCCCACAGAAAATTATTAACTTAGTAAAGGTAACATGTAAAGACATGAAATGTCGAGTTCTTCATGAGGGAAAGCTAACAAATACATTTGAAAAAAAAAACAGGTGTGCGACAGGGATGTCTTTTGTCTCCTCTCTTGTTTTTACTGGCTATAGACTGGATTATGACAACAGTAACTGCAACACCAAGAATGATTCAGTGGACCCCTAAAAAACAGCTTGATGATCTGGACTTCGCTGATGATATTTCTCTTCTGTCCCATTCACGGAATCAGATGCAAGATAAATTAAATATACTAGATGCGAGATCACAGCAGCTTGGTCTGAAAATCCATAAAGGAAAGACAAAGATAATGAGAATAAATCAGGCAAATAGTAATGTGGTTTCCCTTAATGGCACCCCACTCCAAGACGTAGAGTCGTACACCTATTTGGGCAGTAATGTAGATAAAGATGGAGGAAGATAGAGATTTTAAAATAAGAATACAAAAGGTAAGAGGAGCTTTCATAGCACTAGGGAATTTGTGGAGGTCAAAACAAATTAAAAGAAATACTAAACTAAAATTTTTTACTTCTAATGTCAAATCTGTACTTTTTTATGGGGCGGAAACATGGAGAACAACTAAGGCAATTAGTAATAAACTACAAACATTCATTAACTGGTGCCTGCGCAGAATAGAAGGAATTAAATGGTATGATAGAATAACTAATGTAGAGCTTTGGGAGAGAACTAAACAGGCTCCGGTGGACCAAGAGGTGAGGAAAAGACGCTGGCGTTGGATAGGACACACACCGAGAAAACAGGAGAACAGCATAACTAGAATGTCTTTGCAATTGAACCTACAGGGGCATAGAAATAACGGAAGGCCAAAAAACACATGGAAAAGAGAGCTAGAGAATGAAGTTAGAAAGATGGGGAGGACATGGAGAGAGCTCCATGCAATGGCGAAGGATAGAACGACTTGGCGTGAGTTGGTTGAGGGCCTATGCTCCATTGGGGGATAGAAAGGCAGAAGAGAGAGAGTTTAAAGATAATACATGCAAATACCTGAAAATTATGAATAAAGAAACCCTTGGTATTCTCAAGTCTGAAGTTGGAAAAAAAAAACGTTGAGGATGTTGAGGTTGATAAAATTACTGAGTTATGGTTTAATAGCACAACACATAAAAACAATTATTTTTCAATAAAAAGTTCAAAATAATCAGTCTTTAAATCTTAATGGTTCTTGCAAAGCTACAGCTAATAAGTATTCCAAGCAAGCACCAAAGTGATGTACTTCTACAAGGTTGGGCAGTGTCCAGTAAAGTCAGTTATCATGTGAGCTTTCCTTTCATCCTCAGTAGTCTACAGGGCTTGTACATTTAGAAGAGAAGGTTTAGGCCATGCACGTACTACACGTCTCAGCTACATTGTAATTAACACTGTTCAAGTTTCTGTCTCTTATTAGTTCAGAATCGAGTAGCAGCACACCTGTGAAATGAGGTATGGTGGTCTGTTCAACAAACTGAGAGAGAAGGGGTATGAAGTAAGGCTTTTCACCGTGGAGGTAGACACATGAGAGAGAATTTCCAACTCTGCTTATGACACATTTAAACAACCTGGCCTGGGAGGCCATGCAAAAGCACAGATACCTAAATGGCTAGTCAGACTCTTATAAGTGATCTATAGTAAGTCAGTCCAGACTGTCTGAAGCACCAACTAGCTTTCAGCCAAGTTCACATGCTGTATTGGGCAATGTTCACATGCTGTATTGGGCCCTGTTCACATGCTGTATTGGGCCCTGTTCACATGCTGTATTGGGCCCTGATCACTGGCTGTATTGGGCCCTGTTCACATGCTGTATTGGGCCCTGATCACTGGCTGTATTGGGCCCTGTGTGAGGAAGAAATCTATGCAATGCAAAGTCATCAGTGAGACATTTATCAACAGAAGGAATCTTTGCAGTGCAAGGTCACCATTGAGAAATTGTATTCAAAGTCCTAATCTCCAAAAGTAGAATGAAGCACCATACTAATGTGCTGTCATAGCAATGAAATAAGCATGGAAAAATGAACAGGACATCTTGCATATTATAGCAGTGGTGAAGATAATCATGACAGTTTCAGCAACCAAGGTAGAGAAGCTGGCTCAGTTCCAGCTTCAGCCAACATGGTCTTCATTCTCATCCAGCTGTTAAACACACAGTACACACTTGCAGAGGGTTCCACGTCCTGACACATGTGTACTACTAAAGCAGGTTGTACTTGTAACCACCTGTTTAAACACACAGCACATGCTTGCTGTAGGTTCCACCAACTTGACACTTGTCTAACCACCAGCATGGGCTCCACTCTCACACAGCTGTTTAAACACACAGAGCATGCTTGCCACGGGTCACTATTGTATATAACACTTGAAAGCCGGTGGCCACGCCCAGTGTTTACACATGCATAAAATTAACTCTCTGCTTTAGCATGTACAGTCCTTACAGTCGAACCAAATTTTGCCTCCCCGAGTGTTTGAACATGGAGGCCAGTGTTATACATCAGTTATCACATTCTGTTTTATAATTTACTTGTGGTCGTTGATTACTGTAGGGGATTTAAAACACTTTGAACTAGTTTTAACACAGATATCAGCCATGCATTATTGAGAGAGAGAGAGAGAGAGAGAGAGAGATACGCACACATGTATGCACACACACACAAACACACACACACACGCACGCACGCACTCAAAAGCAAGTAAAATAAAGGACCATTTTTACACGCCAGTGCCAGTGAACCAATCAGTGGGTGATGGGATCAGAATCAAGCCGACCACAACACACTTAATTCAAGGAAGGTGTTTTTGAGCAGTCACTAAAGCAATTTGTGTTCTACGATAACATGGGTTTATAAATTATATTGAAACTAGATGTTATGCATTCATAGCAAACATTATTTCTGTTAGAGAAACAGTTTCATAGCATTTTCCTGTCTAAGCAGTCTTCCTTTACAGCCATTTGGTTCCTGTATTCACGATGCATTAGGCTACTATGTTACATGCCTTGTCAGCTCATCTGATGTTTTCCTTCCTTGGTCATTACCTATGCCCAGTCTTAGCATTAGCTTTGTTTTGTTTTGTTTTGTTTTTGCAGACTTGCTTCCTGATGTACATAAATGTTGGTTATTTTAACAATTCATAGGATTCTAATCACTCTGTGAGGACGCCAAATGTTAGTCATTACAGCCAGCGCGGGAGTCACTTAAAAATGTTGGTTATCTTAGCCATATATGGATACTAACCATCCTGTGAGGAACCACATTTTGATCTTTCTAGTCTTAAATGGGAATTTAGTGTTTGTCTTTGTGCTTTGCTTGTCATCTTTGTCATGAATTGGATTTTCATCACTGTGAGCAATTTGAACCGGATTGGATTGGCCCAGTAGAAACATCACAGTGTAAATAAAATTAATAGTTCCCTTTTTATTAGCACATCCAGACTGACTTGATCATTATCAGGAAGTAAACCCTAACCCAAAAAAAACACAAAAAACTGTAAACAGCTCCCCCAAAAAAAGGAAACAATAAAAAGACAACACTTAATTATAATTTATAAACACAGACAATAATTATATTGTTGAAGACACTAGAATATTCAAAACAATGCCAATAACACAATAACAATGCTATTAATTAGAATTTTAATATTTTTAATAATGATATTAATCATTTCTGCTGTAAAAATAGTTCTAGATATCTCCTTTTTCTTCTTCTTCTTCTGTTTCGCTTTCTGATTTACACAGACAAGACAGGTTCTTGTGATAAACTTGACTGTTTTTATGAGTTCATTTTTAGTCCCATACAACTTTGTGTACAGTGGTGACTCACTGGGCCAGTATTCCCTTCTTAATGGGCTGAACAAGGTACAGTCTTGCAGGACATGTTCTGTAGTCTGCACACATAGCACACAAGTGAACTACTTAGACAAAGCCTGTGCATATGCTGGTTAAGTTTGTTATGTCCTGTCCTGAGACGTAGGACAATGACCTGCCCATGCCGGTCAAGTAAGTGGTAGTCATCTGGATTGCCCTTTTCTACTCATAGTATGTCACTGCATTCTCTTCCTGGTCACATTCTGCCCCTTTCTTAGCAAGTTTATCTGTGGTTTAGTTTCCTGGTATACCACAGTGGGATGGCACCCACTGGAGTACAGTACACTTTTGGGCAGCCACCTTGCCAAGTTCAGATCTCATGTGAGGGAGTTTGCCACTCTTGTGAGCTTGAAGCACCGATAGCGCATCTGTAAATATGACCACTTGGTGGCAGTCAGAACTGGTGTTGTGTAACATTTCGACAGCCTGCTCTAGTGCTACGATGTCTGCTGTGTAGTTGGAACAGAATTTACCAATGGGTATATACTTGGTGTGGCGGTGGTTGCCTAGGTATGTAATAAAGACCCCAACACCCCCATTTTTAACCGCACTGGTTGCTGATCCATCCGTGTAAACATGTATCCATGACTGTTCGGGATAGTTTTCATGAATCATGCTAAGAGCAGCTGTTCGTTTTTTAAGATCATTGGACTCATCTCCAGTTGTGAATCCTTTGACTGAAGTCATTATCTGTATTGTATCACTGACTTGCTCCCAAGGTACAGGGTGGAGGAAAGGTTTCAGCGGTGTTGTTCTAATAGGTAGATCAGCTTGATACTGTCTTCTATGTCTTTTCCCCCGTTGGACAAATCTGCTATGTTTGAGACGCCCCATTGCCAGGTCATCTCTTTTCATTCATTGGGTGTGACTGCATACTATTAAACTTCTTAATCTGGATCATAGTTCTAGTGTCTCTTCTATAGGACAATGTCTGCATTGTAGTTTTTCTGCATCTCCAGGATCGGTGCAGTTTTCATGGATCCTGTGATGAGTCTAAGAGCTTGATTTTGCACTCTGTCTAATGATTGCAGATGGGAATTAGCTGCTGTTGACCATGCTGTTGCACCAAACTCCAAGTGGGGTCTTATCGCTCCATTATAAACTTTCTTTAGGGTTTTTCCATTCGCTCCCCATCCTGTACCTGCCAGTTTTCTATCTAGGCCTAGTCGTCTCTTGGCCTTCCCTTCTACATTTTCTATATGTTTGCTCCATGTGAGCCTTTTATCAAATGTTACTCCAAGATAAGTGGGGAAGCTTTCTTCCTTTAGCAAGGATGTTCCTAGGTGAATACTAGAGCTTTGTCCCTGGGGGAAAGAGAGAAAAGCATTGTGGATGTTTAGTCTGTGTGGATGGCAACATGCCACTTTTCTGCCCATGTTATCAAGAGATCTGCTGCTCGCTGTATTCTTATATTTGCCACTGTGGTGTGTTCATAAGTACACCAGAGTGCCAGATCATCTGCATACAGGGCAGCTTTTACTCCTGTAGGGAGGTCTTTCACCAGATCATTTATATAAACAAGAAAGAGAGTTGGAGAGATAACTCCTGCCTGTGGTACTCCTTGTCGAAGTAACACTTTTCTACTCTGCTGGCCATCAAGACTGACTCTAGTCCTCCTGCTGTGTAAGAAGGATTGGATCCATTTTAGCATGTTTCCTTGGATTCCATTTCTCTTCAGTTTTGCAATGAGACCATCTTTCCAGACTTTGTCAAAAGCTTGTTTGAAGTCAACCCATACCGCCAGGACCTTTTTCTTCTCTTGGAAGGCATTCTCTACAGCTTGTGACAGGTAGGTGACTTGGTCTTCTATGCTGTGACATTCCCTAAATACAGCCAGCTCTGGCACCAAGATCTGCTCAGATTCTAAGTGCCATTTCAGTCTTGAATTTACAATTCTTTCCAATGTCTTTTCTAAACAGCTTGTGAGACTAATTGGGCGATAGCTCGAAGCCTGGGTCTTAATTGTTTTCTTTTTTTTAAAATTGGTATTGTGATGACTTTTCTCCATACTTTAGGCACCAAACCTTTCTCCCAGCTGATGTTGAAAATTTCCAGCAGCTTTACTTTAGCAGATGAGCTCAGGTTGACCAGCATTTCATTGCTGATTTCATCTGGACCTGCAGACTTTTTTAACTTAAGCCTGGAGATAGCATTTTGTAGTTAACCCATGGTAAATGGCTCCCTCGTAGAGGCAGGAGTATCTGTCTGTCTCTTATTTGTTTGTATTTCTTCTCTTATTTCTCTCTGATGGTCCTCATTAAGGGTCAGGTTGCTTTCAGCACTGTATGTTCTGAGTCACTAAGTGATGGTGACAAAATCTGCAGCTTGTTTTCCTCTAAAGATTTTGTCACCATCACTTAGCGTGATTGTTTGTCTAGGAGAGAAACTCTCTTCATTGAGTGATTTGGCTAGTCTCCAGAGTTTCTTGCCATCTTTATCAAGGTTTAGAGCTGCTGTTTTATTTCTCCAGCTTTTCCATTTTTCTTCAAGTTTAGTTCTCTGGAACACTGCTACAGCCTTTTTCCATTTGGTGTGGTTGTCAGGTGAAGGTTGGGATTCTGCATCCTTTCTAGCCTGATTCATTGTTTCCTGACATTCCTGGAGTGTGCTGGACCAGTACGGTCTATAGTTGTGTCGACAGCTTCTAGGGATTGCTACTTTTGCAGCTTGTAGAAACTATAGCATTGATATCCCTATTGTGTACCTTGAGAGCAGACAACAATGTGCTTGTCCTGTGTCTGTACAGGCCCCAGTTGGCTTTCTTGTAGTTCCATCTTGTGATGACTGGGCCTGTATTAACCGGTACATTCTGGACAGTGAGAAAAATCGGGCGATGGTCACTGCACCCCCCAGCTGGTCTCCCACCTCCCTACTTATCATTCCAGATATATCTGGGGTAGAGAAAGCAAGATCTGGGGTTGACGTCTGCCACCTTCTGGAGTAGAAGGTAGGAGTATCTGAGGGGGCATTGATCAGTATCAGAGAGTGGTCATCTTGCCATGTTTCCGCCTCTTCACCCCTATTGTTGAGATGGTTATAGCCCCAGCTCTGTGAATGACTGTTGAAGTCTCCAACTGCAATAAAGTTGGTATTTGGTACCGGCACAGAGCTGAGGCTTAACAATTTGTCATTGGTACAGTAGTAATTGAGGAGGTCTAATTCCACTTTGTCTTAAGCTGCAGGAGTTGGTACTCAGCTCCATCCATATAAGACATTTTCTCGCATGGATGGATACTATTTTTTACAAGCGTAAGTACTCCTCCTTTCCGCCTGCCTTGCCTATCAGATCTGAAGCACTGGTAGCCTCTCACTTTAAATATCTGATCTGCCTGCAAATGGGTCTCTTGGATGCAGCATACACTGACATGCTTTTCATAGAGGATGTTTTCCAGGTCCAACTTTTTGCTGTAGCCAGCCTGCTTACTGCTGACCCCCTCTGCATTCCAGTGCATTATGACAAAAGGCAATTTGGGATCTTTTCTGTCTAACTGGTTTTGGTCAGTAGCTATCCTCCACCGTCTCCTGACTCCACAAGACGGTCTAGGAGGTCCTCCAGTAGCTGGGGGTGGATTCTGTCGAGGCTCAGAACCCGGCACTGCACCTGCCTGGTGGAGCTCCACAGGGCTAGCATCAACATTAAATTTGTCCGACGGTGTAATCATATAAATAGCATGGGGTTGTGTAGTACTGTGGTTTTTGATCCGCCTTCTGGCTCAGTATTTCCGACTTCAGGATTTCTTTAGAGGGAGAGTAGGCTCATCCCTTCGCCTTTATCTCGTTTGTTGTCCCATCCAGTTTCCCGCTGGGGGTTGAGACCCCAACCTTCAACTGGATTGCTGGGAAGAACAGGGTCCACCACATGAAGGTGAGTTAGGCTTGAGCAAGAGAGGCTAATAGACATTAAGAGTCTTGTATTGCGCATCATTGCTCCATTTGGACCCCGTTCTAGATATCAGGATATCATCATCTTTTATGTGCTGTTAGACGTCAGATATGGCTCACATTCGTTTCCTCCACTTCATTCTATTGCATGCAACTTTCTCGATTTTTGACATGAAGTCCAGCCTAGCATTTTTTGCATCTCGTGATAATGTTCTTCCAAATGTTTTCCTTGGACATACTCTCTCTCTCTCTCTCTCTCTCTCTCTCTCTCTCTCTTTCTCTCTCTCTCTCTCTCTCTCTCTCTCTCTCTCTCTCTCTCTCTCTCTCTCTCTCTCTCTCTCTCTCTCTCTCTCTCTCTCTCTCTCTCTCTCTCTCTCTCTCTCTCTCTCTCTCTCTCTCTCTCTCTCTCTCTCTCTCTCTCAGACTGTTTCCCATTTCAGTGCCTGTTTTGTAATTCTTTGTTAATTTTGTTTCAGAGTATGCCCAGTATATCTGCACTTTCTTTATCTTATTGCAGTTGGTATTTGTCCAGACATTTGTCTGATCTCCTCACTGTTTTTTTTAATTCATCCTAATTTCTGTTTATGATTTTTCTCAGACATTTGTTTTCTTTAATGCATTAAACAATCATTCTAAATCTTTGGTCGTTTCTTTTTCAACTTTAGCTGGCATATGTTAGAATTGCAATGACATCAGAATTGAAGCTTGGTCTTAAAGCTGTATAACTTGGAGCTCCATATATTGTTAAGGCTTTTAAACTCTTTTAGGACTACATTTTTGTCTGGGGTTTGGACAGCATTAATTTTGAGTGGAATTTTGTTTAACTGCAACATGACAAAGCTAAAACCTTGCTGAAGAAAAGGTATTGGCTGTATAGAGACATATAATGTATCAAATTAAAGAGAAATTACAGCAGAATAAATCTAAACTTTTGATTGTCCGTATTGCCAACAAAAAACAAAACAAAAAAATTATTAATATCACACATCATTCAAGGATGTTAGACACATGAAAGATTATTTACATAACAAAAATGTGTGCTTACCTTATTTATTACTTGTTCAGCAACACTGCTATCCAATTCTAAGAATTCAGAAGCCTTCTCTGTTCAATTAAGTATCAGATAGTTTTATTTAAACAGTTATTTTCATGTACTTTGGATGTTTGGACCATTTTGGACTGACATGTCAGAATTCACAACAACCGAAATTGGGAAAACAGCTGATCAACACAGAGATGATCTGACAAAATATTTTGTTCAAAATCATCCAAAAGTACAATATTACCAGTTGGTTTGTCACATGCATTATCAATCATAATATCAAGACTATTGTCACTATCTGGCTGAGATTCATCAACTTTAGAGCAGTATGAACAGTTCTAGACCTTTTTCTTTATCATTTGTCTAGAAAAATCACCTGAAAATTGTATCATATGTAATTAATCTAAAAATTATCAGAAAGTGACGCAAATAGCACGCCAAACTTCATATTTATATAAATTTGTTTTCAGCAAACAAAACAATATCATAGTGTCTCTATGATGCGCCATTATAGTGGCTAAAAATCTGAACTGGGTGGATTCTAAAAGCCACTTAGTTGGTCAATAGTCCTTAAAGAATTAAATACTGTTGTTGCTTTGCCAGCGTTTATTATAATTTTCTTCGTTGTATCTCCTTAAGAGTCAAAATGAATACCGAAACTGGTGAAATGGTACATTACTTTGATTTTTTTCTCTAGTGTAACATTTACCTGATCTGCTGTTGGTTTCTTTAATATATTTGTTTACTCATAAATTATTTATAGTCCTATTTTCAATGCTGTTGATGATACATCATCTGTTTGTCTTTGCATGTCTTTGATATTTTTCATTAACAGAACTTATCTGCAAAATCCAGATCTTCCAGCTGTCTGTTCTCTACCCAACCAATATTTAATCAGACATGATAACCAGGATAGCATAAGTTTAATAAAATCAAGAATGGTCATAGTATTTGGAATTGACAGTAAAAAGAAGTTATTGAGGATATTGATGGCAAACAAACAAATAAAGGATGTAGCCGGCTAGACACGACACAGAAGACAAAGCAACTATAAAATGACCAGGAAGAAGATGACAGTTTAGCTCTAATAATTTCAGTCTTAAGCATGGTTATGAAAGCATTGTCCTTACAGTGGACCATGAATTAGTGCAATGCACAATGTAGAAACATTGGATCAAGCCAAGAGAACCACCTTCAGTAACAGACTTTTACAAATCAACATTCAAAGGGCCAGATTGCCAGCTGGGCAACAACAAAAAACTAGCGGGAAGAAACACTTTGGATATATAAATTGTGAAATCTAGTGAAACAACTTGACTCTAAAGATGAAAAAAGAAATTCAAAGATGTGCTATGTTATAACATTAACATCGGAGCAGGAGAAAGACAAACTAACCATTTTGCAGACTCATTTGTTAAAGACACAGTACATCATACAATACCAGGCATCAGGAAGAGAACACTCGAAACTGCTAGGATTTTAAACATTAAAACATTAGATAATCTCAGCAACCATTTAATATCCCAGGTCACAATAGATTTATGCCTTCACAGATGGAGCTTCAGAATAAGCAGTTAGGGAAAGTAGGGGCAGGATTCCAAATACTAAATTAAAACCTACAATAAGCACACACATTAGTTGTTGCTGAAGAACTCGCAAACTACAAGGCAGTGCCTATTGCCCTGATGATATCCTACCTGTGTTAGGATAAATAAGGCACACATGTAGATTGTGTTTCAGTCAAACTTAACCATACAAATTAGTTTGTTTAGTAATTGATAAGAACAAAACAATATTTATAATAATTTTAACAACTGCTAGAACATGTCTGAGACAAACACATGGTTGTAGATTTGTTTGCTTGAGATACTAATAATGTTTTTTTTTCTAAGTATTTAAAAAAAATGTGCAGACTTAAGGTTTCATGACATTGGAATGAAATCTGATCTGAAATTGCTTTCCAGTACTTCAGTTAATTTCTCAGAAAGTTCAGAACGGATGGCTGTGGCATGAGCGGCTGCCATTCATGAAAAACTTGAGCCTTCAGGAATGTTTGTGGATCTTTTTTCATCCTATCATTGTTCTATTGTCTCTGCCTTTGTTTTGTTGTTTCTATAGATGTTCTTTAACTTGTATCATTGCAGGTGAGACCAATAATGAAATGGATGAACCCATGCGAAATCCTTTGTTTTGTTGTTTCTATAGATGTTCTTTAACTTGTATCATTGCAGGTGAGACCAATAATGAAATGGATGAACCCATGCGAAATCCTTTGTTTTGTTGTTTCTATAGATGTTCTTTAACTTGTATCATTGCAGGTGAGACCAATAATGAAATGGATGAACCCATGCGAAATCCTTTGTTTTGTTGTTTCTATAGATATTCTTTAACTTGTATCATTGCAGGTGAGACCAATAATGAAATGGATGAACCCATGCGAAATCCTTTGTTTTGTTTTTTCTATAGATGTTCTTTAACTTGTATCATTGCAGGTGAGACCAATAATGAAATGGATGAACCCATGCGAAATCCTTTGTTTTGTTGTTTCTATAGATGTTCTTTAACTTGTATCATTGCAGGTGAGACCAATAATGAAATGGATGAACCCATGCGAAATCCTTTGTTTTGTTGTTTCTATAGATGTTCTTTAACTTGTATCATTGCAGGTGAGACCAATAATGAAATGGATGAACCCATGCGAAATCCTTTGCAGCTTGTAAAGGATTTGGTGTTACTGATTGTTGAAGCTCGAACACCTGACTTCACTGTGAAAGGGAGAACTGAAGGACCACATTGTCCTATCATCAGAGGTCGCCCAGCCCACAAATGTAGTGCAGACAAAGTAGAGGTGAGTGGTCAGATTTAGTCAGATTACTACAAGTGTGTTGTATATACCATATATAACTGATAGTGTCATTACCCTGTTCTCATACAGTTTCTCAAATATCCATGAGTCCCATATTTGAACAAAGTTTAATAAATATAAGTATTTCCCAGGTAATCACAAAGTTTCATACATATCCAGGAGTCACCAGGTTTTATACATATCCAGGAGTCACCAAGTTTCATACATATCCAGGAGTCACCAAGTTTTATATACATCCAGAAGTCACCAGCTTTCATACATATCCAGGAGTCACCAAGTTTCATACACATCCAGGAGTCACAAGTTTTCATACATATCCAGGAGTCACCAGGTTTCATGCACACCCAGGCGTCACCAAGTTTCATACATATCCAGGAGTCACAACATTTCATACATATCCAGGAGTCACCAGGTTTCATACATATCCAGGAGTCACCAAGTTTCATACATATCCAGGAGTCACCAAGTTTCATACACATCCAGGAGTCACAAGTTTTCATACATATCCAGGAGTCACCAGGTTTCATGCACACCTAGGAGTCACACAGCTTCATACATATCTAGGAGTCACCAGGTTACATACATGTATATGAGTGTCAAGTTCTCAAAAAAATTTCCATGAATGCCAATATGTCCCTTGTTGTTAGTAAGTTCTGTTATCGACAAGTCCTAGGGTCTCAGTAAGTGTCATAAATATCAGTGAATGTTAAATTTGCAAAGTTCTATAAATATCCACATTTTTTTTGTTCTCTGTTATTAAGTTTCTCAAACATCCGTGAGCCCCAATTGCTGTGATTCTGTTTTCTCGCAGCATGTACAGTTTGCTGTCCTTGCTGTTGATTAGTCTTACTACTATTTCCATGTGTGCTTTTTCAGGAAGGCAAAGGAGAGTCTTGATCAGAATAAAACCTCTAGTATACTGGCATCTCAGGCCATGAAGAGAATGAAATTTGTTGGAAACCTATACAATTGTATCTTACTATAACACATGTTGCAACTTTTGTAACACAGTCGTCTCTTTTACTGCCTATGCTTCATCAAATAACCCAGGTTCAGTATGGTTGTCACAAGGGTGGCAGGTGATTGTTGACAGACGAGGAGAAAGATGGTCGTGTCGTTAGTGGAGTGGGTGATGCTTGTAAAGTGTCTGAATACAACTGTTCAGGATCACACTGAATTTATTATGACACTCCAACAAATGTCACAAAATACATCAAGATACTCTGAAGAATGCTGAATCATCTAAGTACTCATAGAATCGCGTTGTGTTCCTTATCTCTAATTACTTTCTAAACTTGTGCTATTGTCTTTGACTGCCACCGGGCTACTAGTGCAGGTTGGGCTAAAAGGTATGTTGTCTAACTACTTATCTATGCTCTGGCCTCCTCTTCGTCTGACTCCGAAGTTGTATCCACACCAGAATCGGGCTGGACCCATTCTCGATGATAATAAATGTCAGTTTCCCTTACGGTGTAACGGTACACCCGAGCCGTTCCATCATCATTCGTGAAGACTATAGTGACCTCTTGAAAAGGGCCATGGTTTCTGATAGTAATCCTAATCGAATACATATATATTTATATCTTTAACTATCTTTTTATCTACAAACTGACCGGTACTTCGCTCTACTATCTGTCTCTGTCTCTATCTCTAGCCTGTCCTCTGGCCTGTCCTCTGCTGTCCTCTGTTGTCCTCTTTCTTCTGCCTCAGTCTATCTCCGTTTGTGTCTTGTGTCTTCTCTATCTGTGTCTATCCTCTGTCTGTCCCCGACTATCCTCTGGCCTGTCTGTTTATCCTCTGGCCTGCCTCCGTCTGTGTCTGTGTCCTCTGTGTGTGTGCCTTCTGTCTCTCCTCGACTATCCTCTGGCCTGTCCGTCTCGTGTGTGTCTGTTCTGTCTGTCAAAGGTTCCGGGCAATCGTTTATAAAGGGGTTACTAGCCTGCTCCCAGGGGGCTCCTATCCCTCTTTGTTTTGCAGTCTTCTGCAGCGACATTTGCTCGCCGGGACATAGGTATTTACAAATTAATTGCTTTGGTGCGGGTCACATGTCTAGTCAGACGATTCAAAGTTAGTGGGAAACAAGAGTAGGGACCTAAGGGGATATAGTTGCTTGTTAATCATAGAGGAAAATTTTCAAAAACAATGGTGAAGGCCATAAAAGGTCTTGTCGTGCAAACAGCACAACACTAATAAAAAGGGGTTAGAGGTACTGACCCTGCTACACTTTATGTCTTGTTCCTGTACTGTTTCCCCAACATAAGAGACACTTAGATTGCCAAAAATATGACTGCTTAGAGCACTAGCTATCAGTACCTTTACATACAGCTGAGAAATGAGGACCTCACTATCCAAACTTGAAAAGAAGATTCAGGCATTGGAAATTATATCTTTATTAAAGATTCTTGGTATATCATTCAGAGATCATATCACAAATGACGGAGTTCGCTGTTCATGTAATTTATTAGTAAACACATTAGTAACTTTGAGTCTGAATTATGAAGTTATGCACACAAAATTTCTCTCATACAGTGTTCTTTGTTTCTCCCATTCAGTGTTATCTGTTTCACTTATACAGTATTATGTGTTTCTCTCATACCTATCTGAAGTTATCAGTTGTTCTCTAATTTCAGTGTGGTCGTGCACATGAGTTTTGCTGCTTGGCTCAGAAGTTATGGCTGAACAGTATTCCAATATGTCTTGATATCCTTCTGTTCCCTGAATGCATCCACGGCCGAAAGGAAGCTTCAGTTATAGAAGGAGCTGTCACACAGTTGACCCAGGAGAATGTCCTGCTCATTGAGAGGTGGACTATTGACTGGACCAAGAGAAGGTAAATATGAAACTGCTTGAGGTCTGTTTCTGTAAACATGTTACCTTTTACTGCATGCTCACATGTATTGTACAGAACAGATTTACACAGTGTTCTAATACACATTTTAAATCTGTGAACTGAACACATTCACTACCATGGGTTTAGTATCCGAGTCCCAAAAGCAGATTGGGAAGGGTGTTGAGGGGACACATTGCTCTTTCAAAGTTTAGAAAGTGACACATTAAATCATTTCACAATTCTACAGATTCTGTTCAGCATACTCATTTACCAGTTAAGTAAAATGAAAAACTAAAGAATTTTTATTAAGATACTTCTACAACAGTTAATTGTATGATTAGTGAAATGTTATCAAACAAACATATAACATGCTTAGAAAAGTTAGTTAAGTGAGACAGTGAAACAAAGATGTTTCTCACTTGCTTTCATGCAACTTCATAAACGTTTAGTAAAATTTATTCAGTGATTCCTAAATTGTGGTAAAAACCACTTAGAAATGTATAAATAAACTTTAAAGGAAATCTGTTTATTAATGCTTGTTTAAAGACACTTTCTGGATAAATGTTCACAGCAGTTCTTCCTTGCCACACACAGAGACTCCAAAATTCTAAAATAATTAACAGTGGCACACACACGTGCCTGCGGGTACACATACACATACACACACATTACCTCCGTAAATGAGATACTTTCTCCTCAGTCAAGGTTAATTGTTATGGATATCTTTCTTGTCCTGTTTGTAAACTCTCTGAGAATGATTTTATCGAATCTATTGATATTACCCTACTAGGTATATCAGTGTCTATCTCTTGCTCATCTACCTTCACTTATAACCTCCAATTGATTTTTTTAAACATCTTTGAGATTTCAAGTCAAATAAATGATTTGCGACATATTAGAGATTGCTTTTGGTGTCAAACATGTACACTGAGTAGAGCACTAAAACAAAAAACAAACAAAAACTGCCTATGAAATGCACTGTCTCAGTAAGGTCACTAACAGCACAAGAAGGGACAGGGTTTTAAATACCAGCATTAGAATAAAAGTTGAAGTAAAACTGTGTCAGAATTATTTTGACAGACGCACAATGAAATGGTCAGAATCTGGTAAGAATGCAGCTGCCACTCATCACGGAGCCTACCTGTTTCCACCTTTCTCAACATGCTCAATGAGTCAGTTACAATCACGACGTGTGTATTCAGCTGATTTTCCAGCCAGCAGAAGGCAGCAGTGACTGCCTCCACCTGCAGTCTCAAACTAGACGTTATGTCGTTTCTAATTAGATGCACACTGAATTCTGTATCCACACAGCCTTACACAGTTTGTTTAATTCAACATAATATCTTCCATTAATGATCTTCAGAATATCTGCTCGTCCAGTTTCTACTAATATCTCTGTTTTAGCCAACAAAATCTGTTCTTTCATTACCACATAATCTTGCTTATCCAGGACAGTATATCCACATGAGTTCCTCTGATGATGCAAAATCAACAGAATTTGTTATATAAAGGATCCATTTTTCATGCCATGATCTGTTCTGGATTTATGCTGATGCACATGGTTAGTCAGTGACCAAATGCGACCAAATGGCTTTACTTCCCAGGAAATTGTCTTGTACCTCTGTTATAGGCTGGGTTGACTGGCTGTCTAAGGGAGTGGGAAAACAGTTCCTGCACTGATGGGGGGTTTGACCACTGGGCTGGAAGGCAAGCTTGCTGTTTCCCATCTTACCACAACTGGTTGCCATGAGCAGGAACTTGGGTAAAAAAAAAGGAGGAGGGAAAACCAAGGTAAACTAAGAACAAGATGGAAAGATAACATCAGGAAAACTCTACAATAGCAAGATGTGTCTCTGGTCGAGGTGGGGAGAAGAGTAAGAAGCAGAATTTATTCCCTTGACACCTGAAGAGGTAACCTAGTAAGCAAAGAAGAAGATAATGAAGAAAAACAAAGATATTACAAACATGTGCATACTGAAAAGTTATGTGGGATCTGATTTGTTGTAAACCATGTTTTGTTTCAGACAAGATGACTGTTTGTCCTCATCAATGCTGACCCAGGCAGTAAGATCCTATCTGCACTTCTCTCAGATCAGCTCATGGCTGTTTTCCACATGTGGAAGGCTTCCTGGGAGACTGGCCTACAGGTGGCAGTGTGTTATAGACAGTTCCATAGCTTAGTATTGTCTTTAAAAAGTCAGCATATTTTGGTAACTGCTGTATCAGTGACTTCGAGTTCAGTCTGAGCCATTCCATTATGCAGTAAAATGTTTGTGTCAGAATAACACTTTCTTGAGTGATGCTACCATACACCATTTGTATCATAATGGTTTCACTTATGTTAATTGCTGCTACAGTACATAGTTTGTGTCCACATGACACTTTTGTTGTTGATTGCTGCTACAGTACATAGTTTGTGTCCACATGACACTTTTTTGTGTGTTGATTGTTGCTACAGTACATAGTTTGTGTCCACATGACTCTTTTTTGTTGTTGATTGCTGCTACAGTACATAGTTTGTGTCCACATGACACTTTTGTTGTTGATTGTCGCTACAGTACATAGTTTGTGTCCACATGACACTTTTGTGTGTGTTGATAGCTGCTACAGTACATAGTTTGTGTCCACATGACTCTTTTGTTGTTGATTGCTGCTACAGTACATAGTTTGTGTCCACATGACACTATTGTTGTTAATTGTTGCTACAGTACATGGTTTGTGTCCACATGACACTTTTTTGTTGATTGCTGCTACAGTACATAGTTTGTGTCCACATGACACTTTTGTTGTTGATTGTCGCTACAGTATATAGTTTGTGTCCACATGACTCTTTTTTGTTGATTGTTGCTACAGTACATAGTTTGTGTCCACATTACACTTTTTTGTTGATTGTTGCTACAGTACACAGTTTGTGTCCACATGACTCTTTTTTTTGTTTTTGATTGCTGCTACAGTACATAGTTTGTGTCCACATGACACTTTTGTTGTTGATTGTTGCTGCAGTACATAGTTTGTGTCCACATGACACTTTGTTGTTGATTGCTGCTACAGTACATAGTTTGTGTCCACATGACACTTCTGTTGTTGATTGTTGCTACAGTACATAGTTTGTGTCCACACGACTCTTTTTTGTTGATTGTTGCTACAGTACACAGTTTGTGTCCATATGACTCTTTTTTTTTTTGTTGATTGCTGCTACAGTACATAGTTTGTGTCCACATGACACTTTTGTTGTTGATTGTTGCTACAGTACATAGTTTGTGTCCACATGACACTTTTGTTGTTGATTGCTGCTACAGTACATAGTTTGTGTCCACATGACACTTCTGTTGTTGATTGCTGCTACAGTACATAGTTTGTGTCCACATGACACTTTTGTTGTTGATTGTTGCTACAGTACATAGTTTGTGTCCACATGAAACTTTTATTGTTGATTGCTGCTACAGTACATAGTTTGTGTCCACATGACATTTTTTGTTGATTGTTGCTTTGCTGCTACAGTACATAGTTTGTGTCCACATGACATTTTTTGTTGCTTGTTGCTTTGTTGCTACAGTACATAGTTTGTGTCCACATGACAATTTTATTGTTGATTGTTGCTACAGTACATAGTTTGTGTTCACATTACACTTTGTTGTTGATTGTTGCTACAGTACATAGTTTGTGTCCACATGACACTTTGTTGTTGATTGTTGCTACAGTACACAGTTTCTGTCCACATGACACTTTTGTTGTTGATTGTTGCTACAGTACATAGTTTGTGTCTACATTAAACTTTTGTTGTTGATTGTTGCGACAGTACATAGTTTGTGTCTACATTAAACTTTTGTTGTTGATTGTTGCTACAGTACATAGTTTGTGTCAACATGACACCTTTGTTGTTGATTGCTGCTACAGTACATAGTTTGTGTCCACGTGACATTTTTTGTTGATTGCTGCTACAGTACATAGTTTGTGTCCACATGACATTTTTAGTTGATTGTTGCTTTGTTGCTACAGTACATAGTTTGTGTCCACATGAAACTTTTATTGTTGATTGCTGCTACAGTACATAGTTTGTGTCCACATGACATTTTTTGTTGATTGTTGCTTTGTTGCTACAGTACATAGTTTGTGTCCACATGACACTTTTGTTGTTGATTGTTGCTACAGTACATAGTTTGTGTCCACATGACACTTTTGTTGTTGATTGTTGCTACAGTACATAGTTTGTGTCCACATGACAATTTTGTTGTTGATTGTTGCTACAGTACATAGTTTGTGTTCACATAACACTTTGTTGTTGATTGTTGCTACAGTACATAGTTTGTGTCCACATGACACTTTTGTTGTTGATTGTTGCTACAGTACACAGTTTCTGTCTACATGACACTTTTGTTGTTGATTGTTGCGACAGTACATAGTTTGTGTCCACATGACACTTTTGTTGTTGATTGTTGCTACAGTACATAGTTTGTGTCCACATGACACTTTTGTTGTTGATTGTTGCTACAGTACATAGTTTGTGTCCACATGACACTTTTGTTGTTGATTGTTGCTACAGTACATAGTTTGTGTCCACATGACACTTTTGTTGTTGATTGTTGCGACAGTACATAGTTTGTGTCCACATGACACTTTTGTTGTTGATTGTTGCGACAGTACATAGTTTGTGTCCACATGACACTTTTGTTGTTGATTGTTGCTACAGTACGCAGTTTGTGTCCACATGACACTTTTGTTGTTGATTGTTGCTACAATACATAGTTTGTGTCCACATGACACTTTGTTGTTGATTGTTGCTACAGTACATAGTTTGTGTTCACATGACACTTTGTTGTTGATTGTTGCTACAGTACATAGTTTGTGTCCACATGACACTTTGTTGTTGATTGTTGCTACAGTACACAGTTTCTGTCCACATGACACTTTTAATGTTGATTGTTGCTACAGTACATAGTTTGTGTCCACATGACACTTTTGTTGTTGATTGTTGCTACAGTACATAGTTTGTGTCCACATGACACTTTGTTGTTGATTGTTGCCACAGTACATAGTTTGTGTTCACATGACACTTTTTTGTTGATTGTTGCTACAGTACATAGTTTGTGTCCAGATGACTCTTTTTTGTTGATTGCTGCTACAGTACACAGTTTCTGTCGGAATGAAACAGTTTCATGCAGTGCTGGTGTTATAAAAAGGGTCACCTGAAATGAATTGTACCAGCTGGTAGAATTAATGGGGGAAATTTACTGGATTCCAAAGATAAAAGATATCATACAATCTTGTATGTTAGAACATAAAAGGATATAAGTAGTGCTTTTAATTGAGGGTTGTGGAGGGACATAAAATGTCATGTCATTCAACTTCTCTTGAAGAAAGAAATATTGCTACTTTAATTAAATGAATAGAAATGTCATGTAATGTCGGCTGTAAAACAAAGTGTTGGGGGTTGGGGGGGGCGTGGGGGAGGGGATATAATTGTTAGATTTATAAACGCAACATATCAACAAGTAAGACTAAAAAAAATTGGCATCTCCTGAATATTGCGGTAAATCTGCACATGAGAACAATTTGTGACTTGAGTTAGGAGTTATGAGTTGGATTATCTTCACAGCAACATGTTCATCAGTGTCGCACGTTTAATAGTGCCAGTCCTATGCTGGTTGACAAGACTTCTTGTGCTCCTCATGTGCCTCTCATGCTTGGCTGTGCAGATCTTAACTCCCAGTTCTTGTATTCTTAGCAGTGAAGTGGACACATTGCTTCTAAAATTCTCAGAACATCCTACAAAACTCACCCTTAAGAATTTGAACAAAAGGATGATCATATGTTTTTTTTCTCAGGAACTCTTCAAATGCAAGAAAAGTGAGATTGATTTTTTTAAAGCAAGTAAAAATCAGAGATGCAACCAAAGAAGGAGACACTTCGAGTCACCACAACAAAGACATTCTGAATGAGGAAATCATGATTGAAGCCCATGCTTCATGGGCAGTGGTGGAGGCTTTGAACATCTCCACATCTTCCTCCACTGCAAGCAACTCTAGAATCTGTGTACTTGATTAGAAGAAGCCATTTTTCAAGGAAAGCATCTGTAATTACGGATATAACAAACTGAACAATCATCCACGCTGCTTTTGGGAAAAATCATATGCAGTCAGAAGCCGTTTTTCACTTTGCAGTACATTTGGCTTTGAAGTTGGGAATGAATTGTCTGCATTCTACATTTATTATCTTTTTGCTTCCTTTGTATTGTTTCTGTGTGCCATTCTGGTTTCACTTGAAGTGTTCCATATTTCATTTTATTTCCCTCTTGATTAGCTCTGTTATTTTGACATCATTTATGTTATGTCATTTGTAATTGTTTTAGCAGGCAGCCCCCCCACCCCCGCGTTAATTACAATGTGACGCTATTCATTGATTGAATAATATTGCTTGCAGATTATTGATTGTTTGCATAATATTGTAGAATTCTGATAAAAAGAAAATCTCTTGCCTTTATAGCAAATAACTGACTCTGCCAGGTGTCTAAGATCATTGAATGCAACAGTTGTTCTCTTTGTTTACTTGACTATATTGTTTGTTTACTTGATGTTTCACTGTTTATATGTGTAACTTCTGTGTTTTATTTCTGCAGACTGTATGCTCCTGGGGAGGTGACCAGCCTGGACTTCCCACACCCACCAGACATCCATAGTTTCCCAGTTTGCCTGGTGAACCTTCATCCAATTCGAGTGAAGGTCTCATCATTGCAGCGGCAGGCCAGTGTTCCCATACTTGTCTGCCGTCAAGCACAAACAGTGGGAGACAACTTAACAGACACATTGTACAGAGATTATTCTCAGGAAAAAGGATGCACGGTTGTTGACACTAGAACCAGACAAGAGCATTTGAAGGCATTTGTATTAGGAACCAGTTTCATGGGCGGTCCTTGGTCGTCTGATGAACCACAAGCAACTGATCCAGTTACTATGGGTTATAGCACACCAGCAATGACAGTTAAAGGGAGCATGAAATCTTTAAAGTTGCCACATCCATTGGACACATCCTCGCAGACTGTGTATGAAGACCCGCTAGATGCCGGGTATGGTCCTTCATATGCTGTTAGAAATCCATTTACATTCACTAAAACGGGAAAAATGTTCAATCATTTTGAGGAATCAGACAATAGACATAATATTTCTGATGCAAGAATGCCAGCTGGAAGAACTACAACTTTGGCTCAGATGATGGTCAGTGATGGCGGAGATGATGTTGAGACCACAGATGAGCTCATCTCCAGGATGTGTAGTGTTGATGATGTTTCATATGGAAGTGGTGTGGCTGCAGCAGTTAATACGTTCAGTACTGCAACTTCAGATCTGCTAATAAAAAAGTTAAAGTCATCATATCTTAAAATGGAGCATGGCCTTCATAACCAAGGTTTGATTCATGGAAATAACTCTAAAAAGGGATCTACTTTCTTGAGTGATAAAAACAGAGAGTGGGATATAAGTGGAAAACAGAGAGCACACATGAGAGCAGCACGTGAAGTTGGACAAATCAATTTGCACTCAAAACAATTGAGGAGAGGTTTGAAACAAAATATGCATGAAATAAATCTAAATAAATATTTAGAAAATAATGATGAACATAGAAACCCACAGACAGATGATGATGATGCTCTGATATTTGCAAGCAGTGATGTGGTTGACTGCCAGTTTCCTCATCATCTGCAGGCAGAACAGCCTCAGACACAGACTCACTTTGAAATAGAGTCAGGACAGCAATCACAAAATGTCTGGGCTAGTGAAGGCACAGATTGCAGTCATAGGAACAGATGGCCCTTTTCACGTCCTCCAGAAATGTTTTTCCTTGATGGCCAGTCACTGCACCAAAAAGATCAGTCATCATCCTGCAGTGAGGCCGCCATCCAGTGCAAATTGCAGACAGGAATTTTAGATAACAGTGGTCACGGGGAAGCCAGTGAGGATGACAAGAAATTAATAGAAATCGTGTCAGATAAATTATCATTGGTCATGTCACCCAGCAAGGGAAAGCCTGCATCATCAAATCTCAGTGCAGAATTACAAGTCAGTGAAAGCATCACAGACCAACAGTGTTGAAGAGTCCACTACCTAGTGAAACAAGAGGATCTGTAGGTTTTTGTGATGCCAGGGACAAACTGACAACCAAACCTCTGAGGAAACACTTAGATCAAAATGTTGAGTTCCCACAGCTCACTGTTGATGTCTCCAAGTTACCAGATACTTTTGAAGACTCAGATGATACACCAGTTGCATCTCCAAACCAGACATCACAGGCAAGACCAGTTGCAGAAACATTCATGAAATTAGTTGCAGCAAAATCCATAAAACAGAACCTATATCGGTTACATAAAGATTTGATCAATCCTGGCCATGATGAAACCCCACTGGAGGCCAAAGATGCTTACGACAGTAACAGTGATCCTGAATGTTTCAGTAATCTTGAAAATGCCTTTGTGAAGGATGAACCACACAGTGAAATATGTTCAGGTCATAGTCAAACAGCTGATCAGTCTAGTTCCCGAAAAATATTTGAGGAGAACCTGTTACCACTGGTCTCCTATGATGCTGACAGTGATTCCTTTAGAAAAGTAGATGATTTTGTCAGTTGTAATGTTTTGCATAGTCCTAAAGTTTTGTTTTCTTGTGATTTGCCCAACACAAAACTGAGCAGTTCCAAAAAATGCATTGATTTTAGTGACACATTTGAAGCCGAATTCTTCAGGTCAAAGATGAATGACTTAGTGGATCCTGAGGCCATAGGAAAATATATGTCAAAACTGGCCCTCTTGTCCGGTGCTTCCACTAATGGCAAAGATGATCAGGGATATGTTGATGATATAATTGCTGATACAGACCAACAGTTTGATATTTTCGTCACACCTGGTGCTACCAGTAACGGACACATGTCTTCCAACACTGAATATTCACCAAAGCAGAAGAGAGCAGTGCAGGATGTGCAAACACGTATACAGGGCGCTGATCTTCAGTCAACATTTAACTGTAGTTTAATAACACTTGACAGTTTTAGCAGATGTGACTTGGGAGGGCAGTCAGATCAAATACTGCATAATGATCCCGGCCTTACTGTACAGGAATTGAGAAATGACAGTCTTAAGGAATGTCTAGTAAGCAAGGATGGCTTCCCACAGACACGAAGGCAGCTCAGTTATTTTGACCCTGAGAACACAGAACAAGTGCTCAGCATGAGGTCAGACAAACATCAAAGTGGAGTAGAGACACCTGTAACATTAACACTGTCTCCAGTTTGTGATCACACACATCATCATCATCATGTCCAGACAGAGGCGCAGCATCAGGCGGAGAAACTGCCTGAGATTAAGAGAACTATGATCTCTCATTCATCAGAAAAAATTTCTTTACAGACATCACCTCCTCTGTCATCTTCATGTTCTTCTTCGTCGTCATCATCATCATCAGTATCCTCAGTCCAGAGAAGATCAGTACCTCCGTTAACACCGTTTACAACAGTATTAGCTGCTACGAGCACACATAAGACACCAGACTTAGAGAGGGATATGGCTGAGGATAGCTCGGAGTTGGGTGTCCAGGGGCAGATGTTCATGCCTTTCTCATCTCTAACTTTAGACACACCTTTGGATGAGCATGCCTGTGAAAGTCCACCTAGAACTACAACAAGAACGCTGAACACATGGATTCTCTCATCTGACCCAACATCAAATACAAAATCTCACAATGCTGAAAACACCTGTTCACATTATTGTACCACTGTGTCCAGACCATTAGTCTCAGGAACATCCACCTCATCATTATTAAATTCAGCATCAAGTCTGTCCGTGCATTCAACACCATCTTCCAGATATTTGACTCCACAAATCCCTAAGGATGCAATTCAATGCCACATTGAGAACAGCCGAACTCCTAGTCTTTTCAACGATCCCATACCTCTGCCTTCACCTCAGGGTCATGCTGACTTTAATAGTGGATCCAGTGTTTATTTTAAATGTGAATCCACTTCTAATGATTTCGGACCGGTAATGCCTGACTTAATGTGCAACCAGAATATGTCTGTTCATGGTCGCCAATCTCAGAGGATCTCAAACGTAAATTATGTTTATTATGTGCCTAATTTGTTTCATGAGCAGCCATGTGCCAAGCACTTGTGCGATATTCATGTGGCTTCAAAAAACTGTATTGACAAACAAAATTATGTACCTTGTAGCAACAATCATGGAATAGAAAGTACCTCCTGCCAGTCAGTATCAGAGTCTTGCACAGTGCTTGATTCTGTCATAGCACAGGATACAAATATGGATCCATCATATCAGGAAGATAATCCTGCAGACGGCACAAAGTCAACATACAGTCCTCTGCACCTGAGCCGGCAGTTACTCAAAGATGATGACAAAGCAGATGACATCAGCAGCATCACAGTGGCCAAGAGTAGAATTAGCACTGACAACAAAATATCAGAATTCAGTTCAGCACTGGAATCTTTGTCTGAATGTAACATTGTTACTGGCCAGAATATTGATAGTTGCAGGCCTAGTTTTAGCAGAAGCTCCTTGCTTAATGATGATATCAAATCTTTGAATACAACAATGGGTTCCTGTAAATCGGGAGAATTACTTAACAAATTAATTGTAGAAGCAATAATGATTGTGCTAGCATAGCTGTCAATCTTTCGACAACAGAAATTATTTCTGATGATTCAAGTCTTTCACATGAACAGTCTTTTTTAAAGGAAACAAATAACTTATTACCGAATCAGGGAGTTGAAACAGTATCTCGGAGTGAGGAAAAATGTCCTGATGTCTTTCATCCATCTTTTGTTAACCAACCACAAAGCAGTTACGTCTTCTGCTGTGACCAGGATACCACGACTTCTGAAAATTGCAGCCAGGCAAGCTTGGAGAAACATCCAGGTGTCACTGATCAACCTGAACATTGCAGCCAGGCAAGCTTGAAGACACATCCAGGTGTCACTGATCAACCTGAACATTGCAGCCAGGCAAGCTTGGAGACACATCCAGGTGTAACCGATCAACCGGAACATTGCAGCCAGGCAAGCTTGGAGACACATCCAGGTGTCACTGATCAACCTGAAAATATGCATCTGAAGAATCCGTCCTTAAGAGTCATCGAGTCCAGGTTAGATAGTAAGAATGGCTTTGATGTGGAAGGTACAGATTCCAGTGAAGAAAAGGATCATAGCTGGGATAATGATGTTGTGTTTTATTTATCAGAACCTGACACCTGGAGGAATACTGATCAGCCACCGTCAGCTCCGTCCCACTCATTGAAAGAGGTCACATGTGCAGAGACACACAAAGCCATCAGACCTTCAAGTCTTTCAGCAGACCTTAACCTTGAACTAAAATTGAGGTCAAATCCTGGCATAAAAGACAAGAATGACCTTGAATTTTCTACTCATTCAAGGTCACCTCCCTTTCTTAATGATGCTCCAGGTTGGAACTCGATCCCTCCACATCGTACAGTGTCCACACCCAGTGGAATGGATCGAGAGAGCAGAATGAAGAAAGAAAGGACACCTGCAAATATATCTGTGATTCAACAGGTACTGTGGGTGAAGCGTGCAGCTTATGGGTTTGTGTTCATCATCATCATGTGCTGCCTACATGTTTACACAATGAAGTGTAAAGGGCCTTCAGTATTCTCTGCCCTGTGTTGTTTATTTGTTGTATATAACACAGCTTGTCCTGTAGTCCATTTGTTGATGGGATCCCTTGAGTTATTCCTGGGACTTCTATGAGCTTTTGTGCGTTCCGTGGGTATTGTGTCCCTCATGTGTTATTGTTATTTCTTCTATGTGTAGTTGTGATTTCTCCCAGTGTTATTATGATTTCTTCCACGTATTATTGTAATTTCTCCCATGTGTTATTGTGATTTCTCCCATGTGTTATTGTGATGTCCCTCATGTGTTATTGTGATTTCTCCCATGTGTTATTGGGATGTCCCCAATGTGTTATTGTGATTTCTTCCATATGTTATTGTGATGTTCCTCATGTGTTATTGTGATTTCTTCCATATGTCATTGTGATGTTCCTCATGTGTTATTGTTATTTCTTCTATGTGTAATTGTGATTTCTCCCAGTGTTATGATTTCTTCCATGTATTATTGTGATTTCTCCCAGTGTTATTATAATTTCTCCCACATATTATTGTGATTTCTCCCATGAGTTATTCTGATTTCTTCCACGTATTATTGTGATTTCTGCCATGTGTTATTGTGATCCCTCCCATGTGTTTTTTTGATTTCTCCCATCTGTTATTGTGATGACCCACATGTGTTATTGTGATTTTCCCCACGTGTTATTGTGATTTCTCCCACATGTTTTTGTGATGTCCCCCATGTGTTATTGTGATTTCTCCCACATGTTATTGGGATGTCTCCTATGTGTTATTGTGATTTCTCCCATGTGTTATTGTGATTTCTTCCATTTGTTATTGGGATGTCCCCTATGTGTTATTGTGTTTTCATCCATGTGTTATTGGGATGTCTCCCACGTGTTATTGTGATGTCCCTATGTGTTATTGTGGTTTCTCCAATGTGTTATAAAAGAATATGCAACTGAAATAAGGAAAGAGAACCATCAACATAAAGTTCTAGCCAGTGATATCTTATGAAAATGAAACATGAACTATGAATAAATGTGAAGAGAAACATAAACATGTTGAAAGTATGGCTAACTGAAAAGTGACACAATCATGAAACACATTGACCCAAAAATACAAGAGGAAGGTAGCCCTGTGGTTGATTGGAGCGTGAAGGGTTAGGTCATCGTATCGTGGACCATGACATGAGGACAAGTGAGCATTTCCTGTCCTTATTGCCTCTCCTGGCCAGCTAGTTCCCAGAATGTTGAACATTAGCCAACAGTTTGGGAGTTTCTCATATTATGACCAGGTTAAAGAATCCTGCCACTGTTGGCGATTGAGCTTGGGGCCACTGTCTGGGATGCAGGCACATAACCCATGTTGCTAGCACAGCACCCATGTACCAGTTGCTATCACAGCTCCAGTATAACTACCATGTTCCTAGCAAAGCTCCAGTATAACTACCATGTTCCTAGCACAGCTCCAGTATAACTACCATGTTCCTAGCAAAGCTCCAGTATAACTACCATGTTCCTAGCACAGCTCCGGTATAGCTACCATGTTCCTAGCACAACAACAGTGTAGCAGTACCATGTGACTAGCACAGATCCAGTATAGCTACTATGTTCCTAGCACAGCTCCAGTATAGCTACCGTGTTCCTAGCACAACAACAGTGTAGCAGTACCATGTGACTAGCACAGCTCCAGTATAGCTACCGTGTTCCTAGCACAACAACAGTGTAGCAGTACCATGTGACTAGCACAGCTCCAGTATAGCTACCGTGTTCCTAGCACAACAACAGTGTAGCAGTACCATGTGACTAGCACAGGTCCAGTATAGCTACCATGTTCCTAGCACAGCTCCAGTATAGCTACCGTGTTCCTAGCACAACAACAGTGTAGCAGTACCATGTGACTAGCACAGGTCCAGTATAGCTACCATGTTCCTAGCACAGCTCCAGTATAGCTACTATGTTCCTAGCACAACAACAGTGTAGCAGTACCATGTGACTAGCACAGGTCCAGTATAGCTACCATGTTCCTAGCACAGCTCCAGTATAGCTACTATGTTCCTAGCACAACAACAGTGTAGCAGTACCATTTGACTTGCACAGCTCCAGTATAGCTATCATGTTCCTAGCACAACAACAGTATTGCAGTAACATATGACTAGCAAAGCTCCAGTATAACTACCATGTTCCTAGCACAGCTCCGGTATAGCTACCATGTTCCTAGCACAACAACAGTGTAGCAGTACCATGTTCCTAGCACAGCTCCAGTATAGCTACCATGTTCCTAGCACAACAACAGTGTAGCAGTACCATGTGACTAGCACAGCTCCAGTATAGCTACCATGTTCCTAGCACAACAACGGTATTGCAGTAACATGTGACTAGCACAGCTCAAGTATTGCAGTAACATGTGACTAGCACAGCTCCAGTATAGCTACCATGTTCCTAGCACAACAACAGTGTAGCAGTACCATGTGACTAGCACAGCCCCAGTGTAGCAGTACCATGATGGGTATTGAATAGTTTCCCATGCTGTCATTTGCAAGAAATCATCATTGGTTAGTGCAGACTTTGCATTCATGTCTGTAAAAATGTGATTGTGTTGTCAACATAGAGGAAATGCTTATCTGGCCAGTATCTGTTGTCTTGACTTTTGGTCAGTAATGTGGTTAGTCTCAGGTACATTCACTCACATTTAATGGTGAGAGAAGTGACTGTTTTCAGGTTTTATCTTATATGGCCCAGCCTCTCTTTGATGATTACTCACTGAGAACATTGCACAAAGCATGGAATCTGGGACTACAGTGATGACTTTCAGAGATCTCACAGTACCTGCACACTTAAATCAAACACTGGGGTATGGAATCAAGCCCGTAACCTTCACAGTGAGAGATAAACATGTCAACACTTCATTCCCTGCTCCACGCCATGCACCAAAATTCAAGGTTGCCATGAAAAATGTCACTGTGGTCAGATTTTAGATAATAGAAAATATGCCGGCAACAATTTAAATTATTAGTTGGTAGTATCTTACTAAACAGATCTGATGGTGTTTTTTTTTCCTAGCCTTTTTTACCTCATTGTCAGGAGAATGATTTCATTGTTACATTGTATAAAACCATCAATAGGATGTTGTATATTTTAGTGAAGAGACAGAATTTTCTAATGACTGATGTTTTTTGTGTCGTTTCAGCAAAACTGTGATAACGTAAGTCAGATTGGCTTACAAAAAATGGCAGCTAAAAGTGCATCAATGATATTCAACAACCGCACTGGTCTGCCCACTCAGTCTAGTCCTGTAAGAGTTTGCCCTTTTTTTTTGGTCACTCTAATGCTTAGAAGTGTTAGAGTGTTGGTGTGTGTGTGTGTGTGCGTGCATGCGTGCGTGGGAGGAAGAGGGGGGGGGGGGTTTCAAACAAGGTGCGTATCACTTAACATGTACCTGAATCAACTCCAACCATTTCACTTAAGTATGTTTGCTTTGAGAATTTTTTAATAACACAGCCAGCCAATGCATCTTTTGAGTGTCTAGTTTAAAAAATAAGTAATTGACACTTGAAATCCCTTAGTACTAGGTTCCACAGAAGATAGCAAAGGTCACAAGTAACTACCATAAAAATGAAATAATGAATGTGTTACTTTTAAAGAAGCTAAATACTTGGGAACCAAGATTTCTTTATTCTGTTATAGCCAGATTATATACAAAATATAAGAACACATTCCTTGTTGGGTGGGATTTATACAAGAGCTAATCTGACATTGCTCGAGACTTGAAAAATTCATTTAGTCAGCTCAGAATTTGTTCTGCCTTCTTATATGTAGAAGTTTATCTTTGACAGTGCGTCATTACGTTTGTTTTGCCCAGACATCAGAAATTGGGCATATAGAAGGGCATATAGGAACAAGGGCAGATAACACCATGGCATTGGAAACAGATACTAAAGCAGGTTCTAGAAGCTTCTTCATATCCTGATATTGGGATGTTAATGGAGTAATAAAGAGTTGAGGAGTTTAGCTTTTCATCTTCACTGATCTCTGGGCACGAGCTTAACCCTACCAGACCTGAGGCCCAGAACCTAACTGTCCCCTATAACTGAGCTCCTGAGCATCAACATGAAAAAACGATGACATACAAAAATATTAGTTACATGCAAACAAGTGGTTAGAATAAGAAGAAACTTGGAGACATTGTAGAAAATAGGTTTACTTTTTATCTAGCACCAATATTCTACCTTTGTGTGCCTTTCCACCTAGCAAGATCGCCTTTTTTCACAAAGTGAGAACCAGATGTTGCTGTTTGAGGGATACGCCCCCTTTTATTACTATCGATCTACTTTTAAATCTATAATTTTCATTCTCCTCATCACTCGAGCTCACCTGACTGTGTCAGTTCAACTAGGAACATATTCTTCATGAAATTCTGACTCCTCAGAGTCTAAATTAACCAAAGTATCGATCACCTGTTGGACTGTGAAAAGCCTAGACCAACTTCACTTTCCTGTCGAAATGTCTGGTTCATCAGCCACTCGTTTCAGTGTGAATATTCAGAATTTTTTCACGGTAAACCACACAAAGTAAATCCAAACACACGAAGGCAGCAATTCGCAATAACCACGAGGTCTGACCATGATTGGCTAGTTATTTTTAGTTTGTGGCGCATGTTTTTCATGTAGTACACGAAGTACCTACAATGAGGGACACTGGTTTAGTGTCAGATTAGGAAATTACCTTAGCAGTGGGACATTGATCTGGTAGAGTTAACACACTATGCTCCATAAAATGGGAATTCAGCTCCAGGTCTCTCAGGTTTCCTCGAGCATTAGATATCAGGCCTGCTTGTTATGGCTACATGTAAATTCGCGGCTATCCAATGAGAGGACAGTCTTGTTCTGGGCTCTGTTCAACATGGCGACACTGACATAGAACTGTCTGGCTCATACCTAATTTTTATGAGTGTTAAGTCTGTCTAGATTCTCGTCCAGCTGTCATGTGGGAACATGTTGTTGTGTTCCATTGTGATTGCCTTCTTCACTAAACTAGGCTCAGCATTTGTTTCCCAAGTTGGGGATGACATTGAAACATTTAGTTCCACTGAGTCCCAGATTCCAAAGAATCCTTCAGGTGTGCAGAGTGGGTGAAAAGTATGATTTGACTCATTCATTTTTATTTTATTTTAACTGGTTTAGGCTGGAGTGCTTTAGGCTGTTTTTGCTAGTATTTCTTTCAGTGGGTGGTTTGGCATCCTCTTCATTTTTTTTCAGCATGTTGATTTGGTTTTGTCTCAGTTCTTTCATCTAAGGAGGTCGATAATGGCCATTTCCACAATAGGTATAGATTTCATGGCTCCTTTGAATTGTACACAGGGAGCTGACATGATGTAGTAGCTAGACACTCACCTGTGAATCCGAAGGTTGTGAATTCAATTCTGGAGACACACGTTTTATGGAACCTAATGCCATACTTCCCTCTCCCAGACCTCATAGAAGGGAACTAAATGTCTAGTCTTTGCAAAGGCCAAAAAGAGCTGGTTGGGCACATTAAACATATGACATTTGCAATGACTCTCCTTGGGCTCTAGTGGCATACAGCTTGCCTGGGCACACTGACATAATCAAACAGGAACAAACAAAAACATAGGAAATGCCAAACATTTACTGTGAAATGATTATTGGTTCTTACAACTGTTCACCTCCGTCAATGCACCACAGAAATAAACATCTAGGGTCGACCAGATTAGCCACATACAGAAGCATCAGCAATATTAGCATTGCCTTCACAGGGGACCAAGCACGGCACTTCCAACTTTAGAAACTTCAAGTAGACGCCATCTCAGCCATTTGTATGGAACTTTTTTCTGCATATGTCGGCTGCTCGATCTAACATTTATTAACTCTAAAAATGCACTCACTTCTCCTTCTTCAAGCGCCATACAACCTGGCTTTCTCAACAAGCAAGACTAAATCTTCTAATTCGTTCCAAGTTTAAATAGCTGGTTCCCTCTCGGGTTCTTGAATGTTCCACATTTGGCATGCTTCACCCAACTTGCAGGCTTGCCTCGAGTTATTCATTGCTCGATCCATTCATGCATACATTATACTTCATACGTGATACCATTCAACTAAATTCAGGCACATCATGTATGCTTTGTTTTAACCTCATTTAAGGATGATGAGAATATTCATTAGCAATGAGAAAGTGATTCATTAAAACATTGGAAATCTTAAAATGTAGGCAAAGCTCAGCTTTTTAGAAATACTCAGAACAGATTAATTTAATGGTGGTATGTTTAGGAGTAGCAACCTCATGTTAACATTTGCCAGCTGATGTTGCTTTGTGGGGGTGAACAAATATTACAGCTCCATTTTGAGAGGATACAGCAAAAATAACATTCTTTTCATAAGGAGATACATTTTTGTATTGAAAACCTGCAGTGTTTGCTTCATTTGTAAATAACCAAGACCATTTAATAATCTCATTTGCCTTTTTTTTTTCTTTGAAATGGCTAAAATCAAGTTCATTGCCTGTTATAGAATATGTATTGTTTGTTTGTTTTTTTCTATGTGACAAAACAGATTTGTTTATATTGTTAGTCAGAGTGATTCTGTATCTGACTGAGTAAATGTATAAGAAGTGGCAGTTTCCAAGTGATAAGTTAATCAGAGTTTCTTTGCAGACTTGATAGTTTCTAGGTGCCAAATTTCTGGTGTTGACTGTGGATGAAGAAGTGACTGCTTCCAGATGCCAGCTTTTTCCAAATGACTGTCTATCAGGAAACATATCACAAGTGAGAGTTCTATGTTTTTGAGCTTGCATTTATTGCAGATGTTCTATTTCTGACAGGCCCCACTGAAGAGGAAATCTGGAGGCAGATTTGAGTATGATGTTAGTCTTCTAAACACCAGGGCCATCAAAAAGTAAGTTCAACTAGTTTTGCTTAGCTTTAGTAATTGAACCTCTGCCGGTATGACTTGTATAAAAGATCTGCCAGGATCACAGTTAGTGGTCATAATATAGATAACTTACAAGGGCTGATCATTAAGTTCTGGACGACTGAATTTAATTTTGAGTAAAGTCAAACTGGTTAGTGGCTTTTATCTTCTTCAAAGTAGTACCTTTCTTATTGTATACATTTATTGCAGTATTCTTGAGGAAAGCATCTCTAGTAGGCACTTTCCACAGTAGCCTTAATTTGTTCCATCAAATTGGCCTAAATATCTTCAGTGTCATTGAATCAATAACCTCTCATTACTTTCTGATGTTTTAGGAACAAGAAGGAGTTACTCAAAGCCAGGTCTGGAAAGTGTGCAGGGTGAGAAAGCAATGGAATGTTGTATTACCATAAATTAATTTTTTCTTGACAGATCTGTGATGCAGTGTCTGAAAGCTGGTGCATTATTTTCTAGGGCGACATCTGTCCACATAGTCGAAGCATTGCAGGAATGTTTTTATAGAATTCAACATTTACACTTTGTTTTCTAGAGACATGCTCATGTTGAACCCAGCTCATCAGTATTGTAGAAGACAACAAACATAGTTTTGACACTGGATATCCTCTGTCAAGGAAGATCATCTGTGTCAGAATTGGTGGAAAGTACATGAAACAGAAGCTTGCCGACAGAGATAAGTACCAGCTTCACACAGCATAACTAGAAGAAGGAAATATATGCATAGTCAATTTTGTTGTTGTTGATAATCCTTATTTTTAGACAACTAACATATTCAAATCTACTTGCAGATCTGCTTTTCAGTTGGGTGTGTCAAACAGTTTCTGTAATAAATGTTTCATGTGTCAGTTTAGTGCCTCAAAATGACAGGAACACAGGAACAGTGTTGAAGCTTTACTGTTGTTACTATTGTTATTATTAACACACACAACAGCATCTTTTTGAAACACATCAGTTGATCAGATATTAATCAAATCTGATCTTGTATTTCCTGCTGTTGTTGCCAGTTGACACAATCCATAGCTTCAACTTGATCCATAAATGCAATTTGTCACAGACATTAATAGCCACTAAAATTATATCAGTCGGTGAATACATCATTTATTGATAAAACTAACCATTAAGTTAATTGTAGAATTTAAATTAATTTGAATATGTAAAGGGAAAGTTGAATGGGTGTGCAATAGCAGAAGGGTGAAGCAGTGTCTGTGTTGTGTAGAAAATATGAGGAAACAGCAAAGGATTTTGTGCCTTTTGCTTATGTGTTTACAAGGCCGATGAAGATGACAAGAATGTAGTAGAAATAACATATTTATTAACATATATATACATACACACGCACGTACGGAACGCACGTTGCGTGCTAAATTCACTGGGCTGGTCAGAGGCATGATTGCCTACGCCAGTCGTAGGGCACAAGATGATGATGGTAATAGAGACGTGGGCAAAAGGGGTCCATGTGGCTTGAGATGAGAGAGGAGTGCAAAGGTTCTCGAGGTGCACAAAGTTGTGGAAGACGTATTCCTGGAGAATCACGACTGACAGTGGTTTGCATGCCCTTAGCGAGAACCATGTTGGGTCCAGAGCACTGAGATAAGGGTAAGTCGTGGGTGTTAGTTTCAGTACCTCTCAACAAGTCCGACCATGCGGATGCATGTTCAGTTGTCTGTGAATTTTTAGCAGTAATTATGTGTATCATTTTAGTTCAATGAAAGTTTATCTTGTGCATTAGAATTTGTTGTATGAGTCGAAATGCTCCCGTTGTGCAGACAAGGCGTGGAGGGCCCAACATGTTATTTGCCACAAGGACAACAGAAGTCAAGCAATGAATTGTGGCACAGTTGCGAGGACGGCAATTGTGTAGTGCCACGTGATGATCCTGATGCGACTGTGTGTCCAGAGACTTGTTGCCTAGGGCTGAGTCTCTAATCAGTTATCATGTATAGGTTATGGTGACCCAAAGTGAGGGCACATAACTTAGGAGAAGAATCTGTCATGGGTGACGACGCGACGAGATGTAGGATCACCAGTGAAACAAGACAGTAAGTAGTATGTTTTTGACTCACGCCAAGTCGAGGCTAGGTGTTCCCTTTCATGTGACACCACCTTGGTAGAATATTATAATGCATAGGTGGAGCTTTAGATTGACGGTCGTCCGCATCACCAGTTCATGCTCATCTTCATGTTGTGTTGCGTCCAAATAAACTGGCTGAAGCGTTAGTAAAGAAATGGCTCTTCCCGTTTTGTTGATGTGGTTGAGTGCATACTGTTCTCAGTGTTAGTGGTATGATGTGACTATGAAAACTGTGTTAACCTAGTACTTCCAGGTAGGGAACCCCATTAGTCGCCAGGAGGTTGGCTGGGGGGGGGACTTTCATATATAAGTGAGTCTCAATCAGTCACTTTACGCACATGTTAGGAGGTGATATACACCTTACATATCACTTCCCAGCATGTGTGTGCACATACATAAACACATACACACACACACACGTAAAGTAGGACTGACTGTCCAGAAGTGTTTCTTATTGACAAAAGAAGTGGCTGACATACAGTTGCAACAATCATTGTAAACACACACACACACACACACAAAACACGCACGTATAGTAGGACTGACTGTCGAGAAGTGTTTCTTGACAGAAGAAGCGGCTGACATACAGTTGTAACAATCATTGTAAACACACACACAAAAAGAAAGGAGTTTTTATTAAGAGAGATGATTTTCTTGACCGCTTGTATGTCTGATGTGGTATTGAAATGTGTTGTATATTGACATTGACAGTGCATTCTCCTGCTCCAAGTTGGCCAGTGCTGGAGATAACGAAGAGCAGAGGAAGCAGACACTCAGTACCAGTGCACCGGCGTCAACTAATTGTTTGTTAGGAAACTTTGAGGTCAGTTCTAGATCAAGTGTTAGCAGAACTGTTGTTTGTGATGGAACTTTTCTATGAAACACTCAAATGTGTACCACTATCATGATGAACACATGGTTGACAGGCAACAACCAAAACGTTTATTGTAATAGCTGCTCACATGTATGTGACTGTTGTAGATGAGTTTATTTTGTCAACGGGCCTGAACTTGTAGCAAGTTAACCCCTTTCATTCAGGGCACTCCATTTATCCCAGTATATAATACAAGCCTCTTTAGGCAGACATTCACTGACAGTACAAACTCCCAGCTGCAAACCAGCTGTTCGCAGATATTATTCATAAAGTCTGAGCAATACCTTTAGCTCCAATCCACAGCACAAAGAACTAAGCTCTTTCACATACTATGCCATCAAATAATGAAATATACATATATATCCAGACAAGCTTCTGGGCTTTCAGCCACATATTGCAGACAGCTCTCCATCTTGTCTACCAGTCAATACATTACATCATGTCTTTGTCACATAGCTTGTTCATTAGGGGTGTGCCCTATTGTGAACCTTATAAACATACACAATAGTACACAGAATATACTGTTATACACATAATTTAATGTTATACACATACTATACTGTTATACACCTACTGTGTTACACAGAATATACTGTTCTATACATATGGTGTTATCATAATATACTTGTTATACACTTAATATAATGTACAACTACTGTGTTACATATAATGTGCTGTTATATAATATACTATTTTACACATACTATTACACACATACTGTACTGTTATATACACGTAATATATACATATTGCTATACACATAAAATGCTGTTATATACACATACTGCTATACACATAATATATACATAAAATACACTTATGTTATGCACATAATATATTATTATACACCCACTTTATTAATAAAATATGCATACTGTTGCGATATATGCGATACTGTTGTTATACGATTAATATATAATTTTATCTACAATATCCTGTCATTATACACATCTACTGTTATACCCATAATATACCATTGTGCATTTAAAATACAGTTATTATACCACCAGTTTAATGCTATACCTATAATATACAAAGTCCAACAATTAAGTAATAGGAATAATTCCATAAAAAATTAAAATATTCAACAGTTGAAGATATAACCTGTATTTTATTCAAAGTAAGTCTCTTGTGCATTGATACAGCGAGTGGTACGATCTAACAAACACTGGAACGACCACTGTAGTTCTTCTATCATTATGGCCCTTAAAGTCGATGTTACGGACCTTTGGATGCCATCAATATTGTCAAAGAAGCAACCTTTCAATGGCAACTCTAATTTTGGGAATAGTAAATAGTCAGAGAGACAGATCTGGCAAATAGGGTGGATGGTTGAGAAAACGCATCTGTTTTTGAGCCAAAAGTTCCTGTTCAGCTTCCACCCTTTGATCTGGTGCATTGTCATGAAGAAGGAAACAAAATTGCCATGTTTTGAATACAAACCAGGAAGCATCTTTTTTTCTGCCCCAAATCTTCCACTAAAGTTTGACGAATAGTCTCTGAATTAACACCAAATTAATCTACCATTATCCTCACAGTCAAACAACTATCTTCATGTATCCACTGTCAGAATTTTGCAATGAGTTCCTCATTACGAACAGAAATTGGGCGTCCAGGTCTAGTTGCACTAATAATCATTTCTACACCACTTTTGAATCGTGAATACGAGCTGAAAATCTGTGCACGAGATAAACAATTATCCCCATAAACTTATTGCATCAATTCAACTATCGCAGTGACGCTTTTTGTAAGTTTTAAACAGAATGTACTGTTAACTTTTTTGCTCCATGCTGATTACGTAACAATGCACGTCTGACTAGGTTGACAAAATTGGCCGCGATGAAAAGTTGCCAGATCATAGACGAAGATTGCCTCTTTGGATTGCATGCTTTGATTCATAGATGGCATTTTTGTCTTGGCCATAATAAAATCAGTCTCATTACTTAATTGTCGGACCTTGTACTTTAGTTATATCACTAATTTACTGCTACACCTTTAATCTACTGTTCTACCTACAATACTGTTGTATTTTATAATAGTCTGTTGCTGCACACATAATATACTATTGTTTAACCACTAATTTACTGTTATACCTATGATATACTGTTAATGCTGTGATCATGGTTTATAATTCTGTGATACCTATCAGCTATGTGCAGTTTGGCAGCGGACCACTTTACACTGACTTTTGACAATGGTATTTGAGAGCTGACTGGTCAGAAGCAGTGTCAGATAATTGACTAGTAAACAGGGGGACAGTTATGGTTCTACAGTGTCTTGTTAAGGATACGTAACTAATTGATTAATACTGTTATACGCATAGTGTAATGATATAATATTGTTATACACATACTTATGCTCTTCACATAATATATTATGCACATAATATATTTATGTCATATATGTGAATGGTATGGAGATGTAATGTTAATTTAGAAAAAGACATGTTAGATATAAGAGTATTTTAAAAATAAAAAAAAGGGAACATAAATTATTTTCACAGTTTATGAATGTTTTAGATTGCCCAGGACTAGCAGCTTTGATACCAAATACTCCTAAAATGGTGCTCACAAAATGGAACAAGCCGCACAGTTTAAACATTGACAGGGGCTCGAAATAATTATCATTTTCTGTAAACAGACATCTGTACAGTAAAATATGAATATGCAATTCAGTCTTCTGCCTGGTGCCAATACTCTTGATATAAATAATATTCTGACACCTCATTACTGAAAGCACATTGATACTTTTACTGTTTGGATGTTCCAGCTTCACTCTCAGACTGACTGTCAGTTATAGTTTTATTGATCTCAGTATTAGAATATGCAAAATCATTGTCTGTGCCAGATAGCACTCCACAGATATCCACCATTCTGTGTTCCTGTAACTTCTGACATCTCATGGGGACAAGTTTTGTTTGTTCAAGCTTGTGGCTCAGTACATTCACTTTCAGCAAGCAGTTTGGTTTTTCTCTGGCTTCCTAATTCTATAGTTTTTACCTGCACATATTAAAGATCTTATTGGTAGCGAAGTTGCCATTGACATACCTCTTGCAATCATTGAAACACATAAGTCCCTCTATCATATCAAAGTGAGGATAGATTTGAGGAAAGAAATCAACCTGTAATTATGATTAGAACATATGTAACCTATAAAATATCATTCTGTATTTAGATACTACTGGTCTGTAGTCTATCAGATATCATTCTATATTAAGAAAGGGCATATTTGTAATATATCAAATATCATTCTATATTTAGGAAGGACATATTTGTAGTCTATCAAATATAATTCTATATTTAGGAAGGACATATTTGTAATATATTAGACATCATTCTATATTAAGGAAGGATATATTTGTCATATATTAGACATCATTCTATTTTTAGGAATGACATATTTGTAATCTATCAATATCATTTTATTTTTAAGAAAGACATATTTGTAATCTATCAGATATCATCATCCTATATTTAGGAAGAAAATATTTGTAATTTATCAGATATCATCATCCTATATTTAGGAAGGAAATATTTGTAATCTATCAGATATCATCATCCTATATTTAGGAAGGAAATATTTTGTAATCTATCAGATATCATCATCCTATATTTAGGAAGGAAATATTTGTAATCTATCAGATATCATCATCCTATATTTAGGAAGGAAATATTTGTAATCTATCAGATATCATCATCCTATATTTAAGAAGGAAATATTTGTATTCTATCAGATATCATCATCCTATATTTAGGAAGGAAATATTTGTAATCTATCAGATATCATCATCCTATATTTAGGAAGGAAATATTTGTAATCTATCAGATATCATCATCCTATATTTAGGAAGGAAATATTTGTAATCTATCAGATATCATCATCCTATATTTAGGAAGGAAATATTTGTAATCTATCAGATATCATCATCCTATATTTAGGAAGGAAATATTTGTAATCTATCAGATATCATCATCCTATATTTAGGAAGGAAATATTTGTAATCTATCAGATATCATCATCCTATATTTAGGAAGGAAATATTTGTAATCTATCAGATATCATCATCCTATATTTAGGAAGGAAATATTTGTAATCTATCAGATATCATCATCCTATATTTAGGAAGGAAATATTTGTAATCTATCAGATATCATCATCCTATATTTAGGAAGGAAATATTTGTAATCTATCAGATATCGTCATCTTATATTTAGGAAGGAAATATTTGTAATCTATCAGATATCGTCATCTTATATTTAGGAAGGAAATATTTGTAATCTATCAGATATCGTCATCTTATATTTAGGAAGGAAATATTTGTAATCTATCAGATATCGTCATCTTATATTTAGGAAGGAAATATTTGTAATCTATCAGATATCGTCATCTTATATTTAGGAAGGAAATATTTGTAATCTATCAGATATCGTCATCTTATATTTAGGAAGGAAATATTTGTAATCTATCAGATATCGTCATCTTATATTTAGGAAGGAAATATTTGTAATCTATCAGATATCGTCATCCTATATTTAGGAAGGAAATATTTGTAATCTATCAGATATCGTCATCTTATATTTAGGAAGGAAATATTTGTAATCTATCAGATATCGTCAACCTATATTTAGGAAGGAAATATTTGTAATCTATCAGATATCGTCATTTTATATTTAGGAAGGAAATATTTGTAATCTATCAGATATCGTCATCTTATATTTAGGAAGGAAATATTTGTAATCTATCAGATATCATCATCCTATATTTAGGAAGGAAATATTTGTAATCTATCAGATATCATCATCCTATATTTAGGAAGGACATATTTGTATTCTATCAGATATCGTCATCTTATATTTAGGAAGGACTTATTTGTAATCTATCAGATATCATCATCCTATATTTAGGAAGGACATATTTGTATTCTATCAGATATCGTCATCTTATATTTAGGAAGGAAATATTTGTAATCTATCAGATATCATCATCCTATATTTAGGAAGGACATATTTGTAATCTATCAGATATCGTCATCCTATATTTAGGAAGGACATATTTGTCAACTATCAGATATCATCATCCTATATGTAGGAACATATTCTTTCATTCTATCAGTCATCTGGATATCAGTTTTTGTCCAAGAATTGAGCCCTCTGTGTTCAGTTTTTATCAAGGAGATGTATACACAAATTAAACTACAGTTTCATTAATCTTCTACATATTTTATAGAACTATACGTCATTTTTAAGGTAAATAAGTGTGCCAATTAAATATAACAATAAAGGCTCTTACAGACACAAAAATGCTTTTGCTACAGTCAACATGAACATAAACATCAATAACATTTAGATATAAACTAAAAGTTGTTCCAGCAAAGGTAAAGAAATATCAGTGCTAACTCTTTGATTCTGAGAGGGTATTGTTGCATCTGAGGAGCGGGGGTGACCTTTGTACTTTATCAAATTTAGCGCATTAAAAATACTGCTATGAAAACATACACATTTCATACATAACATAATTATAAATGATTGATGGTTATTATTATTATTAGTAGACTACTACAACATGTAATTATACTGTTATTTAATAATTATTAAACAAGCACAATCAGTATGAAATTGATATGTGCAATACTTTTTTCACTCAGTAGTTTTCTTAACAGTACATATAGCACTACTAAATATGTATCCTCAAGGTACAAACAGCACAAACAAAAGCCAATTTACACAAATTAACACAGACCGTACAACTGCAAATATGCATAAGAAGTGGATGAACAACCAGAAGTTTCTGCAAGAGTTTTTAGCCAGTGTTCGCGATGCAAAAGCCATTTTACAAAAATTAACACAGACCGTACAACTGCAAATATGCATAAGAAGTGGATAAACAACCAGAAGTTTCCGCAAGAGTTTACAGCCAGTGTCCGTGAAGCATCAGTCAAATGGTTGAGGATTAATATTATTAGTGTTCTTCTACAACATATAATTATACTGTTAGTCAACAATTAGTAAAGAGGCAAAGAGTGACTTGCTGTGAGAGGTTAGTTAGTAAATAAAATATAGTTTTATGCACTTACCAGAGCCTAAAATATCTTGACACAATTTATTCACAATTTGATTTCTACATTCAAAGTAGAAAAAGAATAAATAGCCAGTTCCCAAAAGTCAAAACTACTGACTAGAAACAGTGACACACAATCACAACACGATTGTCTTCCGTAAATTAAAATTAAAATTGCTGTATATCCACTTTACAATATTCGCTTGTAGATTTGTAATACGAATACGTTTAGAACACAGGACTTTGTAAGCATATTAAAATGTCACACAATGCAACATGGAAACGATTCCAGTAACCTATTTTCGAGGGGACTCCTTGAAAATGTACCGTGATTCAGTTGTCGGGACTGAATATACAGCCGGACGTGATATTTGTAATATATCGGATATCATCGTCCTATATTTAGGAAGGAAATATTTGTCATCTATCAGATATCATCGTCCTATATTTAGGAAGGTCATAGTTGTAATCTATCGGATATCATCGTCCTATATTTAGGAAGGAAATATTTGTCATCTATCAGATATCATCGTCCTATATTTAGGAAGGAAATATTTGTCATCTATCAGATATCATCGTCCTATATTTAGGAAGGAAATATTTGTCATCTATCAGATATCATCCTATATTTAGGAAGGAAATATTTGTCATCTATCAGATATCATCGTCCTATATTTAGGAAGGAAATACTTGTCATCTATCAGATATCATCGTCCTGTATTTAGGAAGGAAATATTTGTCATCTATCAGATATCATCGTCCTATATTTAGGAAGGAAATATTTGTCACCTATCAGATATCATCATCCTATATTTAGGAAGGAAATATTTGTCATCTATCAGATATCATCATCCTATATTTAGGAAGGAAATATTTGTAATCTATCGGATATCATCGTCCTATATTTAGGAAGGAAATATTTGTAATCTATTAGATATCATCATCCTATTTTTAGGAAGAACATATTTGTAATCTATCAGATATCATCATCCTATATTTAGGAAGGAAATATTTGGAATCTGTCAGAAATCATCATCCTATATTTAGGAATGTCATAGATGTAATCTATCGGATATCATCGTCCTATATTTAGGAAGGAAATATTTGTAATCTGTCAGATACCATCATCCTATATTTAGGAAGGAAACATTTGTAATCTATCAGATATCATCATCCTATATTTAGGAAGGACATATTTGTAATCTATCAGATATCATCGTCCTATATTTAGGAAGGAAATTTTGTAATCTATCAGATATAATCATCCTATATTTAGGAAGGAAATATTTGTAATCTATTAGATATCATCATCCTATATTTAGGAAGGACATATTTGTAATCTGTCGGATATCATCGTCCTATATTTAGGAAGGAAATATTTGTAATCTATCAGATATCTTCATCTACTACAATCATATTTTTCTTCACTTTCTGCATTTTATTTATCATCTTATGTCACTTTTTCTTATTCTTTTACCAACTACCGATGAAGTGGATTTTTGTTGCAAGTGTTGTTAGATTTAGAACAGAATCTGCTATGTTACAAGACAGTTAATGCAATTTTTATTAGGAATCTATCTTGAATGGTCGTATTGATCCAGTCGGGACAGTGGATGGTTTTACAGCGGAAATTGGAGCAAGTGGATCGTTCTGCCCGAAACATTTTCATTTACCAGTGACAGCATTTTTCTTTGCTCTGTCAGATGATAATGCTCCATCTCCCTATTTGGTAAGTCGACCTTTCTGTTTAGTTGTAAAAAAGTTTATTTTCCATGTGTGAGCAGATTTAAACCAGTTGTATTATTTGTTTTGTCTTGAATACATTTCCTTTTCAGTAAATCTGATATCTTTCCAACAAGCAGTTGAAGGATAGATAGCTAGAAAAGAATTAGATTTCCCAGATTGTTATAGTCTGTTCAGAAATTCATGAACATGAATAGATTTTAATATTTTAGAAACTCATGGACTAAATGTAGATAAATTTGGTATGCTGACTTCAGACATCCATGACGTTAAGGAAATATTTTTTTCACTAATGAAGATGATCAAATATAGTTTTCTTTTCTTCTTTACAATATATATTTTTAACTTGAAACCATCTTGGTAGAGTTTTGGAAGGTTTACTTTCATTACCTTTATGTAGTAGTAAGCACACTGTAATTGGTTCATCAGGAGGTCAGAGAAAAACTATCTAATTTCAGTTTTCTTGCCAAAACATAGATCTTGTTCAAGTTTGTTTAGTTAAAAATGTGTCCACAAATTAGGTTTAAATTATTTTGTTGTATAGATGGCTTATCAAATCTGACAAAGACATAAATTTCATAATGAGTTGGAGGTGCGGATTTATAACGATGCAGACGGTTACTGTTTTATTGTACCAGCACATCTGCCAGGAATAGATGATTGGTCATCTGTTTGTGTAATATTCATGACCCAGAGACAGGAACACATTTGGTACTTGGTCTGGGCAGAGCATAATTTATTGTGCAGATACACCTCTTGAAAAAAATTGAACTTGAACTTAACATGTTTACTGTAAAATCTACAATTTAATTCTATTTAATCACAGTGGTTCCAAAAGATCAAAGGAATTGGCTTATATGCATCTGTGGATTAAAGAAAAGCACTTAATTAAAAAAAAAAATTTTTAGGCGTCATGGATATTTAAAGGCTGCATGAAAAAAAATCACTGTGATCTAACAGGCATTTTTCAAATAAATGGATTGCAAATGTGTTTGTGCATTTCTGAACGTACTATAGAACAGATTTACAGACGACATACTGTCACTCAATTGTATAGTGATGGTGATTCTTCATCGTAATCATTAAGAAATATGAAGAGTTTTGTTTCAGCTGCCGATCACTAATATGCAAATCTCACATTATAAGCTTTCTGTTAAACTCCCCTTGTAAAGACAACAGTTTTATTGTTTCTCACTATGATAGTTTGGAATCACAATAGTATAAGTGGCTGACATGCTTGCCTTCCAGTCTAAAGATCCTGATTCAAATCTTGTGTTGGGTGAAATATAGTATGACACAGCCAGTTTTTAAAATATATTTACAGGGGAGAGGATCAACTTCATTGCCATAAGTTTATCCTGTGTGGCTCAGTCTCTCTGCAGAGTGCCTGTTCACCTGCTGGGATCATCACAAAACTCTTTAGCACCAGTGACAGTCCTCAGAGATCTATGAAACACCCGCACTCACAGAACATAAGACAAAACCTGAAATTGAACCTACTTGATTGACTTAGAGATTTTTAAATTCAGCTATAGCTACAGTCATATTTTATCCCATGTCATTTCAAATATCAGTTATTGCAGACTATACAGCTGTCAACAGGTTTTAGGCTGCACTATCTTAGATTATTTTTACTGTTTATTTTAATAATTATTTTCTGTTACTTAATGTTATTACATTTGTTACTTTTTCTTCCAAGGGTTACATAAACCTGGAAAGTATTGGCAAAAAAGGATACCATATACCAAAGAAAGGAACAGTTCAAGTGGTAAATAGTTTTTATGTCTTTCATCACCATCATCAAGTGCCTTTCCAACTGGCATGGGCGATCATGCTTGTCCACAGTCTATGATTTTTAACAGCTTTTATCAGTTCATGTGTTGAGACCCCTCCATACTATGACAAAAGGCTGTCAAGAATCTTCTTACATTGTCCTGTCTATGTCTCTTTCTACAAATCTGTCCAGTAGTCACAACATGTTCCAGTTTCCCCTCTTCTGATAACATGGACACACAGAAATGACTGTCTCCTGATCTTGTATTGTTTACCCTGATGATTTAATTAGATGTTATTAGTGATGAGTACATTTGTGATACTTCAGTTGTTTGGTTGGTTAGTTGATTGTGAGCTGGTAGATGAACCTCAGTGCACGTCAGTCCATAAAGTTCTCTTGTGTGACAGCCAGTAGATTTTACAGTGGCAGCAGTTGAAGTATCTCAGTAGATAACAGTCATTTGTCATTAGCATGTGATGATGTTTGGTTGTCATTAGCATGTGATAATGTTTGGTTGTCATTAGCATGTGATGATGTTTGGTTGTCATTAGCATGTGATGATGTTTGGTTGTCATTAGCATGTGATAATGTTTGGTTGTCATTAGCATGTGATAATGTTTGGTTGTCATTAGCATGTGATGATGTTTGGTTGTCTTTAGCATGTGATAATGTTTGGTTGTCATTATCATGTGATGCTGTTTGATTGTCATTAGCATGTGATAATGTTTGGTTGTCATTAGCATGTGATGATGTTTGGTTGTCTTTAGCATGTGATGCTGTTTGGTTGTCATTAGCATGTGATGATGTTTGGTTGTCATTAGCATGTGATGATGTTTGATTGTCATTATCATGTGATGATGTTTGGTTGTCATTAGCATGTGATGATGTTTGGTTGTCATTATCATGTGATGATGTTTGGTTGTCATTAGCATGTGATGATGTTTGGATGTCATTAGCATGTGATGCTGTTTGGTTGTCATTAGCATGTGGTAATGTGCTGATGTCATTACTTTATTCTAATGTTTAGTACCTTGTGGTAACCGTCAGCTGCACTCTGCAGTTTGAAAGTTTAAAAAAAAGTAAAGACCCTTTTCCACGTTTTTAGGCCTATAGGGCTGTAATAAGTCGAGGCTTGACTTGGAATGTGTCTTGCATGCTCTCACGTCTAGGTTTGACTTGGAATGTGTCTTGTATGCTCTCACGTCTAGGTTTGACTTGGAATGTGTCTTGCATGCTCTCACGTCTAGGTTTGACTTGGAATGTGTCTTGCATGCTCTCACGTCTAGGCTTGACTTGGAATGTGTCTTGCATGCTCTCACGTCTAGGTTTGAGAACACAGACACTACTCAGCTTTCTTAAACATACTATCAGTTTATTAAGTTACATTTATTCCACATGTTTCACAATTATTGAGACTTCTATCGCTCTCGACATATTCAAATACTGGTCACACGCACGACATAGGGCCTATAGCTTCTGCTAATACAACCGTCTTCTCTGACTTCTAATCATCCACTGACCACGAGGCTAGCTCAGGCTTTCCCTCGCTTACTCCACCGGCCACAAGTCTCTCGTGCCGTCACTTGTAGCACAAACTTTCTGCTTGCCACGATGTACTCATGGAGACCATGCAAAGCAGGGTCATCACAGGGCATATAGGGCTAGACCTATATAGTTATAGACCAATCGGCACAAGATGGTTGATGTGGTCGGCATCACGCCGGCCTCTACTTCCTGAGACTGCACCTGGTACCCACTCAAGGCTGGGTCGACCTGGGAGAGTTTGAAAGTACTAGTGAAATATTTTAGTGTATTATATAGTAAGTATTGTGCTATTTCCACTGTGTGCTGCCTGTCATACTTCTTTAGTTGAGCAATAACCATCGCTGCTTCTCAAATTCTAGTCTGGACATGATTTCATGTGTCCTCAGTGCTGTAATCTCCATCCACTTCAAGTACTTCATATCTAATTTGTTTCAGATCAGGCTGGAACTTCTGTCTTACTTTTTCATTACACAATCTTTGACTGTCTGTGCTTTGTTGTGGGTGAGTGGTCATTACCTTCTGATGATATTTACATGTCATTTACTTTGTGATAATATTCAGATGTCATTTACCTTGTGATAAAATTAAGATGTCATTTACCTTGTGATAATAATTAGATGTCATCTTGAGGTAATGATCCGTGTCATCATCTTGTGATAACGTTTAGTTGTAATTTTATTGTGATAATATTGAACTATACTTACCTTGCGGCTGAAGGGGTCGGACTTTTGTCATAATTCTCTAAACTAAGATCAGAAAAATTTACAAGTTCATTTTGTGCTTCATAGCATGTCATTTCTGAAGTGAAGTTTTGTAGAATATACAGCCACTGAAGTTTCTATAATTTGTCTAATGCCAGAACATATTTATTGCTGGCAGAATGAACAAAGTACTCATGGAAAGAACATTAAAAAGTGTTCATTATTTTAGTTTAAGACAAATTATTTGTTGTATCTTCTGACATACACTCTATGGTGCTAATTTATTGTTTTCTTGACAGACGTTATTCAACCCAAACAAGATGGTGGTGAAAATGTTTGTTGTTGTGTATGACCTCTCTGACATGCCAGCCTCCTCTCAGACATTCATACGGCAACGAACAGTCTACTCGCCGGTGGACAAGAATCACCCGGCTCCATCATACCTCAGATACCTTATACACCTGAGGTTTGTCTGCTTTATTTTACTTTTGTTTTCACCAGTTATCTTTCACACTCATTTTCTCTCACATGCTATATAGACTTGTTCCATTCCTCCTGAACTCTTTCAGTACCTAACAGATCACAGTGACTACTTTGGAAAGTCCATAGAAAATCTATTTGTTTAACTTTTTTCGGTAACCGTCATGTGCTACTTGAACTTGTTGAAACAGAATTGTTAGTTAAGTTACTTCTGTCCCAAGTGTTATTATTTTAGCCTTTTTTTGGGAGTGTAACTAGTAGCCAGAAATGTTGTTGAAATAGTTGCTGGCCAGGGCTGGAAGAGTTTGTTTGTTTTACCACACCACTGCAGGATATTTAGTTCTTTTAGATTTAGTTCTACATAGTATCTCCATCTTCTTCAGAGATGATGCTTCCTCTTCTTTCTTTAGCTCCTGCTGCAGCACTGGTCCTCTGATAACTCATGCAAAGCAGTTTATAGACTGAATATAATTGATTGTATTTGGACCAGGCATCAGCATTACAGGGACTTAGATGGGTATACTGTCCAGGATTTGCAGGAGTGTGACATCATGAAAGAGGGGATTTTCTGGCTAGAAAAGTGTTAGCTACGGGAATACTCACACTGGACATCATCATCATCATCATCAGGTGCCTTGCCGACTGGCATGGGCGATCATGCCTCTCCATAATCTGCGATCTCCTGCAGCAAGACTGTCAAGCATCTTCTCTTGTTGTCTTCCTCTATCTCTTCTTCCACATATCTTTTCAGTGATCACAACATGTTCAATTTTCCCTTTTCTCATAACATGGCCGAAAAATGATAACTGTCTCCATGATTTTCTTGGGATAGTACAGCGGTGGTTTCCCCTTGCCTTCCGCCGGTTTGTATATGGTTTGACTCCAATAGCCTTTGTGTAAAGAGACTTACCCTGCAAGGCAGCAGGGGGGATAGGTTATCGCGCCTCTTACCCGCCGATGGCCATGTCGTAGAGTTTTGAGGTATTTTATAGAGTTAGCTGTCCTACCCACCTAACTCGCCTCCTCTCAATGACCATCACCTGTTTTGGTCCACAGCCACTTATTCAATATATTCGTGGCTAACCTCTATATCTAGAGGTTTTTCCACCATCCGCCACCTGGTGGATGCGCCTAGTAGTAGGACAGGCTCCTACACCAGGTAGGACAGAGGAGACATTCTGAATACTGACAGAATACAAGATTAGATGAACTAACATGTGTAAGAATGTGTGAGCGTGGAGTTATAGATCCGGCAATGACAGACTGACGACAGGAAGAGAACCATATTTGTATAATCAGTGTGTTATGGGAACAGTTAGCATCTGCACCCTAAGATATTTCCTGAAGGGTATGTCTAAATATACATGTACTGTTTACATAGTGATTGTTTTTCATTTTTCTGTAAGTAAATTAACACCCACCTTGTTCTTTGAATGTGTATGTATCTACATTTTGAAATCTGTGTTTCAGATGTGCAAGTAGTCATTCTGGGAAGATTTATCTCCACACTGATATCAGACTCATTTTTGCACGGCACAAGTTGGATATTGATGCTAAAACAATTCCCTATGAGTTGAAATCTTACACAGAGGGACCACAGAATCCAAAATATTCACCTAAAAAGTGAACACAGTTTTATTTTTAAATAATGAAACTCATACAGTTTATGGTCACTGTTCTAATTTATTAAGTCTGTGTGTGCAGACTGAATACAGATATACATATTATTTATGAGTTCTGTTGGAAACTTCTAGTAGACTTAACCAGTGTAGTCAGTCACTGACATGTTCGTTCATGGAACAGTTGTCAACATTTAGTGTATGTGGATTTGATTACTTAGAATTGTGTCTTTTAAAATGAATGTAAAGTAAATTTAAAAAAATACAGTATGATTACAGTTGAGGCTAGAGGAATGTGAGGGTACTATAAAGTCCCAAACTCCCCCCCCCCCCCCCCCCCCAAAAAAAAACCAGCAAGCATGTTGAGTTTATATAACCATTGAGACATACTATTTTGGTAGAATCATGAGTGTTGATTTTATTGTGTGCATTGCAGATTTAAGTGGACACAACACAAACTGACTAGGATACTCAAAAAGGCTAGACACAAATATGTAAATTAACCCAGTAGTTGCCCATGTAATCCTCTTTGGAAAAAAATGATCTTTCTTCAGTTTGAAATGTTGAATAGTTTTTCTCTTGATTAATTAAATGTTTATTGAAATATTGAGCAGATACAACCTGCTTGTGAATTACAGATAGTATTATGACCTGTGACTAGTTGAAATCACAAGTTAAACTGAGGTATTCTTTGAGGGAGACACATTTGAAACGATTAAATATCAGAGTTGAGAATTGGTTTCTTTCAGTTATATTGTGGAACAGGTATAGATTAATTGTTAGATTGATGGGGGGAAAGGGGGAGGAGAGGGATAAATGGTTTCAGGTACAGTCTGGTTTTGTGTAGTATTCACATATAGAGTGCTTGTTAGATTCTCTTTCCCTGTGTTGGGTTCCAGGGCTCCATTGTAGCGGGGGAAAAGATCCACTGGCTCACTAACAAGCATGTCGTAAAAGTTAGGGTTTTCTTCGAAGTTGGAGTGTATCTGCCTGAGGCAAGGAACCAATAGTCTGCATACACATAAGACAGAACTGGAAAGCATATGGGCATGAAAAACTCAAGTTCAGGAACCTGCCTAAAGTCCAGAAGTGGACAAACAATCAGACCTTTCTGCTGGCGAACATGAAGAAGAAAATAATTATCTCAGGTATGAATTACTTATTAGACTGGGTTTTTTTTTTAGGGGGGGGGGGGGGGGGGGGTAAAAAAAGTTGTTATATGTCAGGTATAGATTGGTTATTGTATATCAGGTATAGATTAGTTGTTGTATGTTAGGTATAGATTAGTTGTTGTATGTCAGGTATAGATTGGTTATTGTATGTCAGGTATAGATTGGTTGTTGCATGTGATGTATAGACTGGTTATTGTATGTCAGGTATAGATTGGTTATTGTATGTCAGGTATAGATTGGTTATTGTAAGTCAGGTATAGATTGGTTGTTGCATGTCAGGTATAGATTAGTTGTTGTATGTCAGGTATAGATTAGTTGTTGTATGTCAGGTATAGATTGGTTGTTGTATGTCAGGTATAGATTGGTTGTTATATATCAGGCATAGACTAGCTCTTGGATGTACGGTATAGATTAGTTGTTAGAGGCCAGGTATAGATGAGTTGTTAAATGCCAGGTATAGATTGGTTATTGTATGTCAGGTATAGATTGGTTATTGTATGTCAGGTATAGATTGGTTGTTGTATGTCAGGTATAGATTAGTTGTTGTATGTTAGGTATAGATTGGTTGTTGTATGTCAGGTATAGATTAGTTTTTGTATGTCAGGTATAGATTGGTTGTTGCATGTGATGTATATACTGGTTTTTGTATGTCAGGTATAGATTGGTTATTGTATGTCAGGTATAGATTGGTTATTGTAAGTCAGGTATAGATTGGTTGTTGCATGTCAGGTATAGATTAGTTGTTGTATGTCAGGTATAGATTAGTTGTTGTATGTCAGGTATAGATTGGTTGTTGTATGTCAGGTATAGATTGGTTGTTGCATGTCAGGTATAGATTACTTGTTGTATGTCAGGTATAGATTAGTTGTTATATGTCAGGTATAGATTGGTTGTTGTATGTCAGGTATAGATTAGTTGTTATATGTCAGGTATAGATTGGTTGTTGTATGTCAGGTATAGGTTAGTTGTTGTATGTCAGGCATAGATTAGTTGTTATATGTCAGGCATAGACTAGTTCTTGGATGTACGGTATAGATTAGTTGTTAGAGGCCAGGTATAGATGAGTTGTTAAATGCCAGGTATAGATTGGTTATTGTATGTCAGGTATAGATTGGTTGTTGTATGTCAGGTATAGATTGGTTATTGTATGTCAGGTATAGATTGGTTGTTGTATGTCAGGTATAGATTAGTGGTTGTATGTCAGGTATAGATTGGTTGTTGTATGTCAGGTATAGATTGGTTGTTGTATGTCAGGTATTGATTAGTTGTTATATGTCAGGCATAGACTAGTTCTTAGATGTACGGTATAGATTGGTTGTTAGATGCCAGGTATAGATTGTTTGTTAGATGTCAGTTATAGATAAGTTGTTAGATGTCAGTTATAGATAAGTTGTTATATGTCAAGTGTAGATTGGTTGTTATATGTCAAGTTATGTTAGGTTGTTATATGTTAGGTATAGATTGGTTGTTGTGTGTCAAGGTCTGTTATGTTGTTAGATATCAGGTATAGGTAAAATGCTGGATGTCAGAAACACAGTGATACAGACAATCCTCGGCACCATGGATATATGCTTGTTGTAAACACAACCATGGAAGAGACATTTCCTGTTATGACTAAGATAGAGTATAATGATGAGTGCTTCCCAAATTCTTTTGAAAGGGTGCATTCTCACAACAAATGTCTAATTAGTAGAACTATGTGTATACAACTTGGTATGTGGAACGTAAAAGGTCTGACAATTAAGTAATGAGACTAATTCCATAAAAATTAAAATAATCAACAGTTGAAGATATAACCTGTATCTGATTCAAAGTAAGCCCCTTGTGCATTGATACAGCATGTGACACAATCTAACAAACACTGGAACAACCTCTGTAGTTCTTCTGTTTTTATGGTCCCTAAAGTTGATGTTACAGCTCTTTGGATGTCATCAATATCGTTAGCGTCCTTTCAATCATAACTTTAATTTTGGGATTAGAAAATAATCACACGGAGACAAATCTAGGGAATAGGGTGGAAGGCTGAGAACACACACTTGTTTTTGGCCAAAAATTCTTGTTTTGATGATGTTTCTTGGGTAGTCAACCCGCTGATATTTTTGGTCATCAGACAACGAATGTGGTACAAACCGGCAAGCAACTTTTTTCTTGCCAAATCTTGCACTAAAATCTCATGAATGGTCTCTTTATTAACACGAGATTCATCTGCCATCATCCTCACAGTAAAACAATTATCTTCTTGTATCCGTTCTCTCACTTTTGCAATGTTCATCATTACGAACAGAAATTTGGTGTCCAGGTGTAGGGGCATTAGTAATCACTTCCACACCACTTATGAATTTTTAATACAACCTGAAAATTTGTGCAAGAGATCAACAGTTATCCCCATAAACTTGTTGCATCAATTCAACTGTTTCAGTGGCGCTTTTTCTGAGTTTTAAAAAGAATTTATAGAATAGGAAACTGTGTAAATCAACCAAGTTGATTATATTATGATTAGAAACAGATTTAAGTACATTGTTGTGAATTCCAAAGCATATCATGGTGCCAATGTAAATTCGGACCACAACCTCATTGTTATAAACAAATGCATATAAGACTTAAAAAATTGTGGTGAAAAAACATCAGTGGAATCTCAAATAGACATATCTGCATTGAAGCAACAAGATATGTCAACAGTATCTGGTGGAAGTGAAAAAGATATATGATAAGCTAATAGTTAAATGTTAATTTAAAAGTCAATATCATAGCACTTAGGACAGCCCATAAGTGCTCTGTCCCCTCTTTAGCAGCAGGCGAAGAGTTCCTGTTTTGATAGTGCCAGTAAATGATTATATATACGTCTAACCCTTCCCTTGAGTGTTAAGCATCGGTCATAACCCCTGGTAACTCCCTGCAGCGTCATTTTCCTCAGACTAAATTGATCTGTTTGTGCCTTTGCACTGTTCACTTGCTCCTAGTGGGCCCTCACAACATCTAGCTTGTCATAGATCGGTTAACTACCGAGTGGTGCAGAACCGTCCATTAATCTGCTTGATCATTTCCCAACACACTGGCATGACCTGCAGAAAATATCCAACAGATGCTAACTACCCGGGACCTCTGAAGTTATGCTTGCCACTCTGCATGAAGAATGTCTGTTTTCACCTTTCTCAACATGCTTTGTGAGTCCGTTACAATCATGGCATGTGTGTACGGCTGATTCTCAAGCGAGCCGAAGGCAGCAGAGACTGCCTCCACCTCCATTCTCAAACTGACTTTGTGATATCATATGCATGGCTTTGCTGCACTAGGCAATGTGCATTCGTCTTTGCTTTGAAACCCCATGTACTTCGTCTGCCCGTCAGCACAGAGCTATCTGAATAGATAATCACATCAATTTGGCAGGAATTGTCATGAATCATTTGTTGAACTTCTGAATTTGCAGCACCAGCTGGCCAGTCTCTGCACTCACGACTTAAGGTGATTAGAACTACAGATTGCTGAGCAAATCTGCAATGTTGTCTCTAGTATGAACTTCACTGTCTTTTGTAATACCGATTGCTGAGTGAATTACAAAAGACAGTGAAGTTCATGCTAGAGACAACATTGCAGATATAGATGATCTATTTCAAGTGAACGAAAGAAGAAGAAGCAGAAGATATTTAATTTTAGTCAGTATATGGCTGTATAAAATAGTTTTAACCTCTAGCTGATCATCAATGATGATGAACAATTTTGAGGGATGCGTGTCAAGTCCAAGCCTGTTTATTCAAGCGCTCCCCAGATTTAACTGATGAAGCTATTGCCCCTTCACCAACCTACCACCCCTAAGAGAGTGGTAACACCCTTACTGGGAAACATTGGTTTATAGTATCCCAGCTCCCAGTACTAAAAGAATATGACAGTTCTGATGCTTAAATGTTAGTGTTTTACACAATTGGTTTCAAACACCTGACTTCATCACAACACTTCCTCTTAGTATTGAATTGGATTTCCATCTGTCATCTAATTAGTTTGTGTTTCTTCATGCAGTCAGGGATTGTTTTTAAACATGTCTCTCTGGCCCGATGCTTCCTCTGGGGGCCAGCAACCCTGTCTGCTCTATTTCTACAGACAGATTAGTTGTTAGATGTCAAGTATAGAATATTATATAAATGTTAGTCTAAAAGCAGTTACTGTTAATGGCATGAGAAATGTTATGTCCTTATATATTATAGACTCTTATTCTAAATTTCTGCTTCAGCTGAAGATTGAACCCAGACCAGTATCTTAGCAGAAATACACAAACCTCTTTACTATCATGGTTCCATATATAGAATAGTGTATACAATTTAACCTGGTTATTGTCCCGGTTATATATTAATCACATAGTGTTGTTGTGGTAAGTAACGGAGACATTTTGTGCATAGCTTTAACAGTATCTGAAAGGATCTTGGCCACTAACTGGTTGACATTTCATTTCCAGTTTATCGTTCTAGAGTTTTCTTTAAAAATGCAAATCTGAAGCCGCATTTGTGAACATTTCTGAACACAGTTGCTTTTAACTCTTTGAGTTCCATGAGGTTTAGCATCAGAGGCACAAGAGGTAGCCAAGACAGACGTAAAATCAACACCTCTTTCGTTCAGTGGGCTTCTAGATAGGAGCGTATGAGCATATGATGCGTTCCTTGAGACTTAGAGTTAAAGTATGATGGACAGTCAGTAACCTAGTACATTATTCAGTATAGTAGTTGCTACTGCAAAAAGATTACTTCGTAGTTACTGTCATCACAGAGCTGATTTTTTTATAAACTTCTATTTCATCCAAATCATTAATGTCGGTTGTGAATGTGAGTATGCTGGCTTTTGTGTGTGTCTGTGAATGTGATGATACTGTCTTTTGTGTGTGTGAATGTGATGATGCTGTCTTTTGTGTGTGTGAATGTGATGATACTGTCTTTTGTGTGTGTGAATGTGATAATACTGTCTTTTGTGTGTGTGAATGTGATGATACTGTCTTTTGTGTGTGTGAATGTGATGATACTGTCTTTTGTGTGTGTGAATGTGAGGATGCTGTCTTTTGTGTGTGTGAATGTGATGATACTGTCTTTTGTGTGTGTGAATGTGATGATACTGTCTTTTGTGTGTGTGTGAATGTGAGAATGCTGTCTTTTGTGTGTGTGAATGTGAGGATGATATGTGTTGTGTGTGTGAATGTGAGTATGCTGGCTTTTGTGTGTGTGAATGTGAGGATGATATCTGTTGTGTGTGTGAATGTGAGTATGCTGTCTTTTGTGTGTGTGAATGTGAGGATGATATCTGTTTGTGTGTGTGAATGTGAGGATGCTGTCTTTTGTGTGTGTGAATGTGAGGATGATATCTGTTGTGTAAATATGAAGATGTTGTGTGAATGTGAGGATGCTGTCTGTTCTGTGAATGTGAGGATGTAACCTAGAAACCAGAAAAATATGATTAATGTAAGATATTTACAAGACTCAAAATAAAAATGAAGAGAAGGCAAGAAGACAGAATCAAATAAGACATTCATTACACACAAATTATTATAACAATAAACTTCTATTCCCCCTCCTCCTTTCCTCCTTTTTTTCTTCTCTAGCAAAGATTGTTAATAACACGGTGTAAGGCATTAGAGCAGGCATCATTAAACGAATGTACAGAGACCAGAAGAAATGTTGTACATATTCAATCATAATAAAGGTACTGTGGTTTGAAACTGGTTGTCTTGATTGCTTCAGTCCTCGGAAGGCTGACGAATTGTTGACACGTCTGTTCGAGTCTGCGAGTTTTCTTCTTTTTGTTTCTTCAGTATTTTTGTGAATTGTCAGATTTTTGCATTGCGTCATTTACCAGCAGAGAAGCAAAGTTTGTGCCATTTTTACTGCCAGACCCGACTTCTTCCTGGCATTTGTTGACCGATTACCTTTCATAGGTGATTTTATATTCCATGCATGGTTTTATATTCCATGGGTGGTTGTGATCGGTAGCCGTGCTACTCAGGAGCAGCGCCTTCCTCCTTTCTCCAAACAAATGTAATCTACAGGCGTGTGAAAACTATACAGGAATTGTGGATCACAACAGCTAGGTCTGAAAATCTGTAAGAGAAAGACAAAGATAATAAGGCAGGCAAATAGTAATTTTGTTTTTCAAATGGTATCTCACTCCAAGACGTCAACTCTACATCTATTATTGTTTTTCAAATGGTATCTCACTCCAAGACGTCAACTCTACATCTATTATTGTTTTTCAAATGGTATCTCACTCCAAGACGTCAACTCTACATCTATTATTGTTTTTCAAATGGTATCTCACTCCAAGACGTCAACTCTACATCTATTATTGTTTTTTCAAATGGTATCTCACTCCAAGACGTCAACTCTACATCTATTATTGTTTTTCAAATGGTATCTCACTCCAAGACGTGAACTCTACATCTATTATTGTTTTTCAAATGGTATCTCACTCCAAGACGTCAACTCTACATCTATTATTGTTTTTCAAATGGTATCTCACTCCAAGACGTCAACTCTACATCTATTATTGTTTTTCAAATGGTATCTCACTCCAAGACGTCAACTCTACATCTATTATAAAGACGTGGAAACTGAAAGAGGTATAAAAATATGAATGCAAAAGGCATTATTATTACTAAACTTAAAATGTCTAATTCTAATGTCAAATTAATACTGCTGTATGGAGCGGAAACCTGGAGAACAACTAAGGCAGTTACTAATAAGCTACAAACATTCATTAACTGGTGCATGCACAGAATAGAAGAAATTAAATTTTATGATACAATCATCAATGTAAGCTTTGGTAGAGGACTAAATTAAGTTCCAGTGGACCAAGAGGTGAAGAAAATCACTGGCGTTGGATAGGACCCACGCTGAGAAAACATGAGAATAGTATACCTACAATATGTTTTGCACTGGAACCCACAGGGGCATAGAAATAAAGTTTGTTCAAATACATAGAAAAGTAAGCTAGAGAGTGAAGTTAAAATAATGGGGACAACATGCGATAGCAAAGAATAGAACTACTTGTTGAAGGCCTATGCTCCATTAGGGGGGGGGGGGGGAGGGGGTTAAGAAAGGCAGAAAAACAAGAAAAATCAGTTATCTTTGTTAGGAGTAGTGTATAAGTCGTTTAGAGGTATCATTTACATCCGGGTCCTTAGAAACTGCCTTCTTTATCCTTAGTAAAAGTGCTTGGTTTCTCCGGGAGGGTTAACCCTCCCTCTTTAACCTTAGTAAATATCGATCTGTAACCCTCCCTCTTTATCCTTAGTAGATATCGATCGGGAGGGTGATGACGGCATGCGTGACTGGTTTGCCTGGGCGGGGAAAGACATATGGTGTATAAATCAATACTTCGCATTGTCTCCATAGCAACTGGTGACTCATTGTCGGTATGTCCTGGTGTGGGTATTTTTAAGTGGAGTGATTTAATGAAGGCAAATCGATATTTCTTTAGTTTTATTGCTCGTGCGGGCAAATCGGTACTTTGCAAGTGAATTATTTTATTCAAAGCCGTGGACGACAGGTGGCGTTTGACTCATCTGTCGATGGGATTATATAAATGGCGACGTCCGGAACAATATTTAGCTGAGCAGCGGGGAGGGTGGGGCAGGGGACCTGGGGCAACAGGACACTAATAGATTTGGTGGGGGCTTATGGGTTCTGTAATAAAAAAATTAGGAATGGTTTGTTAGCGGGGGATATATATGTTTCAACAATTTAGGGAATATGAAAATAGACTTAAAGGTGGCAGTGACAAGCGGCAAAGGGAGTTTTTGTAACTCGTAGGGCGTTTTGCTCTTATTATTTCTCAAATTTTAACTATAAACAAAAACAACGCATTGTGGTATTCAACAGACTTTATTTAGTATATAAAAATATATAAAGCATGGCTAGCATTTCATAATCTGGGTGTGCGGGGTTCAAACCCTTTGATGTGCATGAGGGACCACTACATGTATTGTTGGTTATTGATTTATGCTAATGTATTTTAGAGGCGGGCCAGCAGACAAATTGATATCTCTTTAGTATTATTGCTCGGGTGGGCAAATCGATACTTTGCAGGCGAATTATTGTCTTTAAAGCAGCGGACGACAGGTGGTGGATGACACGTATGTCAATGGGGCTATATAAATGGTGATGTCAGGAGTGATATCTCGGTGAGCAGTGGGGCAGGGGACCCAGGGCAACAGGGTGACTAATAGGGTTGGTGCTGGTTTATTGTTCTGTAATAGAAAAATAAATTAGGACTGGTTTGTTAGCAGGGGATATATATGTTATAAAACAAAACAATTCAGGGGATATGAAAATAGACTTATAGGTGACAGTGACGGGCGGCCGTTTATATAGTTGAAATTTGAGAAATAATAGGAGCAAAACGCCTTACGAGTTAAAACCCCCTCTGCCGCCCATCACTGCCGCATTTAAGTCTATTTTCTCATTCCCTAAATTGTTGTAACATATATCTCCCGCTAACAAACAACTCCTAATTTTGTCTATTACAGAACCCATAAATCTATTAGTCGTCCTGTCGCCCCAGGTCTCCTGCCCCGCCCGCCCCGCTGCTCACCTAAATATTGTTCCGGACATCACCATTTATATAATCCCATCGACAGACGAGTCAAACGCCACCTGTCGTCCACGGCTTTGAATAAAATAATTCACTTGCAAAGTACCGATTTGCCCGACCGAGCAATAAAACTAAAGAAATATCGATTTGCCTTCATTAAATCACTCCACCTAAAAATACCCACAACCCGACCTACCGACAATGAGTCACCAGTTGTTATGGAAACAATGCAAAGTATCGATTTATACACCATATGTCTTTGCCCGCCCAGGAAAACCAGTCACGCATGCCGTCATCACCCTCCCGATCGATATTTACTAAGGATAAAGAGGGAGGGTTACAGATCGATATTTACTAATAATAAAGAGGAAGGGTTAACCCTCCCGGAGAAAACCAAGCACTTGTGCAGTCAGATGGCAGCCATCTTTTACTAAGGATAAAGAAGGCAGTTTCTAAGGACCCGGGTGTAAATGATACCTCTAAACGACTTATACACTACTGTTGGGTGATTTCTTTCAGTACGTTCTAGTGAGGCTGGTCAGTGTCTGCCTATAGTGTTCTTATAATTCTTCTGTAAAGCCACGTCACTGCAGCGTCCATATATTTCCCCACAAATGTGGTGTCTGACTATGATCTACTTCTGTATATCTGGTCTGGCTGCGTAGAGCCCTTCACAATTCTCCTTTTCTCATACAAGTCCGCAGGTTTCTTGAGAATAGCTTTATTTACACTTTGGGGTCTTTACCACCACCCGGACTGAATTGCCTACACAGTTTCATTTAAACTCCTTGGGGATTGAACTGCCCTTTCAGTTTTATCTCTAACCCCCTAGTTATCGCGCCTGGTACTCCACAGGGAGTATTTATTCCTATAGCCCACGCGTGAAGGCAGTCTGCAGAGAAACCATCGACCCGGCTGCTTTGAGATACCAGCTAAGTGATTTTGTGTAGTATTGTTTGATTTGTATGTGCTGATGAAGGCTCCACAGACGCAACGTTCACGTTTTGTTTGTATTTGTTATATTGTGAAGCTTGCTAATATGCTTTTCGTTCGGTTTTATATCTTTTCTCTTACTGGCATGTTTAGCGCTTGCAAAAAAAAAAAATCAGGACATTTATTAAACTGGACTCTCGTCGAGGAGAGAGTTTAGGAACTATTCCATTCTATGTATGTTATTTAGTTTTACAAATGCTTTTTGTTATTGTCAAATGTGCTGGGGGATCACAGGCTAGCTGACAATTATAGAAGGGAATCTATCTTTCTATCAAACTATCTCGAGTCTAGACGGAACTATTTGCTTTATACAGTGAAGATCCTTGGTTTGTTTGTATGGCTGTGTCGTTCATTTCTCTACTGCAGTCTTTTCCTTCTATCTTTCAGTCTATCCTTCTGCCTTTCTACCTCTTTAATCTACCTTCCCCTCTTTCGCGTTACCTATCTAATTACCTGTCTGTTTACCTACCTAGTTGGCGTTTGTGCCTTAGGTGTTGCGAACGCGCTTCGTAATGCCAGGGCGCCGGGTTCGATCTCAGCTGCGGACGGTTTGTCTTGCGTTAGTTTAGACAGTCATACCGAGAGCTGATCATTTAGGAGGCAATTGCAAACTACTGAACGTAAAATGTGTCTAGAAAATCCACAACAGCGACACACACACAAATGCTAGGGTTGGTTATGTAATGCCCTGTAAAGGATACGCAACTAGCAGTCTACTTACCTAAGGTAGGTTTCTGCAGATCTGTATATTTAATGTCTTACCATTGGTGGTTCATTCCCCCTGTACTAGGCGCAAAACCTAATTGGGATTTATGAAAGGAAAGGGATGAGATAAAATAAAGCATAATATAAAAATCAACTTTTTGAATCCTTCTCTACTCCAAACCTACAAGAGCTCCAACAAATACTGTTGCGGTGAGCCAATCCAAATGTGTCTTAACCCGGAGAGTAAATTTCTATATGAAGTCTAATCAGTAGGAACAATAAAACTAGGCACACTAACTACAACTCCCAATCCAAATCAAAACAACCGAAACTATATCAAATCAAATATCTGTTTATTTTACTGAATGCGGTCTACACGTGGTCTACAATAACAATACATTAACAACCAACATCATATCTACACAGGCCACGCTTCAGCTAACAAAAATGAATATCCTCTTCTAGCGACACAAAGTCAAATATGTCCGGGCGATGATACACACTGATATCTAAGTCTATGCAGTTTTACTACCGGAGAAAATGTATATCTAAGCGAAACTAGCCACAAAACACACCACTGTCGTAATCAACGAGCCAGACTCTATCTCAGTCCGGTTAACTGCACCTGTGCCGCGATAAGACCACGTGCGATCAGCATCAACAACTAATGGGCAACTGACCACGGCCAACCGAGAACACACTGAGAGAACCAAACTCCAATTCCAATTCCAGTTCATTAACAAAAATTCCAAACTTGATCCTTTTTCAACCGCCCGGAGGCCTGCTATATGAAGGAAGGTTCCTTGGCTATCTAATTTTGTTTCCTATTCATTGTGATGTGAAGTCGCATCTGATATTCCTGTTCTTTGTCTTTCTAGGCCTGATGGGGTTCTGGGTCTGGTCTGGTCCAGCTCCTTTAGTTCCTGTCTCTGTGGGTTTTTGCTGACTGTTGCTGGTGCTTGGCTCGTGTTGTTCGCGGCACTGGTGCAGTTTTGCCTGCTGGCTTACCGCTCTGTGAGGCCGTGGAGAAAAAACAAACACCATGAACCACCATCTCCATAAACTGTTCCTTTTCAGGACAACCAGGGCCGTCACAGTCTGTTGTGATCAGCCGTCCTTTCCCCCACAGCGTGTGGAGAAGTGTTGCAGTTAGGATAGACTAGGGAACAAAAACTAATTACTCGAATATGCCAGGAGATTTGATAGTGAGGTCGGAAGAATGAGAGCGACTTATAGCTTGAGTGAGATGGTGTCGCGGGTCCCGAAGTGGATATATACTTTAGTGATGAGTAGGAATTTTCACCTCCACCAGAGAAACTGGACTATTATCCGAGTTATGTTGATCTCAGACACTTGGTCTCCACAGAGAAGGAAAGGGGTTTTAGATGTCTAGATTACTTTAAATAATGAATTGTTAGACAGGGCAGGTGACCTCTTCCCGACAACCTTCTTCTGGTAAAGAATTATTAAAGCGCCCCCCCCCCCCACCAAATATAATTTTATCTAATAGTTTAGTTAAACAGGTAAGACTAAATACACTTGGAATTTTCACAAACGATGTAGTATAAAACTTGACGTACACCTTTATTTACTTTCAATCATTTAGATGACATTCACCAGTTTGCAATGTTTACACAAACAGGGACCGACGGGAGATGTGACACAAACACATATGTCTAGTATCTATACTTACACTAGCATGCATATACAAATACTATATATATATATATATATATATATATATATATATATATATATATATATATATATATATATATATATATATACACACACACACACATACATATCTTCCACATTCTCTCCAGTCTAGTCTGAAGGTCTTATGTCTCACACTGACGTCTAAAATATTCTGCCTTCCCTCTCATGTTCTGTCATGATAGTTGACATCCTAAGTCTACTGTCCGTCTTCACTTAGACTTCCATACTGGCTGATATTGTTTTTACATGAACACGTGGAGCAGATTATGTGCTGAAAACCCAAACCATTTTATATGTGCAGGTTGTCTGGAATATTATCTTTCCAGTGACAGTGAGCATATGGCGAGCTATCAAAACGCAACCACATGGCTGCATATGTGAACATGATTTTCCCATAGTCTAGGTACATGCTTTTGCTTGATAATTGACACAATATAATTTTATTACATTTCATTAATCAAGTCTCATTTTATATACATGTAAGCATACACTGAAAAAGTGATTCAATCTGTGACACAGTCGTCCCTTTTACTGCCTATGCTTCATCAAAAAAACCAGGTTCTGTATGGTTTTGTGTCAAGGGTGGCGGGTGATTGTTGACAGACGAGGAGAAAGATGGTCGTGTGTGAAGGTGCTGATGTCTTACTAACTACATGCACCTCAATGTAACTCGGAGGCTTGTATACAAAACGTCTGGAAACAACTGTTCTCTTCTTTAAATCTATTTATTTGACACTCCATTAAATGTCACAAAATACATCAAAAGATATTCCGTAGAATGCTGAATCATCTAAGTACTCATAGAATCGCGTTGTGTTCTCTATCTCTAGTTATTTTGTAAACTAGTTCTAGTTTCTCTAACTGCCACCGGGCTACTAGTACAGGTTGGGCTAAAAGGTATATTGTCTAGTGCCGTCTAACTACTTATCTATGCTCTGGCCTCTTCTTCGTCTGTCTCTGAGTCAATATCTGACCCCGAAGTTGTATCCACGCCAGAATCAGGCTGGAACCATGGGTGGTGGAAAATGTGTAACTCTCTTACTATGAAGCGGTATACAAGAGTTGATCCGCTGTCTTGCGTAAAAATGATCGTAACCAGTCGGAATGGGCCACTGCTTCTGACAGTAATTCTAATCGAATATATATATATATATTTAACTATCTTTTTATCTACAAAACTGACCGGTACTTCGCTCTACTATCTATCTCTGCCTCTATCTCTAGCCTGTCCTCTGGCCTGTCCTCTGCTGTCCTCTGTCGTCCTCTTTTTTTATGCCTCAGTCTATCTCCGTTTGTGTCTTGTGTCTTCTCTATCTGTGTCTATCCTCTGTCTGTCCCCTACTATCCTCTGGCCTGTCTGTTTATCCTCTGGCCTGCCTCCGTCTGTGTCTGTGTCCTCTGTGTGTGTATGTCTTCTGTCTCTCCTCGACTATCCTCTGTTGTCCGTCTCGTGTGTATGTGTGTCCTGGCTGTCTGAGTCTCAAAGGTTCCGGGCAATCGTTAATAAAGGGGTTACCAGGCTGCTCCCAGGGAGCTCCTATCCCTCGTTGTTTTGCAGTCTTCTGCAGCCACCTGAGCTGGCCGGGACATCAGTATTTTACCTAATTAAGTAACTAATTGTTTTGTGCAGGACGGGGAGAGTCACATGTCTAGTCAGACGATTCAAAGTACGTGGGAAAAGTTCTAACAATAAGGGTGAAGGCCACAAGGGTCTTGTCGTGCAAACAGCACTGCCTTTACTACAAATCATACAAGAAATATGAATAGTTTAGCAGTTCCCTAATTGAGATAACTGAATACTCACAAAGAACTATCATGCAGAATGTTAAGTTAGATGCATCAGGAAAAGAATAGTAGGCTGAGCTAGCTTCTAACCTATAAAAAAAAAGATTGAAAATTAGAGACAGTCATAACTGGGAACATTCCAATTGCCAAAGGGGAATCAACCAGCTAGAATTACTTTCTACTATTGGTCTGAGTTTGTGGCTTGCTGGCAGCACTATAAAGTAAATTCAAGATGCTAGTAGTATAAGGAGCTATCTATTTGCAAAGTTAAACTCCTCCCCTTTCTAGTATTCAATATGTCCTATCAGAGAAGATCTAAGCCACACCCTAAAAGTACCTAGCAGATCAAATTAGCTATCAAGGTGTTTCGTCACAGTTAGGTTCTCGATACTTGTACTTCTGGTGGGTTGAGGTCCCCTGATCTGAAACAAGACTGAAAGGCATTGTTTAAATACATGTGGTGTGGGGGGTAGGGTGGCGTAAGAGAGACTGGAATACCCGAGTAGCGCGTATGTAATCGTAATCGTGAAACCAAACAAAAATGTCAAATGTTGTCCTCGTTCAGCTGCGTTATTGAAGACGTTTTTTTTTTTTTTTGGCTATCTGATTGAATTCGATTCTGTGTGGCGATCATTTTCGCCTAAGTTAGGTTATTGCTACTCTATCATGTCTGCGTCGGCTCTGTGGCTAAGTTGATGCGAACGCTTCATTTCGTAATGCAGGGATACCAGGTTCGATCCCAGCTATGCGCCTTGCGTTGGTTTCGTCAGTGGTATCAAGAAAGCCGACCGTTCAGGAGGCAAATGGCAAACTACTGGATGTAAATTACCTAGAGAAACCACACAACAGCCAGGGGCTGTTAGGGTTGGTTCTGCAACGTCCTGTAATGGATACGCAACTAACTTTTAAATCTTGTCTGCTCGATCATGCTTGGCGGGCGAATTCCAGTTTTTTGGGATTGTGTTTGGCAGCCCCAAAAAGGGTTGCCATTTTAGCCTGGGCAGCCTGGAACGGGAAGAGCGGGGTCTCCGGTGAGCTGATTAGTTGGGCTGACATGGCGGCTTGGGTGGTTTTTTGTTGGCTGTTGCCTCTAGTGCTGGTAGTGGTTTTTTTCTGCCTGGTGTGTATTTTTTGGGGTTTCCTAGGCGTCTGGCGTTGCTTTTGTGCTTTCTAATCGAAATGTCGTGTGGCGGCTATTTTTGTTTGTTTGAAGAGTTGGAGGAACCAGTCTTGTCTGGCTTGGTATTCCTCAGGTGTTAGGCTTTCCTCCTCCTCTTTCCGCGCGGCCTTGTTATATTCTGCGTAGACATGGTTTTGGTGCACGATCAGCTTGTGCGGAAACATTTGATCATTAATTCTCCGGCAAGTTCTTGTACGTCAGCCTCGCTGATATATCGGTACCCTCCTCTGGGAGTTTTTGTGTGACTTGAGCTACTTTGTCTGTTTAAGTATTTCAAACTTCGCCTATAGTGGGATCTGTCAGTTGTGCCTGGAGCCTCGTCGCTACCGCATCGGTGACTGTGCTCTTGTCGGCCCTACTGGCGTTTTGTTTCTTTGCGGCTCTCTCTCTTTAGTTCTGTAACCGGGCGCACTCTGTTCGGGCTGTCATCTCGACCGCTTCTGCTTTAGCCTGTACTAGTCGGGTTACTTCTCTGTAGGCTTCCTCTCTCGCCTCTTTCAGCACGGCCACCTCTCTGCTTATCTCCTCCCACTGCTCCTGTCTGCGTCTCTCATCTGCTGCCTGTGCCGCTGCCAAACGTGCGATTAATGCCTTGATGCTTTCTTTAGTTTCTACATCTTCTTTCTTGTGGTAGATTTGTTGTGTTGCGTAGGCTGTTCTGTCCTTTTTCAGAGTATTTATTTTTCCAAGCATTAGGGAAATTAACTTATGCATTTCAGCTTTTTCGGCGTTCAGCGACTTTTTCCTTCTTCAGTTCGGATCTCAGTTCTGAAATTGCTTGCACTAGGTCGTGGTCTCTGAGGGCTTTTGATGGCAGGGAAGGCTGGCTTCTCAGTAGGTTGGTTACATATGGTCTGGTGGGTCCGGGCGCCTCGTACCTTTGCTCCTTCCTTGACTCGGCACTGGACACTCCTATCTTCATGTCTTTGAGGTTAGTGACTGAGCGGAAAAAAAAGGAGTAGCGCGTTTTCCGGTGATTCACCTTTATATGCTCACGAATTTGCCAGATTTTTCGAGTCCATCCAAAATTGAAATCCATTTGGCACCATGCCACACCTATATCAACATGTCTGTACGTGTTCCGTGTACATATGTGTGCGTGTTGGTATGTGCAACTGAAAGTGCTTTATTTACTTGTGTACACATGTGTAAGCGCATATATATATATATATATATATATATATATATATATATATATATATATATATATATATATACACAAGCATGATCGAGCCATACCAAGCCAGATATATATAAATATGTGTGTGTGTGTGTGTGTGTATTTGGTGTGTGCATAAATGTACATGTTCGTATGGATATTTGTGTGTACTTGTTTGCGTCTGTTTACTTATGTGGAAATGTAAATGCATGTGTGTCATAATTTATGTGTGTGTCTGTGTGCGCCAGTGTATGTGTATAAAAGCGTATTCTGTACTTCATATTTGCTAAACCTGACTTGATGAACTGAGCAGACTTAACCTGCTCATTTCCTGAGCTCCATTTCCGGGTCCTATTGTCCCATTCTGGAGCTGGGGAGTGGAGCATAGACCCACTACATCCTCAAGTAACGCAATATAAGGGTCGACAAATTATGGTTTTTATTCGAGGTCAGGGTGCCTGGACAGTAATGAACCAAGTTTTTTGGGGGGAGGGTGTAAACAAGCCATATTTGTTAAAGCCGATGTGCATGCAAAACTAACGTTCTGGATTAAGACCAAAGTCTAGAAGTGGACAAACAACCAGAGCTTTCTGCCAGAGTTTACAGCCGGCGAACGCAAAGAAAATTATTTTCAGGCCTAAATGTATGTAACCAACTTTTTACGCACACAATTTTTCAACACAAGTCGGGGAAGTATTGACACTATAAACATCATATACATACAGTATCTTTGGGTTTATGTCCACACAGATGTATAAAAAAAATAATTAAAGGTTCCTTATCCACGCCTTTAGGCGTAAGGGCATACAGGTTAGACCTACATTTTTTAAATAAACAATTCGGCACAAGATGGGTGATGTGCTCAGCACCACTCTTTTCGCCTTTACTTCCCTGGACTGCACCTGGTGCCCACTCAAGACTGGGTTGACCTAGGAGTCAAGGTCATTTTTTTGACAAGGGAGCTAATCTACGACCTTTCGATCCGCCCGTCTAGTCGCTACGCCACGGCGAATCGTCTACACAACAGATGGGTCAGTACAAAATGCTGGCAGAAGTGAAGAAGCAGGGGTGTACATTGAGTGTCCACTTAACACCATATATCTAGTCAAAATGCTAAGAGGAAAGCACAATCTCAGCCATAACTAGCTTAGGCTGACTGTCATCAAGTGACTTTAATTACGCAATCTTATATATATATATATATATATATATATATATATATATATATATATATATATATATATATATATATATATATACCCTCAAACCCCATAGTTACTAAAAAAAGTCTAGAATGTTCTGCACCATACATACAAATATAGGAGTGTCGCACACGCCGATTGTAAACATGTCCTCGTCAGGACGACCAGAGCACCAGGCTCCGCCAGAAATTTTTTACAATGAAACCGAAGCAGCAAAATACACAAGCAACACTTATATGCTAGACATCCAGCAGAAGTTGTCAGAGAGAGCCTTGGAGCTGCTTGCACCTCCAGACGATGTCTCCTGTTATATCTTAGATATTGGTTGTGGCTCTGGCTTAAGTGGTGATGTTCTGACAGAAGCAGACCATGTCTAGGTAGGCATCGACATCAGCCCCTCTATGTTGGCAGTTGCACGGGAGCGGGAAGTTGAAGGAGACCTGATTCTGGGAGACATGGGTGATGGTCTACCCTTCAGACCTGGAACTTTTGATGGTGTCATCAGCATCTCAGCCCTGCAGTGGTTATGCAATGCTGACAAGAAGTGCCGCTCTCCTGCCAAAAGAATGCTGAAATTCTTCCGGACGTTGTACTCAGTTATGAGAAATGGCACTAGAGCTGTCTTTCAGCTGTATCCAGAGAACAGTGCTCGGCTTGAGCTTCTGACCCAGCAAGCCATGAAAGCTGGCTTTACTGGAGGATTAGTTGTGCACTTCCCAAATAGTTCCAAAGCCAAAAAAATATTTTTGTGCCTTTTCTGTGGTGGATCAACACAAGCTCTGTCTGAGGGCCTGGGCACAGAGAACACGGCCACAAATGTGCGACAGAAACATGTCAAAGGGCAAAGAAAACCACTGAAGACTTTAAGAGACCGGGTCTTAGAAAAGAAAGAAAGATGGCGTCGCCGTGGAAGGGAAACCAGACCGGACACACAGTACACTGGGAGGAAGAGACGAAGCCATCACTTTTGATCGCCACAAATGTTGACTTCTTACTTATATGCTCGAACTATGTTTGTGTTGTGTAAATACATTAAAGTCTGGTAAAAAAAATATACAAATATATGACGTGAAATTTAAATGTGTTGCTAGGGGTTCAACCAATCTATGGTAAGGGTGAAAAAGTGTAAACGTCACTCCTTACCGACACCTCAACCTAACCACACATTTGAATTAATAACATCATGGGAGAAGGTTAACATCGGAGAGTTTGGTTATAAAACGTAAGAATAATTAGAAAACAAATTATCTGGAACTGTAAAGAATTATAAAGAAGGTATAGGATTAGTACTTTGTAAATAGCGAGAGGAAATTCTTAGATTCTAATAATTAGAATCAAAGAATTTCCTCTCGCTATTTACAAAGTAAATTTTCTTTATCATTCTTTACATTTCCAGATAATTAGTAATACTGTAATATCCACTCTGGAAAATAAATTAGAAAAATTTATAAACAAGGTCTTAGTGAACAAAGAAATAGTTAACAGTTTCAGTAGATGTTTATAATAAAAATATATCTTTGATTTTTCATAAGTGATGGCTGTTAATAAATATTAAAGTCCTGTAAGTATTAGCAGTTAAAGAAGGTGAAGCCAAGTGTACCGGCCGTAGTTGACAGGAGAGCCGAAACATTTATTGTTTTCTTAATCTTAAGATGAGAAGTAAAATATATGACACTGAATACCTGTTTGCATTTTATGGGACTTGTATGCTGTTGAACTGTTTCAGTATATTGAGCAGCTTGTATTTAATATGGGGGTAATCTGATCAGAGATATATATGTATATGATAGATGGATAAGGATAACAGTAATATGGGAATCAAAATTTATGTAATTATTTTCAGATTGTACACTAAGGAATATGTTCACATAGAACGAATATTATATTTGGTATAGATATATATGTATATGTCTATTTGTTAATATATCTTATGAATTAGACGTAATATGAGACTGAACATATATACTATTTGTCTGAATACTTAATCTGAGACCTAAAGCTGCTATCCAAAGTCAATCAAATTAGTCTGTTGAACAGATACACACCAGTCTGTATAGTTTTTCAGAGAATGAAGCTGCCTTTATTGTGTGAGACGAGTCGAGAAGTGTGATCCCAATTTAAAAGTGTCGAAGTTATGGTTACCATCACTTAAGAAGCTACTATCTGAAACAACATGAACCAACCATGAACATCAAAGTTACCAAGAAGAAAGAAACAGGTGACATTGAAATCTTTAAAGAGAAACATCCGAACAGAAATCTACCCAGAGGTCTATGACATAAATACTGAGATGAGTAGAGAAATTACTGTATTGAATTAAGTTGTTTTCGGACCTGAAGTCATAACTGATCTATTATGTGATCAATATTGTTAGAAATAAAGTAAATTTAATTTTTTTTAAATGTATAACTATCATTGCAGAAAGTATCGAATAGATGTTTCTAAGAACAAGTTCAAACGTTTAGAAAATTAATATCTTGTTGTCGTCGTGCGTCGTCCTTATATAAGTAAACCGCATTATTAGTGAAAGTTTCTTGTGGGCAATATCTATTAAAGCAAGGTCACCCTAATTAGGTAAATAGCCCACGACTTAACTCAATGTTGAAGAAGAGATTAAAGTCGACCACCTAATTCCTTGCTTCGGGATAAGAAAACTCAGAAAATCAATTCTTTTCTTCTCGGGACATTTCCCTAGAGTAGTTTCACAATTCCAGCCATAGATTCTGACTAATTCTATCCTGTGCTTTATGACACTGACCATTTTCTGACCTATGGTGGAGAAGGTCAAGACATCAAACCAGCATCAGAAAAACTGTTGAACAGCAGACATATTTCACAATCCGTGGTATATCATTAATATATATCATTACTATATCCGTCCTGTTTAGGACGAAATTTTTCGTTTTTTACCCTACTCTGGCTCATGCCAGGGGCCGCAATATAGCCTGGCCATAAATATGGCCTAAAGGCTGAACGCGGTTTCTGGGACCTCTCCCGCATGGTGGCACATTGTGTCATCAGGTGTTTATCGCTTGTGTGATGTCCTGGTGGGGAAGAAAGTCAGTCAGTCAGTCAACCCGTGGTATTCCTAACAGATGTAAGAGCGGCACTTCAGGCACTCGAATTTGGAAAATTACCTGGTATACGAACACTACTCTCCAAACTAAGCAACTGATGTAACTATGCAATGGATACCATTCCATTGTGGAATTCCGGGAAATGATAAACTAACTAAGGAAGGTGGATATAAAGAACAGCCTGACTTAGCAGTCTCTTATCAACAGAAGAAGGGAATTATCAAATCAATAAGAAAGCCACTAAAACCGACACAAGATGATTACATTATTATGGACATATCAGAACAAGTCGTTAGTCATTATTCTATACCTTCTATACCTGTCTCTACCTTTTTCAACATGCTTTGTGAGTCACAATGCCAGCATGTGTGTATAGCTAATTCTCAAGCAAGCGAAAGGCAGCAGTGACAGCCTCCACCTCCATTCTCAAACTAGTCGTTGTGATATCATATGCCAGGCTTTGCTGCACCAAGCGATGTCCATTCGCTTTCGCTATAAACCCCCATGTACTTCGTCTGCCCCTCAACACAGAGCCATCTGTATAGTATAGACAATCACATCACCTGAGCGGGAAATGTCATCAATCATTTGTTTAACTTCTGATTCTGCAGCAACTCACAACTCAAAGGAATGAGAACCCTTCACAAGTTTGAAACCTGCTCGGACACTTTGCCCCACTCCTCTCCTCGCCCAAATTTATCAAGTCTAGACACATGTCCAATTGTGAGCTTGCGCCATCCAAGACCTTCCTCTTTTTAGTCTGTGACGATTAGCTCTACCCAGGGCTTCATGCGGGTGCTGCTTTTTATCTGCAGCTACACTGAGATATGACTTTGCTTGCAGAACTTTGAGCCTATCAGCAATAGTAGGCAGTGCTAGAATATATCTCATACATACCACCACGGTATCTCTTGTACCTCCAAGAATTACCCGCATGGCTTCATTCTTTATGCGTTCAAGTTTCATCAGCTGACTCTGATATATAAAGAATTATAAGTTCATAAACTATCAACGACAAGATCACATATATAAACATTGTGAACAGCATTTTTTGTTCCATGTCCATTGCTGCCACAATCTTGAGAGCATTAAGTCCTTCTTCGCATCTCACCGCAGTAGCCTCTACATGATGCCTGAAAGATAGGCTTCTATCGAAAATGATACCCATTTACCTCAGTTTGCTTTGTCTTTCGATGTTATTGTCATTAATTGTGAGGCTTGGAACATTAGCTCTTATAATTCTATAGTCTAGAGAGCACCACAAATTGATGACTGCATCTATTTCTGCACACCATTCAATCACTTTGTTTACAGTTGCTTCTAGCTCTTGGGCTATACTTTCCCTATCACTTCCTTGCCTAAATGCAAGAACGTCATTTGCAAATGTTAATATTTTTCCAACACATGGTGCTTCAAGTTCTGAAATCTTGCTTGAATAAACATTGAAGAGCAATGGTGAAATTGAAGAACCCTGGTGTAGTGCTGGGGCGATATTACGTGGTTCTGAGGCCCATGTACCAAGGCGAAGGGCAACCATATGCGAGTGCAGGACAGCTGCTATCCAGTTCACAAGCAAGAGACAAACTCCCTTCTCCATTTCAGATATCAAAATATCATATATGACTCTATTGCATGCATCCTCAAGATGAAGTGCTACCACAACCGTCTCCCGTATATTCTAGAACTTTTCATAAACATCAAAAGCAAATGTAACTAGATTTGACCAGGTATCTTTCCGAGGTCGGTAACTACACAGACCTTTAGGCAGGAGCTCTTCCTTTTCCAAAAACATTTTTAGTTTAACCAATTATAATCTTCTCTAGTACCTTGCCAAAGGTATTTTGTAGGGTGATGTATACAAACTCTAAGACTGGAGAATCGGCCTTCTACACTTGTATACTGGAACCTGAGACAACAAATCACGCCCTCCAAGACTGTCCCAATTACAACACATCAAAGCACACCTTCCAACTAAACAGAAGGGGGAACAAATGTGCACCCTACTGAATAAATACACACATTTAAAATGGAAAACCACGTTAACATAAAACGCAGGCTTACAATTTCAAAGATTGTTTAAAACTTAAAAACTTAACTGATAATTAATTACACAAATGGGAAAAGACAGGGGTGAGGGGAAAGTCAAAACTTTTAGTTTTTAGTTTAAAAAAAAATAGTCTTTGATAGATAACTGCTTCACGCATATCACCTCTTCCTGGGCGTAATCTCTTTCCACTTACGTAATCAGTAGTGTCACCTGGCCTGGCTCACTAATGCACATAGTGCTGTCTCAACACTTCCGAATGTGGAATGGGATGTTTCCTGACATCCAGGGACGCCTCCTCTACCCATACTCAGCTTTCAGCTTACTCTGTACCACCGTTTCCACAATATCTGTGTCAGTTAGTTCATCAATTTCGTTAGTTGCCATATATTTTCTACTGCCATCTGCAGTGACATCGTCACAGCTTGGTACTTTTTCCAGCAACGAAACAAATGTATCATTTTCATCTTCCAATTCCATTTCACGCACAGGCTTCTGTCTGAAATGTCAATCTTTATGGTCGAAAATATTTTGCTAAGCCCTTACAAGTTTATTGTCTGGAATCTCTTCCTGTGCTTCTGCCACTTATATCATAGTCAATATTTTTATAACCGGATAGTGCGAAGTCCAGATAATCGAGTTTCTAATGTACATGCAGAAAAAAGATCTTCTGCGTTCGATTAAAAGAGTGTTTGGCAGGCCGTGTTTGGTTTAAAGTCGTCTGCGATTTCGGCACCTTTCTGTCCAAAATTTCTGCCAGCCCTTAATAAGTTGCCTTCAGGCTCCACCATCTCCCCGCCCTCCCCCCCCTCCCCCCACCCCCCCCCCCCGTCCCGGTCCCATTTCTAGTGGGTAACCGACAGAAACGCGAAGGAGAAAGCAAAGTGATATTTGCTAATAAGTCTGAGAATCCCCGATGGCTGCGTGTATGCCAGCTCCCTTATAGCGTGTGATCCCACTGTCACTGATGTAAACGTTTGCCCAGTGAAAGGACACACAACCTGGACCCTCCTCTGTGGTGTCCTACCTGCGGATTTCACCTGGCCGCAAGACTGTGATGCGGTAGTTGCTGTTGTTTGATAGTCAGGTAAGGCCGCTTTCAATAGTGTGGTTGTCTTTGTTTAACTGGTGGACTGTGTCTCAGTAACCAACTCCACCAATTGTCTTATTGTTATCAGTTTCACAAATTTCATAAATTTGTGTTTGCTATTTTTATTTTATTATAAGCTGAATGATTTTTCTCTGCATGTAAAACAGCGGGGTTCATAGATTAACTGCATTCAGAGCACTCTGTGACATCGCTGCTATCATTGATTTTTTTCTTTCTGCACCAGTTTTGAGTATCTTCTATCTCAGTAATCGTCTCAGGAACTCGCCGCATAGGTTCGGGGGCACTATGGAAAGACGGGGTGGGGTGGGGGTGGGGGGGGGGGGGGGGGAGGAGAATAGACCCACTTCTCTAACAAGCATGTTGTAACTAATTAGTGGTGTTTCCTTCGCGGAGCGCATCTGCCCAAAAAGCGAGGAGCTAACAGTCTGCATAAAACAAGCCAGATTTGTAAAACGGATGTACACGCAAAATTCTGTTTCTGGAAAAACATCAAAGTGCAAAAGTGGATGAACAACCAGAATTGTCCGCTGGAGTTGACAGCCAGTGACAGCGAAGACAAAGAGGACATTTCATGAACCACCGGTCCCTCTCTCTCTCTCTCTCTCTCTCTCTCTCTCTCTCTCTCTCTCTCTCTCTCTCTCTCTCTCTCTCTCTCTCTCTCTCTCTTTTTTTCTCTTTCCCTCCCATCTCATTATCCATCACCATCATCATAATTAACTAAAACAACCTCAAAAACATCATCATCTTTACCATCATGAAGCACACCAAAGATATGCAGTGTCCATAATCAGTTGGACCGCTCATCATTTTCCACGCCACTGTTGACACCTTTTCCATATGCTGTAGAAAACACACACACGCGCAAGCATATTCAGAGGTTTGAATACATGCAGGCGAGAACATGCGTATATATATATATATATATATATATATATATATATATATATATATATATATATATATATATATATATATATATATATATATATATATCCCGGTATCAAAACAAAAATGTCCTGATATATATATATATATATATATATATATATATATATATATATATATATATATATATATATATATATATATATATATATATATATATATATCTCAATGTTTGTGTGTTTGTTTATTACCTATAGACTCAGAAACGACTAACTTAGTTTAGCTGAAATTTTCAGGACATTTATGTTTTGATACCGGGATTCTACCTGTCATGGTTTGAAATATGTGGTGACATTTGTTACAAAATATTTTAATTTTAGTGACATTTAATTAAAGCCACGTTCGTAAATACGCATGTGCAGTAGTCGGAATGCACGACTTCCACCATTCGGCGGTGTGGTATAGCAAACCAGACAATCGCTATATCTGCGCAGACAATGATTGCGACATTAACCGTTTTAGACGTCATTCGAGTTCTTTTGTTGTGCCTTTTTAATAATACTTGAAGTCTATTTATGTGATATTTGTGTATGAGAAAACAATTGCCTGCCGTTTTGAGTCGTGTTAGAATCGGGACACACATCTCGAATAGATGTTTTCTCTTTTTGTGGCTTAGAAGGGGTGGTTCGATGGCCGAACGGTTAGAACAGTGGGCTTCTGTTCGGGAGACCAGGGTTCGAATTTCCGGTACTGCATTAGATTTTTTTTTTATTGTGGGGGCAAAATATTTCTCTCCTGCACTGTCGTGGCGACAGCACTAGCCATGCGCCTCTAAATACTGAAACAAAAGTACAGGTTTGTGGGTGAGAACCAATTGATAATTAAATTTGATGATTTCGCATGTTTATGATTTTCTTTCAAAACTTTCCGATTGCATAGTTACGTTGAATTTTTATAGATTTCCATTTATTTTTATTTTGGATTTAATTATTTCGTCTGACATTGCGTTGGAATTAGGCTGTGTTGTTTACCGTAGCAATTCCTGCTCCCCATTTTAGTCCGGATGGACAGGGATATTAAGGTCAGTTACACAAAATATCGTCAGGTGATAACTGTCAAATCCTTCGTAGAGAGAGAGAGAGAGAGAGAGAGAGAGAGAGAGAGAGAGAGAGAGAGAGAGAGAGAGAGAGAGAGAGAGAGAGAGAGAGAGAGAGAGCAGTGGTCGGTTGATGGGGGAGGGGAGGGGGTAATGACTGAAATTGTTAACTTAAAGAACTTAATACATGATTTTGAAGTCTTCATTTCTTAATTTGTTTTTATTTTACTAACGCTACCTTCGTTATTCTCCTTTTTTAACGACTTACTTAGGTTATTTACAAGTACAGTAGTAAGCTTTACCTCCGTCTCTTAAAAAAATACAAACAGCTTTAGCATGTGATAACCAAATAACCATTTTCTTTAACTGTCCTAATAATACCATTTACACGACCACTAATAGGCTTCAAAGACACAATTTTATGTTGCGTGTTCTAAAGTCGGCAAACCAGACTATCTCAATATCTGCGCAGACAATGATTGCGACAGTAACCATCTTATACACGTGTAATTTCTATTTTCTTTCTTTTCCATAACGGCCAAACTATGCCACAGCAACGCGTGGCCGGGTAGAGCTAGTATATTTATATGTATGTATATATGTATATATATATATATATACACATATATATATATATATATATATACACACAAATATATATATATATATATATATATATATATATATATATATATATATATATATATTTGTTTGTGTGTGTGTGTATTTATAGATATGTATCTAAATGGCACATGCATGACTTATTCGTTTAGCTTCCTAGTGGTATTTAATTGTGTGAAATGTTTTTATGTTATAATTAGATTTAGTTAGACAAGCGGATGATCTGAATGCACATCTGTGCATGTAAAACATTTCCGGCATGTAGAGATGATGAGAACCGACACATAAAATATTTCCGGCATGTAGAGATAATCTGACTGCACATAAAAAACATTTCCGGCATGTAGAGATGATGTGAACCGACATATAAAACATTTCTGGCAAGTGCAACATAAAAAAACATTTCCGGCATGTAGAGATAATCTGACTGCACATATAAAACATTTCCGGCATGTAGAGATGATGTGAACCGACATATAAAACATTTCCGGCACCTAGAGATGATCTGATCCCACATATAAAACATTTCCGGCATGTAGAGATGATCTGATCCCACATATAAAACATTTCCGGCATGTAGAGATGATCTGATCCCACATATTAATACATTTCCGGCATGTAGAGATGATCTGATCCCACATATAAAACATTTCCGGCATGTAGAGATGATCTGATCCCACATATAAAACATTTCCGGCATGTAGAGATGATCTGATCCCACATATTAATACATTTCCGGCATGTAGAGATGATCTGATCCCACATATAAAACATTTCCGGCATGTAGAGATGATCTGATCCCACATATAAAACATTTCCGGCATGTAGAGATGATCTGATCCCACATATAAAACATTTCCGGCATGTAGAGATAATGTGAACCGACATGTAAAACATTTCCCGCATGTAGAGATGATCTGAACGCATATGTAAAACATTTCCGGCATGTAGAGATGATCTGATCCCACATTTAAAACATTCCGGCATTTAGAGATGATCTGAAAGCATATGTAAAATATTTCTGGCATGTAGAGGTGATCTCAGTTGTATGCAAGCACTGTCTCTGTGGTACGGAGAAACGCTCCCCTCCAGCTCAAAGTGCGTTTGTTTAGATTCGCAAAGAAGCAAAGGCGGCCGGCGTGATGATGACAACATCAACCACTCTAGTACCGATTGGTCTATAAAATATAGGCCTAGCCCTATACACCCAGTACGCCTAACAGCCTGTGAAAGTGTTGTTTATTGTACTTTGACATTGTTACAGTATTGTTTTATTTATTGTTTTTGTGCTTACGCATTTCCGACTGTGACATATTCGTTATGTGAGCAAACATTGGTGAATACTTTTTTATTTTTGTTCGTTACTAGAGTCGATGTTTCCATACAATCTTTGCATAATCTGAGTTAGTAGAACCTATCTTTGCATTCAGATTGCGGATACATATTTTGACACTATCTTTCAAACATAATTTGTCAAATTGTCTTCACCCTTAACACAAACGTCCTTATCCAAAGTTGATGTCTACAACTTGATCCCGTTCAGAATTATTTTATATTTATTGTTTTAAATGTTGCTGTTATTATTGTAGAACTCATTGCTCTTGCAACGTTTTATCTTCATTGAGATATAATTAGTACCATCTCTTAACGTTGGATGTTATTTCCCAGCTGCAATTACTGGAAAACAACATGGATTCTTGTTGACAAACATTCCGACTACTTCTTCCTCTTTCGTATAATTCAAAAGCATTAATCATATAATACTTTTTTTCTCCTACCGCACCTGCTTAAATGATTGAATTATCTATATAAGACTCGATATAGTCGAATTTGTCTCAAAAAAATTATAATCCATATATTTAGCTCTCTAAATTAGACGCTTTATTATGTTATACTCTTTATAACTATAACGCCTTAGTAGTCTTCCTACTCACATTCTATATTTAGGACTGCATGTATTAGACTGCCTGTATTAGACTGTCTGTATTAGACAACCTGTATTAGACAGCCTGTATTAGACTGTCTGTATTAGACAGCCTGTATTAGACTGTCTGTATTAGACAACCTGTATTAGACAGCCTGTATTAGACAGCCTGTATTAGACTGTCTGTATTAGACTGCCTGTATTAGACTGTCTGTATTAGACTGCCTGTATTAGACTGCCTGTATTGGACAGCCTGTATTAGACTGCCTGTATTAGACAGCCTGTATTAGACTGCCTGTATTAGACTGCCTGTATTAGACTGCCTGTATTAGACAGCCTGTATTAGACTGCCTGTATTAGACTGCCTGTATTAGACTGCCTGTATTAGACTGCCTGTATTAGACTGCCTGTATTAGACAGCCTGTATTAGACTGCCTGTATTAGACTGCCTGTATTAGACTGCCTGTATTAGACTGCCTGTATTAGACTGCCTGTATTAGACTGCCTGTATTAGACAGCCTGTATTAGACAGCCTGTATTAGACTGCCTGTATTAGACTGCCTGTATTAGACTGCCTGTATTAGACAGCCTGTATTAGACTGCCTGTATTAGACAGCCTGTATTAGACTGCATTTATTAGACAGCCTGTATTAGACTGCATTTATTAGACAGCCTTTATTAGACTGCATTTATTAGACAGCCTTTATTAGACTGCATTTATTAGACAGCCTGTATTAGACTGCCTGTATTAGACTGCATTTATTAGACAGCCTGTATTAGACTGCATTTATTAGACAGCCTTATTAGACTGCCTGTATTAGACTACCTGTATTAGACTACCTGTATTAGACTGCATGTATTAGACTGCATGTATTAGACAACCTGTATTAGACTGCTGTATTAGACTGCCTGTATTAGACAGCTTGTATTAGACTGCTTGTATTAGACTGCTGTATTAGACTGCCTGTATTAGACTGCCTGTATTAGACTGCTTGTATTAGACTGCCTGTATTAGACTGCCTGTATTGGACAGCCTGTATTAGACTGCCTGTATTAGACAGCTTGTATTAGACTGCTGTATTAGACTGCCTGTATTGGACAGCCTGTATTAGACTGCATGTATTAGACTGCATGTATTAGACTGCCTGTATTAGACTACCTGTATTAGACTGCCTGTATTAGACTGCATGTATTAGACTGCATGTATTAGACAACCTGTATTAGACTGCTGTATTAGACTGCCTGTATTAGACAGCTTGTATTAGACTGCTTGTATTAGACTGCTGTATTAGACTGCCTGTATTAGACAGCTTGTATTAGACTGCCTGTATTAGACTGCCTGTATTAGACTGCCTGTATTGGACAGCCTGTATTAGACTGCCTGTATTAGACTGTCTGTATTAGACTGCTGTATTAGACTGCCTGTATTGGACAGCCTGTATTAGACTGCCTGTATTAGACAGCTTGTATTAGACTGCTTGTATTAAACTGCCTGTATAACTCTGCCTGTATTAGACAGCTTGTATTAGACTGCTTGTATTAGACTGCCTTATTGACAGCCTGTATTAGACTGCCTGTATTAGACTGCATTTATTAGACAGCCTGTATTAGACTGCATTTATTAGACTGCCTGTATTAGACAGCCTGTATTAGACTGCCTGTATTAGACTGCCTGTATTAGACAGCCTGTATTAGACTGCCTGTATTAGACTGCCTGTATTAGACAGCCTGTATTAGACAGCCTGTATTAGACTGCCTGTATTAGACTGCCTGTATTAGACAGCCTGTATTAGACTGCCTGTATTAGACTGCCTGTATTAGACTGCCTGTATTAGACTGCCTGTATTAGACTGCCTGTATTAGACTGCCTGTATTAGACTGCCTGTATTAGACTGCCTGTATTAGACTGCCTGTATTAGACTGCCTGTATTAGACCGCCTGTATTAGACCGCCTGCATTAGACTGCCTGTATTAGACTGCTTGTATTAGACTGCCTGTATTAGACTGCCTGTATTAGACTGCCTGTATTAGACTGCCTGTGTGATATTTCACAAAAATTATTTTAGCCCGCTGTAGAAGAGACTGGAGTCGGCTCTGTGGTTAAGTCGATGCGAACGCTTCGCTTCGTAATGCCGGGATGCCAGGTTCGATCCTAGCTGCGGGCAATGCGCCTTGCGTTGGTTTCGACAGTGGTATCAAGAAAGCCGACCGTTCCAGAGAGCAATGACAAACTACTGAATGTGGCTTGCCTAGAGAGGCCACACAACAGCCAGGGGCTGTTGGGGTTTGTTCTGCAACGTCCTGTGAAGGATACGCAACTAACAGAAGAGACTGGAGAAGATGTCAGTCTGCTTGCATTATGATCGGGAATAGATTTTCCAATCAACGTCCGGAAACACAAACATACCCAGGCTTAGGCATCAGCTGTGAACACAGCCCTGGGACAATAACATCGCCTGTATCACTGAAATACACACACAAACATGCACACACGCACATTACACACACCTATACACACGTATATACACAAGCGTACCCGTACACACACGCGTGTGCACACACACATACAATGCGGATCACCGCGTGTAAGAGAAAGGAAACAAGTATAGACTTCTATGTATAAGATAATACAAAGATTAACAACATTGAAAGTCTATAGCTAAGCTCCACCAAAGAAGTCAAAGTTAAAATGTTGAGAGCATGCATCTTCCACAGACGAAAGTGAGTTGTGGACTCTCTCGCAGTCATGAAGGAAAACAATAGAGGCCCTTGAGCTGAAATGTCATCAAAGATATATATATATATATATATATATATATATATATATATATATATATATATATATATATATATATATATATATATATATGTGTAAATCACCTGGTACATGATGACGATTATGTATCAGAGATTATGAACAATGCGGACTGCCGTTTATACGAAAGGGAGCTTCAAACTATGGTGTAAAAGAGAAAGGGAACAATGCAGACTACGGTGTAAAAGAGATGGAGGAATACACTTAGAAATTATACAGTATAATTAGAATAATACAGACGTGCATACTTCTACAGAGAATTGTGATAATACAGATTCACATACTTCTACAGAGAATTGTAATAATGCAGACTCACATACTTCTACAGAGAATTGTAATAATGCAGACTCACATACTGCTACAGAGAACTGTAATGATACAGACTTACATACTTCTACAGCAAATAGGGAATAATATAGCGTACGGTCTTCTAGAGAAAATAGTCCTAAGGGAATCATTGTACAATGGCCATTTTCCACAGCCATTGGCAGGCACCACGTTCCAGGCAGTACAAAAACCCTCAAACGTCTACCGTTGTACCCGTGTATTGCTTGAACACAGTCAAGAGCGTTTCATGACTCGCTGTGACCGGTTGTTTTCTTGACTGCTATGTTTGGTTAGTTCTGCCGTTAGTTATCTCGTGGTTTCCTCCACTGGTTTCACCACAAGCTAATTAACATAAAACAATGGCAGTTCTCGTCAGGCCGGCGTGACAGCTGCTACACTGTATGACATTTCTCCTGCATACCGACGGTTCTCAAACTTCTTTCTCTCTCTCTCTCTCTCTCTCTCTCGCTCTCTTTTTCGCTCTCTCTAAGACGACTTGTGTTTTGTCCTCGCGGCCCTGAAAGTCTAGGTTTACAAGAAATACCGCTAGTGCCCGTGAGCTTCCAATGAAAACAAATGCCGGAGATGTAGGCACTTTATAATTAATAAGTCATTGCCAGTGCATGGAAATGTGTCAAACTTGGACTTTTCTTTATTTATCTGGCCCTCGAAACTAAAATACTTAGTCATAATAAATGAAAGAGTAGTTTAGAGAGCAGAAATGAGAGATATGGCTTCTGGACGACAAGGCAGGGGTTGACGAGCATGATGGTGGGCACTTTATATCAAAGACATCCATTTCTTGAAAGTTCACGAGAAGGGGCATTAGCTAGGGACCAAGCAGTTATTCGTCTTCTTGTGACGAAAGAGAAACTCTGACATAATACCTGCTACACGAGGAAACAAATTAACTCCTCATTAACATGAACTTTTCCCATTTCCTTTTTTATCTTCTAGAATTCCGATTGCAGACCCCCAGCCCCCCCCCCCCCCCCCCGCCCCTCACCACTTGTCATTCCTAGCTTGGAAGTGTTGGTATGCTGTCATCTCCACCATATTGGTCATGGGGGGCACCCAGTGATGTATTTATTCCCCAGACACAAAGAATCCGCTATAAAACGTATCACCCCCCACCCCAATCAGGAATGCATTTCTCTTTTGGAGACGTGATTTTAGATATAGACAGAGGAGAGATCTAACGGCAGAATGTAACAGGCTGGTGAAGATTTGGGAGAAGTTTGTGGTTTCTAGGCATGAATACATCATCTTCTCGTTATGCCTAGTGGCACACGAGGCTTCAGAGAGGACTTTCCATGCTTTCCTGTCCTGTACAATCTTCAGTGCAGTTTTCCATGTCAAAGATGCCGCACTCAGGTCATTTACCATCGTTCGTCTCCATGTTGTTTTTGGGCGCCCCTGTTTTCTCTTTCGCGCTGGTGTCCATGTGAGAGCTGTTTTGGCGGGTATATCAGGATTCATTCTCATAACGTGGCCAAGCCATTTCCATCTTCTCTTGGTAATCATACTGTCTAAAGTTTCTTGGTTTGTGGTTTGAAGTAGTTTAGTGTTTGAGATTGTATCTGGCCAGAAAATTTTGATAATTCTACGTAGACATGTGTGGTGGAAAGTGGACAGCTTGTGTAGATACTTTTTGGTCATTCTCCAGCATTCCGCTCCATAAAGAAGAACTGCAAAGTGATGCTCTTGTAGAGTCGGAGTTTCGTTCCTCTGCAGTAATTGTTGGATTTCCAGATTTGCCTCATCCTTCCAAAAGCAGCTCTAGCTTTGTTCAGTCGGGACTGTATGTCCTCTTTGGTCTCATGAATACATACAACACTATAATTCCCACCAGTATCATGATACTTTGATACCTTGATTTCGTCATATGTAAATATCACACACACACAAAGTGTGCCTGCTGTAGAGCATTAGATAGATCATTAGAACCTTATCATGAGACAATCCTAGTGTCTGGTTCTTGGTCAGGGTGTGCAACATGGTCACATGCGAGGATGTCAACGGTCAGCACGGTTGTTTTACTAGTCAGACATGCATATACTGGGCAGCAGACGCCGGAGTTCAAGACAAAAAATGAGCGGATTTCAGGATACAAACTCGACAGCGACAAGAACACTCATAATCTATAATGCTGGTGACCAAATGAACGAATGCTGGTGGAAGACATAACGTAAGGTTAGACAAAAATGAAGAAGTTGCGTTCATTTAAAATCAAATGTGGATTTACCAGTAGAACAATCCTGGCCGACAGTTTAAGACTTGGCTGCGGAAAATCTAGCATCAGTAGCCATCTCACACAATTATACACACGATGTTTTCCAACATATTTGTGGATCATAATGTTCCTGTGCTCCCAGTAGGAAAGTGTCGACAAGTTAGCCTAGATCATTATTAATCATTCGAGAGAAGCCTTGGCGTCTTCTGTGATTCTTGAGGAATACCGTTTTCAACAAAGACACGAGCAACAGGTAGCATAGTTTATTGTCTCACATTTCTCAGCAAGTACACACAGGTCATAATTAGTCATATTCAACAAGGAGAAGCAAGCAAATGAATCTTTCCAACATACAATTATTATCACCTTTTTTATAATTATAATAATTATTATTATTAGAATAATAATAAGAACAATAATAATAAATGTTGCAGATCTTTTGCAGAAAGCTATCCTTGACACTGCAGACGTTAAGCCACTAGGTTCCCTCTCATCTTTCTTGACTCGAGAACTTTCATGCCTAAGTTCATCATCATCATCATCATAAACCACTTCTGCCGTTAAGCGGCGTGGGGAGGAATAATTTGCGATCCAGTGCACTTTTGCTGCCACTGGCTATTGTCATGCCCTGAAGGCGTAGAGTGTCTTTAATGTTGTCGATCCATGTTTTCCGCGGCCCTCCTCTTGCTTTTGTAGCTGATCTTCTGAGATGTAGTGCTTGTGATATAATTTGATCTTGCGGCATTCTAACAAGGTGGCCAAACCACTTGATCTGCTGTTACTCGATGAATCTAGTACAAGGCTTCGTTCCCACAATTTGCTTGATAGTTTCATTATTCACTCGATCTCGGATGGTTAGGTTGGCTGCTTTGCTCAAGCACCTCATCTCGCAGGTGGTGATTTTGCGTATATGGGCTTTAGATAGTGTCAATGTTTGGCACTGGTAGCTTAATGTTGGAATAAATATGCTGTTAATTATCTGTCTCTTTGCACTCAGTTATGCTTGGATGTCCTAATAATGGTGACAATTGGTATATAAGTGCACTTGCTTTCTGGCATCTAGTTTCTATTTCTCTGTATGTCTGGGGTGTCCTTGATATATCTGGTGTCGTTCAGGTCTACCCCTTCCTCTTCTTCCAGGAGCCATACTTCCAGTCATAGTTAAAATATTTCCATGAATTACTTATACGTAACTGACGGTTTTACCGACGTAAGCTCATGTTTCGTGTCTTTCTTTAAATTAACAAACAAAAAAAAAGGGAGGGGGGGGGGGGGACGGGAAGAGATATTGGAATGCCATTTGTTTGCCCAAATTGTTCTGACTTTCCTTTTCTGCCTGAACTATAAATTATAACAATACAACTCTTGAAGACAGAATTGTACTTCCATTTCTTCTGATCCTCTCATGTTTTATATTGATCGACAGGTGGTTTGTCTGGCACACACACTGTACCAGTTCTAAATGTATCAAAAGTAGTGTGGTGTTAGTCCTGGCTAGCACTCGTATCTGCCCACTCTGTGGTCATCTGTTTGAACCACCATCGAGACTGACTTTTAAAACTGTCCCTGGCTATTCATCCCACAAATTAATTGGTCAAACATTCTCAAAACAATTTTGTACCAGAATTTAAATACATCATTTCTGATTGATTTTGACATGCTGATTTCAAATTCGATAATAAAATTTACTGATTGGCTCAAGTTTTTTTGTTTTTTGTTTTGTTTAATGACACATTTATATTACAGTAATACAAAAAATGTATGCTCTTTTAAATCCCTGGAGTGAACAGTCTTTCTATTTTAGATTTATAAAAAATATTGTTGCATGCTATAATGTTTTATAAAGAAAAATTTGAACTTTACAGTCGCTGTCTGAGCACTGTTTGCTTGCTTCTTGTAGTCAATCCATGAGGTGTCTCTTGTCACAGTCCAGCAGTAATCACAGCAATCATTGAATTGTTCCAGTTGCCTTGATACCTTGTCTCCATAGCAGCAATGTCCGGATGAAATTGCTCATCATGCTCATCACTGACAGCTCCACAGTTTGTCGTTAAGAAATTCAGAAAAAAAAAACGAAACAAAATGTTCAAATCATGTGGCAGCCAAGAGTCTCATACTTTACAAGGAAGATTGTCTACAATTTCATTGTAAATATTAGATCTATTGTTTCCAAGAAAATTGTCTACCTCTGAATATTTAAATGATGCTAGTCATGCAGCCATTTCCCTGCCATACAACACGCAAAGAAACCTGTCATCGTCAAGAGGTTTTCGAATTTGCTGACCAACGACGTTTTTTTTACTGCCAGGCGGTTAATGTTCATGTCATGCACGGCCGTCCCATTCATGGAGAAAGCAGCAGTAAAATCCAGCCTATAGTCCAAGTTTCTTTCATGTGAACTGCGTGACCAACTGGAATGTACGGTAATACACTACTACCACTGTTCAGCAAAACAGGACTCGTCTTCGATGAATCAATGAAAGGCAATCATTCTTCCGGTTTGTAAATACTTGTTAGGGCTGCCGTAAGCATAGAAATGTCATGATACATAGAAAGGTCATGATACATAGAAATGTCATAATATATAGAAAGGTCATGATACATAGAAATGTCATGATACATAGAAATGTCATGATACATAGAAAGGTCATGATACATAGAAATGTCATGATACATAGAAAGGTCATGATACATAGAAATGTCATGATACATAGAAAGGTCATGATACATAGAAAGGTCATGATACATAGAAATGTCATGATACATAGAACTGTCATGATACATAGAAATGTCATGATACATAGAAATGTCATGATACATAGAACTGTCATGATACATAGAACTGTCATGATACATAGAACTGTCATGATACATAGAAATGTCATGATACATAGAAAGGTCATGATACATAGAAATGTCATGATACATAGAAAGGTCTCATTCTTTGAAAAACAAAATATATTAGGCGGCTTCTGCTGGTTTCTATATATAGAAATTCTAACATCTTCCCAGAAGATTCCACACTTACAGTCTGGAACCCCAAAAGCTCCTCTTCGTCCTTCGGTAAATTCAAATCTATTATAAGACCATTCAGTTGACTTTGGGGTATTAAGTGTGGTTTAGTGGATGAAGTTTGCTGATTATCTGGGTGGTTTGAGGTTGGTGATTCAAGGCCACCATTGTCCTCTTCTTCATCAGTGGAAGCAGTTGAAACTAATTTTGGCACTTTGGGTACTGGTTATATGGTATATGGTACCGGACGTATTGCAGAGGGGATGTTTGGATATCCCAGAGTCCATTAATTTTTGTTTGATATGCCTTTCCCAAAAGATGCCCTTTGTCTATCAAACACAGTTTATGATTTGCTGCACATTAATGGCAGTATTTGTGTGGGCCTCAGTTCTTATCTTGATCTACTATTCATCCAAAATATAAACTGTATGCCTTTTTCATCACTTTAGTTTTAAATCGTTTCTGTAAGATATATGCCACCTCGCCACATAGAGAACAGAAGTTATCAGCCTGTTCACACACGCTCTAGGCATTTCCAACTATGATAGTACCAATCAAGACAAAGACATTTGTTATTAACGGCAACATTTTTCAGAGAAAAGATATCTATAAACAGAAGACACAACAAGACAAGGATGCATGCTGGAGAACATTGGGCGAGGAGACGAGGGGTCAGAGTACCAACGGACAAGTCAGAACTGTGTAGGATTATGATCACATTAGGCCGGGTGAGCAGAGAGTGGCCAGCGGGTGCTACAGAGGTTAAAGTCCAACAGTTGATTCACGACAATTCACGCCCAGGTGATCTAATTATCTAACAGATTGTTCGTGTTGAGGGGAAAAAAAAGTGCCTGGGGGTTCGTAGTGAAAGCCAATGGAAAATCTTTAGTTCAAGACAACCTAGCATCTGACACCACAACATCCAGCATGAGAATGGAGGTGGAGACGATAACTGCAGCTCTACGGTGGCTAAAGAACAAGATGCATACACATGTCGCAATTGTAACAGACTCTGGAAGCACGCTGAAAAAGGTGAAGACAGGGATGCTTTGAGCAGAGTGTCAAGCTTCACTGGAAAGGTCACAGGTGGTGAGCATACTTTGGGTCTTTTCTCTATGTAATGCCGGCGTGGAGGGTAATGAACAGGCAGACAGATTGACTGGATCCGCGCTACTGTGTTGTGAATTAATACATGACAAGGCAGATGTGGTCAAGGACCTTTAGGGACAAGCAACCGAATCAGCAGAGAAAGAAGATTATCATGGCCTGGAGAAAATAAGGCACCTGGTCTGGGTCTGGTCGGCTCACTGCACTCAGAGGAAAGGCAAGAGGAACATTTAACCAGATTGTGACCAGTACCATCAGTATTGGAACTCCTCGCTGGCTGCTGAAGATAAGGACGGGGTATGCATGGAATGCCCAGAGTGCTGTGATGTCAATTCCTGACTCAACTCAACACAGAGGTGATGCAATAATAGTCAGCACTGCATCATCAACTTCTAGATTCGGTTTTATTGGTCATTAGAAACAAAAAATTAAATAAGCAGCCACAACAGTGGCATCCCATACATATATACATAGATAGATTGCCCTAATTAAGTAACCCAGTAGCGTATATTTTGAAAACTAGAGTCAATCAACATTTTATTATGTCATTTCGTTTTCAACCCACCAAAATTAGTAAAGATCAGCTATTTTCATTTCTAGATTACTTCTATTGTTGACTAGTGTTATATTAGAAAATGATTTACCCTTAATTACGTTAATACCCTTAATTAATTTAAAAACTACATGCGCACATGGAGATCAAGATAATGAGAAAGTCTGTCTGTCTGTTTACGAATGACGGATAACAGAACGCAGTTCCTCTTTTGTGCATGGGTTGGTAGCCATCTTTTAAATGACGTTAAAGTGTACGTCTGCGCTGTGAGTCACGTATGTACATGTCTTCCTGAACTAGCTCAATGGATGTGACTAGTGTCTACCCGCACTAGCTTAGTGGATGTGACTAGTGTCTACCTGCACTAGCTCAATGGATGTGACTAGTGTCTACCCGAACTAGCTCAATGGATGTGACTAGTGTCTACCCGCACTAGCTCAATGGATGTGACTAGTGTCTACCTGAACTAGCTTAGTGGATGTGACTAGTGTCTACCCGCACTAGCTTAGTGGATGTGACTAGTGTCTACCTGAACTAGCTTAGTGGATGTGACTAGTGTCTACCTGCACTAGCTTAGTGGATGTGACTAGTGTCTACCTGCACTAGCTCAATGGATGTGACTAGTGTCTACCCGAACTAGCTTAGTGGATGTGACTAGTGTCTACCTGCACTAGCTCAGTGGATGTGACTAGTGTCTACCTGAACTAGCTCAATGGATGTGACTAGTGTCTACCTGAACTAGCTTAGTGGATGTGACTAGTGTCTACCTGAACTAGCTCAATGGATGTGACTAGTGTCTACCTGAACTAGCTCAATGGATGTGACTAGTGTCTACCTGCACTAGCTCAGTGGATGTGACTAGTGTCTACCTGCACTAGCTCAGTGGATGTGACTAGTGTCTACCTGCACTAGCTTAGTGGATGTGACTAGTGTCTACCTGAACTAGCTCAATGGATGTGACTAGTGTCTACCCGCACTAGCTTAGTGGATGTGACTAGTGTCTACCTGCACTAGCTCAATGGATGTGACTAGTGTCTACCTGCACTAGCTCAATGGATGTGACTAGTGTCTACCTGCACTGGATGTGACTAGTGTCTACCTGCACTAGCTCAGTGGATGTGACTAGCGTCTACCTGCACTAGCTCAGTGGATGTGACTAGTGTCTACCTGCACTAGCTCAGTGGATGTGACTAGTGTCTACCTGCACTAGCTCAGTGGATGTGACTAGTGTCTACCTGCACTAGCTCAGTGGATGTGACTAGTGTCTACCTGCACTAGCTCAGTGGATGTGACTAGTGTCTACCTGCACTAGCTCAGTGGATGTGACTAGTGTCTACCTGCACTAGCTCTGTGGATGTGACTAGTGTCTACCTGCACTAGCTCAGTGGATGTGACTAGTGTCTACCTGCACTAGCTCAATGGATGTGACTAGTGTCTACCCGCACTAGCTCAATGGATGTGACTAGTGTCTACCCGAACTAGCTCAGTGGATGTGACTAGTGTCTACCTGAACTAGCTTAGTGGATGTGACTAGTGTCTACCTGAACTAGCTCAATGGATGTGACTAGTGTCTACCTGAACTAGCTCAGTGTGTGTGACTAGCTAGTGGATGAGATTAGTGTCTACCCGAACTAGCTCAATGGATGTGACTAGTGTCTACCCGAACTAGCTCAGTGGATGTGACTAGTGTCTACCTGCACTAGCTCAGTGGATGTGACTAGTGTCTACCTGCACTAGCTCAGTGGATGTGACTAGTGTCTACCTGCACTAGCTCAGTGGATGTGACTAGTGTCTACCTGCACTAGCTCAGTGGATGTGACTAGTGTCTACCTGCACTAGATCAGTGGATGTGACTAGTGTCTACCTGCACTAGCTCAGTGGATGTGACTAGTGTCTACCTGCACTAGCTCAGTGGATGTGACTAGTGTCTACCTGCACTAGCTCAGTGGATGTGACTAGTGTCTACCCGAACTAGCTCAGTGGATGTGACTAGTGTCTACCTGTACTAGCTCTGTGGATGTGACTAGTATCTACCCGCACTAGATCAGTGGATGTGACTAGTGTCTACCCGAACTAGCTCAGTGGATGTGACTAGTGTCTACCCGAACTAGCTCAGTGGATGTGACTAGTGTCTACCCGCACTAGCTCAGTGGATGTGACTAGTGTCTACCCGCACTAGCTCAGTGGATGTGACTAGTGTCTACCTGCACTAGATAAGTGATGAGATTAGTGTCTACCCGAACTAGCTCAAAGGATGTGACTAGTGTCTACCCGAACTAGCTCAGTGGATGTGACTAGTGTCTACCTGCACTAGCTCAGTGGATGTGACTAGTGTCTATCTGCACTAGCTCAGTGGATGTTAATGTGACTAGTGTCTACCTGCACTAGCTCAGTGGATGTGACTAGTGTCTACCTGCACTAGCTTAGTGGATGTGACTAGTGTCTACCTGCACTAGCTTAGTGGATGTGACTAGTGTCTACCTGCACTAGCTTAGTGGATGTGACTAGTGTCTACCTGCACTAGCTCAGTGGATGTGACTAGTGTCTACCTGCACTAGCTCAGTGGATGTGACTAGTGTCTACCTGCACTAGATCAGTGGATGAGATTAGTGTCTACCTGCACTAGCTCAGTGGATGTGACTAGTGTCTACCTGCACTAGCTCAGTGGATGTGACTAGTGTCTACCTGCACTAGCTCAGTGGATGTGACTAGTGTCTACCTGCACTAGCTCAGTGGATGTGACTAGTGTCTACCTGCACTAGATCAGTGGATGTGACTAGTGTCTACCTGCACTAGCTCAGGATGTGGATGTGACTAGTGTCTACCTGCACTAGCTCAGTGGATGTGACTAGTGTCTACCTGCACTAGATCAGTGGATGTGACTAGTGTCTACCTGCACTAGATCAGTGGATGTGACTAGTGTCTACCTGCACTAGATCAGTGGATGTGACTAGTGTCTACCTGCACTAGCTCAGTGGATGTGACTAGTGTCTACCTGCACTAGATCAGTGGATGTGACTAGTGTCTACCTGCACTAGATCAGTGGATGTGACTAGTGTCTACCTGCACTAGCTCAGTGGATGTGACTAGTGTCTACCTGCACTAGCTCAGTGGATGTGACTAGTGTCTACCTGCACTAGCTCAGTGGATGTGACTAGTGTCTACCTGCACTAGATAAGTGGATGTGACTAGTGTCTACCTGCACTAGCTCAGTGGATGTGACTAGTGTCTACCTGCACTAGCTCAGTGGATGTGACTAGTGTCTACCTGCACTAGCTCAGTGGATGTGACTAGTGTCTACCTGCACTAGCTCAGTGGATGTGACTAGTGTCTACCTGCACTAGCTCAGTGGATGTGACTAGTGTCTACCTGCACTAGCTCAGTGGATGTGACTAGTGTCTACCTGCACTAGCTCAGTGGATGTGACTAGTGTCTACCTGCACTAGCTCAATGGATGTGACTAGTGTCTACCTGCACTAGCTCAATGGATGTGACTAGTGTCTACCTGAACTAGCTCAGTGGATGTGACTAGTGTCTACCTGCACTAGCTCAGTGGATGTGACTAGTGTCTACCTGCACTAGCTCAGTGGATGTGACTAGTGTCTACCTGCACTAGCTCAGTGGATGTGACTAGTGTCTACCTGCACTAGCTCAGTGGATGTGACTAGTGTCTACCTGCACTAGCTCAGTGGATGTGACTAGTGTCTACCTGCACTAGATCAGTGGATGTGACTAGTGTCTACCTGCACTAGATCAGTGGATGTGACTAGTGTCTACCTGCACTAGATCAGTGGATGTGACTAGTGTCTACCCGCACTAGCTCAGTGGATGTGACTAGTGTCTACCTGCACTAGATCAGTGGATGTGACTAGTGTCTACCTGCACTAGCTCAGTGGATGTGACTAGTGTCTACCTGCACTAGCTCAGTGGATGTGACTAGTGTCTACCTGCACTAGCTCAGTGGATGTGACTAGTGTCTACCTGAACTAGCTCAGTGGATGTGACTAGTGTCTACCCGAACTAGCTCAGTGGATGTGACTAGTGTCTACCCGAACTAGCTCAGTGGATGTGACTAGTGTCTACCTGCACTAGCTCAGTGGATGTGACTAGTGTCTACCTGCACTAGCTCAGTGGATGTGACTAGTGTCTACCTGCACTAGCTCAGTGGATGTGACTAGTGTCTACCTGCACTAGCTCAGTGGATGTGACTAGTGTCTACCTGCACTAGCTCAGTGGATGTGACTAGTGTCTACCTGCACTAGCTCAGTGGATGTGACTAGTGTCTACCTGCACTAGCTCAGTGGATGTGACTAGTGTCTACCTGCACTAGCTCAGTGGATGTGACTAGTGTCTACCTGCACTAGCTCAGTGGATGTGACTAGTGTCTACCTGCACTAGCTTAGTGGATGTGACTAGTGTCTACCTGCACTAGCTCAGTGGATGTGACTAGTGTCTACCTGCACTAGCTCAGTGGATGTGACTAGTGTCTACCTGCACTAGCTTAGTGGATGTGACTAGTGTCTACCTGCACTAGCTCAGTGGATGTGACTAGTGTCTACCTGCACTAGCTTAGTGGATGTGACTAGTGTCTACCTGCACTAGCTTAGTGGATGTGACTAGTGTCTACCTGCACTAGCTTAGTGGATGTGACTAGTGTCTACCTGCACTAGCTCAGTGGATGTGACTAGTGTCTACCTGCACTAGCTTAGTTAATGTGACTAGTGTCTACCTGCACTAGCTCAGTGGATGTGACTAGTGTCTACCTGCACTAGCTCAATGGATGTGACTAGTGTCTACCTGCACTAGCTCAGTGGATGTGACTAGTGTCTACCTGCACTAGCTCAGTGGATGTGACTAGTGTCTACCTGCACTAGCTCAGTGGATGTGACTAGTGTCTACCTGCACTAGCTTAGTGGATGTGACTAGTGTCTACCTGCACTAGCTCAGTGGATGTGACTAGTGTCTACCTGCACTAGCTCAGTGGATGTGACTAGTGTCTACCTGCACTAGCTTAGTGGATGTGACTAGTGTCTACCTGCACTAGCTCAGTGGATGTGACTAGTGTCTACCTGCACTAGCTCAGTGGATGTGACTAGTGTCTACCTGCACTAGCTCAGTGGATGTGACTAGTGTCTACCTGCACTAGCTCAGTGGATGTGACTAGTGTCTACCTGCACTAGCTCAGTGGATGTGACTAGTGTCTACCTGCACTAGCTCAGTGGATGTGACTAGTGTCTACCTGCACTAGCTTAGTGGATGTGACTAGTGTCTACCTGCACTAGCTCAGTGGATGTGACTAGTGTCTACCTGCACTAGCTCAGTGGATGTGACTAGTGTCTACCTGCACTAGCTCAGTGGATGTGACTAGTGTCTACCTGCACTAGCTCAAGTGGATGTGACTAGTGTCTACCTGCACTAGCTCAGTGGATGTGACTAGTGTCTACCTGCACTAGCTCAGTGGATGTGACTAGTGTCTACCTGCACTAGCTCAGTGGATGTGACTAGTGTCTACCTGCACTGGAGAGCTTATGGATGTGACTAGTGTCTACCTGCACTAGCTCAGTGGATGTGACTAGTGTCTACCTGCACTAGCTCAGTGGATGTGACTAGTGTCTACCTGCACTAGCTCAGTGGATGTGACTAGTGTCTACCTGCACTAGCTCAGTGGATGTGACTAGTGTCTACCTGCACTAGCTCAGTGGATGTGACTAGTGTCTACCTAGTCAGTGCACTAGCTACCTGCACTAGGATGTGACTAGTGTCTACCTGCACTAGCTTAGTGGATGTGACTAGTGTCTACCTGCACTAGCTCAGTGGATGTGACTAGTGTCTACCTGCACTAGCTCAGTGGATGTGACTAGTGTCTACCTGCACTAGCTTAGTGGATGTGACTAGTGTCTACCTGCACTAGCTCAGTGGATGTGACTAGTGTCTACCTGCACTAGCTCAGTGGATGTGACTAGTGTCTACCTGCACTAGCTCAGTGGATGTGACTAGTGTCTACCTGCACTAGCTTAGTGGATGTGACTAGTGTCTACCTGCACTAGCTCAGTGGATGTGACTAGTGTCTACCTGCACTAGCTCAGTGGATGTGACTAGTGTCTACCTGCACTAGCTCAGTGGATGTGACTAGTGTCTACCTGCACTAGCTCAGTGGATGTGACTAGTGTCTACCTGCACTAGCTCAGTGGATGTGACTAGTGTCTACCTGCACTAGCTCAGTGGATGTGACTAGTGTCTACCTGCACTAGCTCAGTGGATGTGACTAGTGTCTACCTGCACTAGCTCAGTGGATGTGACTAGTGTCTACCTGCACTAGCTCAGTGGATGTGACTAGTGTCTACCTGCACTAGCTCAGTGGATGTGACTAGTGTCTACCTGCACTAGCTAAGTGGATGTGACTAGTGTCTACCTGCACTAGCTCAGTGGATGTGACTAGTGTCTACCTGCACTAGCTAAGTGGATGTGACTAGTGTCTACCTGCACTAGCTTAGTGGATGTGACTAGTGTCTACCTGCACTAGCTCAATGGATGTGACTAGTGTCTACCTGCACTAGCTTAGTGGATGTGACTAGTGTCTATCTGTACTAGCTCAGTGGATGTGACTAGTGTCTACCTGCACTAGCTTAGTGGATGTGACTAGTGTCTACCTGCACTAGCTCAGTGGATGTGACTAGTGTCTACCTGCACTAGCTCAATGGATGTGACTAGTGTCTACCTGCACTAGCTCAATGGATGTGACTAGCGTCTACCTGCACTAGCTTAGTGGATGTGACTAGTGTCTACCTGCACTAGCTCAATGGATGTGACTAGCGTCTACCTGCACTAGTAGTTTAGTGGATGTGACTAGTGTCTACCTGCAGCTAGCTTAGTGTCTACCTGTGACTAGCTAGTGGATGTGACTAGTGTCTACCTGCACTAGCTTAGTGGATGTGACTAGTGTCTACTACCTGACACCTAGCTTAGTGGATGTGACTAGTGTCTACCTGCACTAGCTTAGTGGATGTGACTAGTGTCTACCTGCACTAGTAGTTTAGTGGATGTGACTAGTGTCTACCTGCACTAGTAGTTTAGTGGATGTGACTAGTGTCTACCTGCACTAGCTTAGTGGATGTGACTAGTGTCTACCTGCACTAGCTTAGTGGATGTGACTAGTGTCTACCTGCACTAGCTTAGTGGATGTGACTAGTGTCTACCTGCACTAGCTCAGTGGATGTGACTAGTGTCTACCTGCACTAGCTCAGTGGATGTGACTAGTGTCTACCTGCACTAGCTTAGTGGATGTGACTAGTGTCTACCTGCACTAGCTCAGTGGATGTGACTAGTGTCTACCTGCACTAGCTCAGTGGATGTGACTAGTGTCTACCTGCACTAGATCAGTGGATGTGACTAGTGTCTACCTGCACTAGCTTAGTGGATGTGACTAGTGTCTACCTGCACTAGCTCAGTGGATGTGACTAGTGTAGTGTCTACCTGCACTAGCTCAGTGGATGTGACTAGTGTCTACCTGCACTAGCTCAGTGGATGTGACTAGTGTCTACCTGCACTAGCTAGTGTCTAGTGTGGATGTGACTAGTGTCTACCTGCACTAGCTTAGTGGATGTGACTAGTGTCTACCTGCACTAGCTTAGTGGATGTGACTAGTGTCTACCTGCACTAGCTCAGTGGATGTGACTAGTGTCTACCTGCACTAGCTCAGTGGATGTGACTAGTGTCTACCTGCACTAGCTTAGTGGATGTGACTAGTGTCTACCTGCACTAGCTCTGTGGATGTGACTAGCGTCTACCTGCACTAGCTCTGTGGATGTGACTAGTGTCTACCTGCACTAGCTCTGTGGATGTGACTAGTGTCTACCTGCACTAGCTTAGTGGATGTGATGTAGTGTCTACCTGCACTAGCTCAGTGGATGTGACTAGTGTCTACCTGCACTAGCTCAGTGGATGTGACTAGTGTCTACCTGCACTAGCTTAGTGGATGTGACTAGTGTCTACCTCAGTGCACTAGCTGCACTGGATGTGACTAGTGTCTACCTGCACTAGCTCAGTGGATGTGACTAGTGTCTACCTGCACTAGCTCAGTGGATGTGACTAGTGTCTACCTGCACTAGCTCAGTGGATGTGACTAGTGTCTACCTGCACTAGCTCAGTGGATGTGACTAGTGTCTACCTGCACTAGCTCAGTGGATGTGACTAGTGACTAGTAGTCTACCGTCTACCCGCACTAGCTCAGTGGATGTGACTAGTGTCTACCTGCACTAGCTTAGTGGATGTGACTAGTGTCTACCTGCACTAGCTTAGTGGATGTGACTAGTGTCTACCTGCACTAGCTTAGTGGATGTGACTAGTGTCTACCTGCACTAGCTCAATGGATGTGACTAGTGTCTACCTGCACTAGTCAGTGGATGTGACTAGTGTCTACCTGCACTAGCTCAGTGGATGTGACTAGTGTCTACCTGCACTAGCTCAGTGGATGTGACTAGTGTCTACCTGCACTAGTCAGTGATGTGACTAGTGTCTACCTGCACTAGCTCAGTGGATGTGACTAGTGTCTACCTGCACTAGCTCAATGGATGTGACTAGTGTCTACCTGCACTAGCTCAATGGATGTGACTAGTGTCTACCTGCACTAGCTTAGTGGATGTGACTAGTGTCTACCTGCACTAGCTTAGTGGATGTGACTAGTGGATGTGACTAGTGTCTACCTGCACTAGCTCAGTGGATGTGACTAGTGTCTACCTGCACTAGCTCTGTGGATGTGACTAGTGTCTACCTGCACTAGCTTAGTGGATGTGACTAGTGTCTACCTGCACTAGCTCAGTGGATGTGACTAGTGTCTACCTGCACTAGCTCAGTGGATGTGACTAGTGTCTACCTGCACTAGCTTAGTGGATGTGACTAGTGTCTACCTGCACTAGCTCAGTGGATGTGACTAGTGTCTACCTGCACTAGCTCAGTGGATGTGACTAGTGTCTACCTGCACTAGCTCAGTGGATGTGACTAGTGTCTACCTGCACTAGCTCAGTGGATGTGACTAGTGTCTACCTGCACTAGCTCAGTGGATGTGACTAGTGTCTACCTGCACTAGCTTAGTGGATGTGACTAGTGTCTACCTGCACTAGCTCAGTGGATGAGATGTGTCTACCTGACTAGCTAGTGGATGTGACTACTACCTGCACTAGCTCAGTGGATGTGGATGTGACTAGTGTCTACCTGCACTAGCTTAGTGGATGATAGTGTCTACTAGTGTCTACTACCTGCACTAGCTTAGTGGATGTGACTAGTGTCTAGATCAGTGGATGTGACTAGTGTCTACCTGCACTAGCTTAGTGGATGTGACTAGTGTCTACCTGCACTAGCTTAGTGGATGTGACTAGTGTCTACCTGCACTAGCTCAGTGGATGTGACTAGTGTCTACCTGCACTAGCTCAGTGGATGTGACTAGTGTCTACCTGCACTGTGCTCCTGTGGATGTGACTAGTGTCTACCTGCACTAGCTCAGTGGATGTGACTAGTGTCTACCTGCACTAGCTCAGTGGATGTGACTAGTGTCTACCTGCACTAGCTCAGTGGATGTGACTAGTGTCTACCTGCACTAGCTTAGTGGATGTGACTAGTGTCTACCTGCACTAGCTCAGTGGATGTGACTAGTGTCTACCTGCACTAGCTTAGTGGATGTGACTAGCGTCTACCTGCACTAGCTTAGTGGATGTGACAAGTGTCTACCTGCACTAGCTTAGTGGATGAGATTAGTGTCTACCTGCACTAGCTTAGTGGATGAGATTAGTGTCTACCTGCACTAGCTTAGTGGATGAGATTAGTGTCTACCTGCACTAGCTCGGTTGATAAGATTAGTGTATACCCGCTTTGTGATCAAATAATTGAATCCGTATCTAATGTTTCAGATAGACAGATTAAATGCCTTTAGTCATGGAAAGTTTTTTGTCCCCTGACTATAGTTAGCTGCTGTATATCCGCCACAAATAGACTTAAATAATATAGTTTATTTGTCAGCTACTAAGCTGAGCGTCTGGCATGACACTGTGGGCTGTGGATTTCATTTGGAATGCTTTTCGACTGTGCGCAAAGTGGATTGTGAACTGCAGGTTCCTACAATTGCAATTAGCCTGTTGCCAAAGAACTGATGGTGCCCTATACGATTAATTGCGTATGTAACTACTGATCTGTTGTATTGCTGCTTCCATCGACGATGAAGTGCCTTTCTAGCGTTGGACTGTTTGTGTTGGCACTTCTGATACATTTAATGCAGATGTATGCTTCGGTTTTGCTGAGACTGCAGGCTGTTAAAATATGTTCACCAGGGACATTGATGGTGATTCTATGGGGTTGTCGTGGGCACAGGAAGGAAGCAACTATTGGGGCTCAACGTTTGCCATGAAGGTAGAACTGCGATTACCAAGAAAAGTAAAGGTTTTCGACATAATTAATAAGGCTATACCTGAATTTCACTGCCAATTAGTCTGTGATATTATGGTCTGATGCTATGTACCAATTACGTTTCAAGATTTTTTACCCCACCACCTCCACTCGTTTTTCGTCTGACTATAAATATCCTTGATATTTTAGTCGAATGACACAACTTCTCTCTTACGATGAAGTAATTAGGGAACACAGCTTGTGTTTGAAAGGTTGTAGATTCGATGTCCAATTTCGCTTGTCGGTTATAAAGTTCAGGTATTTTGTAGATCTTTTGGTGTCGTCGCAACAACGGAATTCAAGCTTCATTCGACCCTCTGGACCAGCGCTCTAGGAAAATCGACCGAGTGATTTAGTATAAAATCAAATTGAAAGAATGATACAGCTTTAAACACCATCTTAACTTGTCTGTAATGTGAGAACAAAATTATGGATTTCGCAAGACCTGACTGTGGGGCGTGAGAATCATTGTAAGATACATTAGTTAGTTAGTTAGTTAGTTAGTTAGTTAGTTAGTTAGTTAGTTAGTTAGTTAGTTAGTTAGTTAGTTAGTTAGTTAGTTAGTTAGTTAGTTGGGTTATCCTCATTGCACTCCGGACATATCCATAGGTGCTCAGATCCTCCCCTCAGTATGAACCCCAACGTCCGATGGCTAATAGTACCAGTTGTATGTTGATTAACAAGTCTTCTGGCGTGTCTGGTGTGCGTCTCGTTTTTTGCTGTACCGATCTTAATTCCCAAGTCTGCCATTCTGGCGAGTGATGTTGATTCACTGCCACCTTCCCATTTCTCTGAGGGCATTGATAATATCAGCATGATCCATAGGCTGACCGTCGGTAGTGATAGCGGATCCAGCCAACCTGTCAGCTCTTTCATTTCCATCGACGCCTGCGTGTCCCGGAACAAAAATAAAGGTGACTCCACGCACAGTGGACTTCTGTAATGATTCAAGCCATTGTCTTGGCACTGAACCTGCCTGAACCCTCCGGATCATACTCATTGAATCACTGAGTATACACACGCGGGTGTATTTTTGTGTTTCAAGCCAGGCAAGCGCTTGCGTCACTGCCATCACCTCCATCGTCATGCTGCTGGTTGTCATGGAGAAGGCGCCGTTGGCTTCTTTGACTGTTCTGCCCGCTGAGCGTGCTGTAAATGCCCATGAGCTTCTTCTTTGGCGTATAACGGATCCGTCTGTATAGATTATTGCATCTGCTTCGTCTGAATTTTCAAGATATATATGAGAGACAATGCCTAAATCCTGACACGTCTGAAGTCAGCACAGAAGTTATGACAGATTATCAGTGCAGGCGTCCTTTATTGTGCCAGCCAATACCACAGCCAACTAACAAGGCGGCTCATTTTTGTGTGCGGCTACTCAAAGATACCCGCACATTGTTATTGTTGCTTTCATTGTTATGTGCTAATTATGACTGTACACAGATGTATCTACCAATACAAGACGGTTTTTGCTTAATAACGGGGTTAGTAGGAAACTTAGCCAACCAACTGTACAGCTAAACACATTTTAAAAAACGTTGCTGCGTACATACATCAACACGTACGAACTAAGGAACAAGCGTCATCATACACTAAGTAACACACACATGCCCACACAAAGCAACATTACAAACGCTCACACACACAGGTGCATGCACACTATTTTCCAATGACACTGACACTTGCACACGCACACACAATAACACACGCACACACACGTAAACACACGTAAACGCACACATACACACACACACAGACACCCACACAGAGTCTCACAGACATGCATATACACAGGCACTTACACGGCAGACCGTCAATCTCGTCGGTAGCTAATTACTGGTAAGGTATTGCCTCCTGGAGCTAGCGTGTCGAACCGGGAGATCTGGCAGGGTTTGGTTGCAGCTGGCGACGATAGTCTCTCTCATGTAGAGGTGTACTGTTGCATCGATGATCTACGGGAAACCAGTGAGCAATCGCTGTCATCACTGGTCATTATCTGATAGAAATAGGGATGGACGAGTTACGGGCTGACAAAGGTAAACTCTCTTTTGTTAATGATACCAAAATAGATTGTTTTCCAGACTGTATGTACCGTGTGTTAACTCAAGTCATAACTGTGCACATATTCCGCCCCTGCCCTACACCATTTCCTTCCACACCACAGAGTTGTCTTTGTGCTTAGACTCTAAAACATGTTGTTTCTGCCAACTGATATTCTGAATACATGGAAAAAAGTTATGATATATATATATATATATATATATATATATATATAGATGTGTGTGTGTGTGTGTGTGTGTGTGTACAAGACCACTGAGTGGATTTTTCAGTGCTAAAACAATAATAATATGCCCCCTTCCTCCTTTCCCAGCTACACACAGAAAACATAAATCAATAATTTTACAATTCAAAACAAAGTTTTCCTGTAGACAATGTAAATCATGTGGGCACAAACCATAGATTGCATAATTTATTCACTAGCATATTTCGCTGTACCTCGTTGGAGGCATTACTGCAGAGTTCAAGATATAATTAAATGAAATCATTTCGCTGAAATGCATGCATCGCATTGTCAAGTTAGGTTGCCCATCTCTCAAGCAGAAATTCAAGGTCACCCATATAATTACAATTGTAATTAAAAATTTATCGCGTCCTCGTTTTGCTTCTGTGTCACACTAAATCTGTACCCATATGTCTGTGCTACACTAACCCTGTATCCTACATGCCTGTGCTACACTAACCCTGTATCCTACATGTCTGTGCTACACTTACCCTGTATTCTACATGTCTGTGCTACACTTACCCTGTATCCTAAATGTCTGTGCTACACTTACTCTGTATCCTAAATGTCTGTGCTACACTAACCCTGTATCCTACATGTCTGTGCTACACTTACCCTGTATTCTACATGTCTGTGCTACACTTACCCTGTATTCTACATGTCTGTGCTACACTTACCCTGTATCCTAAATGTCTGTGTTACACTTACTCTGTATCCTAAATGTCTGTGCTACACTTACCCTGTATCCTTCTTGTCTGTGCCACACTTACCCTGTATTCTACATGTCTGTTCTATAGTAACCCTGTATCCTAAATGTCTGTGCTACACTAACCGATTTGTGCTTTATTCTTTGTTTGTATTCCCAGTTTTCTACAAGGTGTCTATTAGGATGGTTACGATTCTTTCTAACGCATCTTTCATAAATTTCTTAAGTGGTTTTTTCTCTCCGCAACCCGAGGGGTTCCACATTTGTATGGATTTCACATGCAGCGGTTGGTGTAGACTGCATAGCTACGCAGATTAATCGGAGGGCATTATTTTATACTCTGTCAAGAGTCTCTAGATTAGTTTTGGAGCAGGCTGTAAACAGTGAGTTGTTGTACTCTATCACAGAGCAAACATATCCTAGATATAAGCCCCTTAGAGTTTCCTTGTCTGATCCCAATGATGTACCTGCAAGTCTCTTTAAAAACTGTAACCGCCTCAATGCCTTATTCATTACGTTTTCAATATGGTTTTTGAGGCTGAGCTGCCGGTCAAGTGTGACTCCGAGGTATGTAGGATTCTCTTCTTTCATCACTCGGTGCTTGTCTAACCTCAGGTTAATATTCTTCCTTGCTACTTGATGGCTTTTGGTCAAGACTGTGTAGACCGTCTTTGCATAGTTAACCTTGAGTTTCCATCTTTGGCAGTACTCCTGCAGTCTTCTAAAGTCTCCATTTAGTCTTTGGGCTCCACTTTCTACATTTTCGTGACTCTGCTATATTGCTAGGTCATCAGCGTAAAAGGCCTTTTCGGCCTTAATTTGTTCTGGCAGGTCATTGATAAGGATTAGGAACAGTGTACAGCTCAATGATGAGCCTTGTGGCAAGCCCTCCTCCAAGAATTCTTTAGAAGAGATTGCGTTGTGCATCTTAGTCTGGATTGTTCTATCTATCAGAAAGTATTTCACCCAGTTATACAATCTACCATGTATTCCTATGCTCATCATCTTGATCAGGAGACCTTTTCTCCATACTCTGTCATAGGCCTGCTGGAGGTCGACAAAGACGGCCACTGTGTGTTTCTTTTTTTGGAAGCCATCATGTATTGTTTGTGTCAGTCTGAACAGCTGGTCTTCTGTGCAGCTGTTGGTTCTGAAGCCTGCCTGTTCATGGCCTAGAACACCAGAACTCTCTAGGAACCAATACAAACGCCTGTTTATTATTCTTTCTGCAACTTTGCCCAAGCATGATGTTAAGAATATCGGGCGGTAGCTTTTGGGGTCGTCTGGAGACTTTTTGGTTTTAAGAATGAGGACGATATATGCATTCCTCCATGCCTTTGGAAGTTTGCTTGAGCTCCAAGTTTTATTAATAAGCCTGAGAACTACTTCTCTCCCAGACCGGCCAAGATGTAGCAGCATTTCGTTGTTGATCTTATCTGGGCCTGGGGATTTTCTAGGTTTTAATTTCTTCAGGGCTTGTTCTTATTTATCCATGCTAAATTCATTTTCAAAAAGGGAGTCGCTGGCTGTTGGAGCTGTCTCTTGTTTCTTCAACTGAGAGAGTTGTGTTCTATCGAGTTCTGACAGCTTACCTGCTCTGTTAACCGAGGCAAAATAATGATTGAAATGTTCTGCTTTCTTCTTGTCTTCAGTGATTGTCTTACTCCCATCTGTCACTGGTTTTGGGTTCACTCTTCTACTTTCTCCGGAGAGGTTTTTAACTAAAGTCCATGCTTTATTTCCATTCTGTCTAAGGTCTAAGTTGGAGCAAATTTCTGTCCATTTATCTCTTTTAGCCTTATTAACTACAAGCTTTACTCTGGCACATGCTTTATTGTATTGGATCTTTGCTTCTGCTAAACGTGCTGTTTCGAGCAATATTCTTGCTTTATTCCTTTCAGATATAGTATTTTGAATTTCTTTGTTTCAGAAAGGTTTATATGCCTTCCGGCTGCCCCTTGGGATGGCTTTCAACGCTGCATTCAGGATTGCTTCTGTTATATCTGTAATAGGGTGGAAGCGACGAAGACTACAGTGCAGCAAATTTAAGATCTTAGATTTATTCTGGTTTGAAAATGGCTAAAAGTCCACCGGAACAATTAATAGTGTTAGACGACAACACGGGAAAAATCTGGCTCGCTGTGTATAAAAGATTTTGTTTAGTCTTGGAGCGACCTATTTGACTGCGGGACCAACCTGTGGAAGCCTAACCTAGCTACTGATGCTTTGCACAATGAGCTGGTCGGCAGGTATGGCGACCACAGGTAACGTTCGTGGTCTGACTGATTGCAGGGATGGTACGTTCAGTTGGTTATAATAGATTTTGCATTTGTATTCTTGCTAAGAGATAGTTAGATGGTACATCCCTATATATTTGAGATTTTGTTCCAGCCCTACTCCTGACTTCACTTCAAACATGTTTGTGCTAGCTTATCACCCAGTTCCTGTATGTCTGTGCTACTCTAACGCTACTCCCTATAGGTTTGTGCTTAAATATACCAATTTGTTTATGTTAAATAGTTGCGGTGTGTATATGTGTGTGTGTGTGTGTGTGTGTGTGGTGTGTGTGTGTGTGCGGAAGGGGGAGGTGTAGATAATATATATATATGTTATATATATATATATGTATATTGATATATATATATAGATAGAGATATAAAGAGAGTGTGCGAGTGAGAGAAAGAGAGAGAGAGAGAGAGATACATAGAGAGAGAGAGAGAGAGTGTGTGTGTGTGTGTGTGTGTATGAGAGACAGAGGAAGGGGGCGGTCTGGATAAAATATAATGTTCGCATCGGACGTGTTAACATAGATTTGGCTGTACATCAAACACAGAAACGAAAGTATACTATCTTGAAATACCCAGGCTACCCCCTCTATGTTGTGTTGTCGACCATGCGCTTGTTTGCTTCTGTTTAATGGCTAAATTTGTGTATTACCTGCTTATACCACACACGGCTGTAATATTAAACCAGTCTTTTCCTTGTGATACTTTACTTCACCTGCATCACTGCACAAATTTAAGCTCTTGAGACATGGACATTCTATAGTTAAATAAAGATGGTCTCAGGCTGTTACAAGTAACACCTATCTGGGTCTGAAAGAGTTAAATACGCGCCAGTTTGATAGATAGACTCTTTCAGCATTTCCCACTGATCGTTTATCGTTTCCCACTGATCGTTTATCGTTTTCCACTGATCGTTTATCGTTTCCCACTGATCGTTTACCGTATCCCACTGATCGTTTATCGTTTCCCACTGATCGTTTATCGTTTGTATTTTTGATTTTCTCATGAGATTTCTAGGGAAAATAATGTGGTGGTTTCAAATTTCTAGGAAGTCTATTTACAAAAGATAGCAGACTGGCTTGAAAGAGAGACAGAAGCCAAAGATCAGAAGGCAAATGCTGACACCTAGCAGTTAGCCCCACTGCTTAGACATCTATATGTCTATCTTCCAGCAAAGCAGCCAATGATTACTAGCATCTTTATTCCTGCTTTATGCTCTCAGTGCCAAACATGGACAATGAATAGAACAGAAAATAACTCTACCAGTGAAATGTGCTGTGTCTGTAAAGTGAGTGACTTTCAACCCCACCAGGACCACACATTAAGCGATTAAACATCCGCTGACACAAAGTGCCACCATTCGGATGAAAATCCCCGCTGCACATGTCCCAGAAACCACATTTAACCGTTAGGTTATATTACGGCCCCTGACGACAGCCGGGGTGAAGCTTTAAAATAAGCAAAAATAGCGTCTTGTATCAGGATAAACACATTGTGTGTATTCTTAAGGTCACTAACAAAACAAGAGGGGAAAAGGTACACGAATAATACCAGCAACAGAGAGAAAGTTGCAATAAGACTGTGTCTGAATTATTTTGACAAATGAAGAGTGAAATGGTTCAGCCAGACAGTAGAACATTTCTGATAATGGCGAGCGTATAGCTAAATAAAAAAAATTTTAAAAAAAGATAGATTATTATTGTAACAGAAACCTTAAAAAAAAAAAAAATATGAAAAAATTGCATGACTCAAGCTATTAGACCAGCACAGGACAAATACAGAAAACCACGGCACCGGTCAACAGCCTTGTATCAGTGAAATGACGAAAGAAGAAGTATATCTTGGTAGGTACAAGGTTTCGAAAGCAATTTTTTTAAGGCTCAAAAATACTTGTTTAGACACAGCTTCGGAAACAATTCTGAACGACCGAGTATATCTGATTAGACAAAACAGATTCGGAAACAATTCTGAACGATCGAGTATATCTGATGAGACACAACAGATTCGGAAACAATTCTGCACGATCGAGTATATCTGATTATACACAACAAATTCATAAACAACTTTATCATGTTCGTGTATATGGCGATTAACAGAAACAACTTTATAAGGTTGGAGTATATGGTGATGAACTCTAAAGCCTGAGAAACAACATTGCTGAAAGTTTGTTGGCAAAATATATGACAGTTCTTGATTGTGTTGACACGAGAGAAGTGACAATTGAGAAAAGTGGAGCAGGCACAAGGAGAAACACGCACAAGGAGAAACATTAGTTATTTCCACACCATGACCTCTATAATCCAGGAGACATGGACTGTAATTTGGCTACATCTAACTCGCATTTTACTTAGTGGCTCTCAAACTCTGTTTAAAGACACCCTTTCAGCTCTAAGATCGTATTGTAATGCCTTTCGATACCATGGCAATAAACTATTGAGAATCTCGTCATGGGTGTCAATATTTCCCCCAATAATCTTCCACTTGTCACAAAGTGTTGCCCATATATTCTTCTTATAACGTTGCTAAAATGATGATCGTTTACAACAAGAGAGAGAGAGAGAGAGAGAGAGAGAGGGGGGAGGGAGGGAGGGAGAGAGAGAGAGAAAGAGAGAGAGGGAGAGAGAGAGAGAGAGAGAGAGAGAGAGAGAGAGAGAGAGAGAGAGAGAGAGAGAGAGAGAGAGAGAATGTCGATGACTGTGATAAATTATTTTCCTATCTCACTTCACTAAACAATGTTTAGAATTCTTGTTTTAGTTGTCGACCGAATGTGCTCTTATTTACTTAGTCATTCATTACTGACACATCCACATGTAAGTATTATCACTAAAAACATTTTATAAACAGCATATTAATACCACACTGTGTTAGCATTGCCAAACTTAAACATCATCAAAGGCTCAAAGTAAACACTAGGGATATTTGAAGAAAGCCGTAAAATTAATCATTCGAGGCCGAATTAGAAATGATATGCCAGACACCCTGTGGGAACATCATGCACCTAATTTACTGAAAGCAGAAGATCAAATGATTAGGTCATCCACAACCACTAACACAGGCGCCCTGGGAGAGAGAGGACTGATGATGTTAAAGACATTCTACCTTCACACAGAAGTCACTAGACCAGGGTTTCCCAAAGTAGGCGACAGTGGCCACTGTGGTTGGGTAGAGTAGGCGCTGCGACAGTCAAAGGGAGAGACAGAGGCCTCGGTCACATTTGGTGGGGGGGGGGGGTGTCCTGAACGGCTGGCGGTGGGGGTTGGGGGGGGGGGGGTTGGTAGTGCCTCGGATGCCGTTAATGACATTAAATAAAAAAACAAAAACTAAGGACAGCTGCTCAAACGAAGAAAAAGAAGAAGAAGAAGAGGAAGAAGAAGAAGAAGAAGAAGAAGAAGAAGAAGAAGAAGAAGAAGAAGAAGAAGAAGAAGAAGAAGAAGAAGAAGAAGAAGAAGAAGAAGAAGAAGAAGAAGAAGAAGAAGAAGAAGAATAAGAAGAAGAAGAAGAAGAAGAAAAGAAGAAGAAGAGAAAAAGAAGAAGAAGGAAAAGAAGAAACGAAAGGAACATTCTGATCAATGTTTTTGTAACTGATGAAATTTGTAGTAATTACTTTATTTTTGCAGACACACACACACACACACACACACACACACACACACACACACACACACACACACACACACACACACACACACAAAGCAATAAAAGTCAGAATTGTTGGCACTTTGCAGAACTAACCCCAGCATTTTATGGCTGTGTACAATTTTCCTAGGCAATTTTACGTTCAGTAGTTTGCCATTGCTCTCTCGGCTGTCGGTTCTCGATGCCAGTGTTGAAACCAACAAAAGATGGTCTGCTGTCAAATCACCCGCAACAGAGATCCACCCCGGTGGATTTGATAGCAAACGGTGGACCCCCCCCCCCCCCCTTTTTCTACCCCCGCCAAAACAATTGGGTCAAAGAGATAAAGACCTTAAGGTATTTGCTACATGTATGAGGCAGACAAGAGCTCTGACCTGATCCGTGGTACTGCTGATCTGGCACGATGACAAATCACTACCGCTTGTGATTATTAGCACGACAAACAATGATGATTCAGATTGTTCCAGGGAGCTGGGGCGCTGAGCTATTCCATTTTTAACCGAAAAGGGCGTGGTGTGTAAACACACGCACACTGCACTAGACAGTGCTAGCTGCCTTCAAGTCTTAAAGTGGAAGTTGATAGTAAGGATGATGATGATGATGATTATGTTGATGGGGAGATATGATTGTGAAATATTGTTCTATAAAATCACTACACTAAGAGTTCAACAAACAGACTTTATGGCTTGTCTGCATATAGTCAAGACGTCACAGTTTTACATTAAACGCGACTTCTATCAATGATTAACGGCCCAGTATTCAACAACATGAACATCTATATATATAAAAATCAATGTTTGTGTGTTTGTTTGCCCCCTATAGACTCGGAAACTACTGAACCGATTTAGCTGAAATTTTCTGGATATGTTTGTTTTGATACCGGATGTTGAACCATCATGGTTTGAAATTTAACCTGTCACTGTTAGAGTGATAGGTGAACCACAAATTGTTTTGGTATAAGTTAATATTCGAGAAACTAATATTTATAATTTTAGTGATTTCTAATTATAGTCCACGTTAGTAATTGTGCATGCGCCGTGCAGCCAACACCTCCTCTAAAACATTGAATAGGTCGTTGTACAGCAGTCAAGACTATATCTATATCTGTGGCAGGCAATAATTGCCACATATAACTATATTAGACACGATTTCTATTTTCTGTTTTTTTTTTATAAACAGGGATTCGATGAGTTAGAAAAATAGCCGATGGATTGGTATTCACAGCAAGAGGGGGAGTAAGACAGGGGTGTGTCTCAGGGACTATCTCGACGTCTGCGTACACACTGACCCAAGCTACATTAACCGTGTTAAGACACGTGCGATTTCTTTTGTTGTGCCGTTTCATTAATAATATTTGGAATTATCTGTCTATGATAAAACAATTGCCTGCTGTTTGAGGTTGTGTTATAATCGGGACACAAGATGCATGTAGGGACACACATTTAAAATACACTATGTTCTCTTTACATGTTGTACCGATCGATTAGTTGCTTGGTCGAATGGTTAGAACACCCGGCTCTTGAGAGGGAGACCAGGGTTCAAATCCGCAGTAGATTTTTTTTTTTTTTTTTGTTAATTAGGGATCTAAAAAAAAAGATCCTCACCTGCCACTGTCGTGGCGACAGCACTAGCCATATGGCCCCTAATGAATCATATTTAAAAAAAATAAAAAAAAAAATAAAAAAAAAAAAAAACCAAGGGACATAGGTTTGTGGGTAAACCAGTTCGATAATTAAATTTGAACCATTTAACATACTTATGATTTCATTTTAAACTTTTTGATTACATGGTTACACTGAAATTTCATAGCTTTCCATTTATTTTCATTTAGATTTAATTATTTCTTCTTCGTTGGCATTTTAAGCTGTGCTGTTTACCATAGCGTTTATTTCCTAATTTCTGGTGTATAGTTTTTTCTGTTTTAATTGCTTTTCAATTGTGTTTTTTTCTTTTTACCCTACTCAACTACTTCGATGAGTAGTCAGTGAATTTGGGGGGGGGGGGGGGGGGGCAAACTGATTACTGAGGGAAGGCTTTTAAGTCACAGTAACTGCTTTACACTCTCAAATGTAGCAGCAGGTCAGTAGTAGTTGTGAGCGGTTGGGCGGTTACACCTTAGTGCTCTCATGTGAATACCGCCGTAAAACGATTATGGCATTCTTCTGTCCTGGGAGCATGAAAGCTCGTACATTCCTAACCCTGACCAGTCCGTGGCGACAGCACTAGCCATGCGGCCGCCAAATCTTCTGGCTCACGACTCCGTGTCTACTCGATGTTAAAAACAGATAGCAGTGATAATTGATTTTAGCAAATATTTTATTTTTAATGTTTTGGTTGGTTCGTGGTAGTAGTTGTACTGGTACTTGAAGGATGATGCCTGTTAAATATTTGTCTTAGCCCCATTCACTTACCTATTACATAATTCCTGCTCCCAATTTAGTCCGGATGGACCAGGCATTTCACATGTCAAGTTACAAACAACCAAGAATATCGCCAGGTGATGATTTTTCAATCCTTCGAAGAGGGAGAGAGCAGTAGTCAGCAGGAAGATGGGAATGAGGAGTAGGTTATATGACTTTCTAACATGTTTAAGAGGCTTTAATTACGAACATAACTACAATTCAACTTTACACATGGTTTTTAAAAGTTCCAATGAATTAATTAGTCCATGTGTTTATATTTTAAAAAACGTTAACGACTTTCTACCTTCACTATTCATAATTTTTTTACGACAGACTTTGTTAATATATAATGACATAAAGTAAGTACACTTTTCACTTACAATCGCATGAATAAAGTCCAATACAAACAGCTTTTAGCACGTGATACACCAGAATAACTATCTTTGTTACTGTGCTAATAGCACCATTTAAATGAACACTAATATTGCACACACAATTATATGGTGCGTGTTCTAAAGTTGGAAAAACCAGACTATATATTAAATGTGCAGAAGAATGAATGGCGACATTAACTCTATTACACAGGGTGCGATTTCCATTGACTTAACATAAAGCTTTTACAAAAACCTTTGATGATACAATGGTAGTAGGTGGATTTAGTTGTGGGGGGGGGGGGGGATGACAATAGAAAGACTATCTGGTACTACAGAAATTCTAAGCAGATTTACAATGATTGTATCGGTTACATGCGATTTTCACATAATTCATTGACATAAAGCCAAACATATTTTCACAGCAATACAATGGCATAAAGTCAGTTAGTAGATTTTTAAAAGCAATACAATGACAAATCAACAGACAACTTCGGAACAATACAATGACATAAAGTTCTTACACACAGATTTCTAAATTAAACTGACAAAAAGTCTGTTAGATAGATTTTCACATAATTCAATCACATAAAGTCTTGTTACATAAAAGTTTCACAAGATAAAAAACAGCTCAGTAAAGTCTTGGTATACAGTTAAGAAAAAACACCAAAACAATGAAATTAAAGTTCTGGACAAGTGCATGAATGATTGAATAAATGAATGAATAAATCTGTTACATGATTTTCACTGGGGGAGGGTGACAGGGGGGCCGCACAATCTCACATAATATCTTGAACAAGTCTGTTACAAGAGTTTGACCACAATGATGATAACTGTTACAATCCCCAATCGATAGTTGTGAGGTACTTAACGATAGGACTCGAGACCGTCTTTTTCCCGTGTTTGTCTTCCCTATCACTTCCCAATAAATTAGTCTTATTAGGCATGGATGTTCTGCTGCTCCTGCACCGCACAAGTGATGCCTGAGGACATTCACCCTTTCCACGTCATCATAAACTAGCTGGCTACACAGAGTTGCAGCAGGAGCAGTTCATCTGTCAGTTTTCTCTGTCATATTCTAGTCAGAACATGTTCAATATAGGCTTCAGCTACGTATGGCATTCAACGTTATCACACAAGCTGTTGTTTCCCGAAACAATTATCCATGTGCGTTACACATAAAACGTAAGGGTCTCCGCTTCATTATAGATACTGGACAGCAAAGAAAGGAATTAGGATAACAATTATGAATTATGCAAAGAGAACATTTTTTGTTTTTACAACCGCAAACAGCCTATTTAAACAGCGCCCAAGAAGAGAAGGTTTTACACCAGGATATCATCTGATGATAATTTCAAGAACCAAACTACCGCTTAACATAAACAGAAATGTTGCACACATAATATGTGTAGAAGCCTTCCTTAGGATAGACACAAGTAATTAACTACTTGTTGTAGACCTCTAGATACAACTAGTCTGTTACACAGATTTCTACACAATACAATGACATAGTCTGTTACATAGATTTCTACACAATACATTGACATATAGCCTGTTACACACATTTTTACATAATACAATGACATAAAGTCTGTTACATAGATTTTCACATAATACAATGACATAAAGTCTGTTACACAGCTTTCTACATAATACAATGACATAAATCTGTTAGACAGATTTCTACATAATACAATGACATAAAGTCTGTTACACACATTTTTACACAAGATAATGACATAAAGTATGTTACACAATTTCTAAATAATACAATGACAAATAGTCTGTTACACAGATTTCTACACAATACAATGACATAAAGTCTGTTACACAGCTTTCTACATAATACAATGACATAAATCTGTGAGACAGATTTCTACATAATACAATGACATAAAGTCTGTTACACACATTTTTACACAAGATAATGACATAAAGTATGTTACACAATTTCTAAATAATACAATGACAAATACTCTGTTACACAGATTTCTACACAAGACTGACATACTTTGTTACACAGATTTCTACACAAGCCAATGTCATTTTTTATTACTCGAAATGAGTAATGTTCAACCCCGCCAGAACCCCAATTAATCAGCCCTTGCCAATGGATGCTGCACAGCTGACTGCATTTCTGCTTCAGGAATGGCAGGCTGTTCCTCAATATGCTCTTCGGGCCCTTGTGGACTCGAAGCATCTACGCTGCCGTGAATGCCTTGCGGCAAACGGAGGTCATATTTTGAAATGTCTAGTTGTCCAATATCTACGGTGTCACCTTTGAAAAGATGGGAGGCACACTTCACAGTGTCGTTGCGTTTGAATGTGTTTCCTTTTCTTTCTATGACATGTCAGTTTTTGCATTAAACAAATGTCGTTTTCACTGATGTTACTTACGTTTATTTTAGATTTGTTTAATAATTTCAGCCAAGGTTTTTTCTAAGGGGCCTTTGACGTGTAACTAATTATCATCAGGTGCTTTGACGACTGGCGTGGGCGTTCATGCCTCTCCATAGTCTGCGGTCTTCTGCAGCATGTATCAGTTTGTGTGCTGACACACCCCCATGCCATTCAACAAGACTGTTAGGAATCTTCTCTCGTCTTCCTCTATCCCTCCTTCCACAGATCTTTCCAGTGGTCACAACATGTTCCATTCTCCCTCTTCTCATAACATGACCGAAAAATGATGCCTGTCTCCTTCTGATGTCTGTAATAAGTTGTCTTCCGGCTCCCGTCTCTTTCAAAACCTCTTTGTTGATCCTTTTGGCTGTCCAAGGTATTTTAAGCATTTTTCTGTAAAATCACATCTCTGAGGCCTGAAGACATTTGTTGTCCTACCTACCAATTTGCCAGGTCTCACGGCTTTATGTTAAAACTGTATGTATGTAGCAAGCAAGAATTCTGTTTCTAACCCTCAATGATGAAGATATATTGCATAAGATGTTCTTTATTTTATAAAATGCAGTTTTTGCCTGTCCTATTCTGTTTCTTATCTCAGTAATTCATCTTCCATCGGATGTTATCCATGTGCCCAGATACATTTGCCTGCACTCGTAATAAAATAACACCACTGACTTATATTACACATTTAGGAATAATTATTTTCTTTGATACCACCATTACTTCTGTCTTTCCATTATTCAAACTGAGGCCTATTCTTCCACTTTCTACCACCACAATGTCTATCATTTCCTGTAGTTCTTTCTGACTTGTTGCTATCAAGACTGTGTCATCAGCATAACGTAAATTGTATATATTGTGCCCACCAACCACAATTCCGGGCATACCAATTAACAGATCTTATTATATATTTACTGTATAGTGAAAATAAATCAGGTGAAAGTACACATCCTTGTCGTACGCCCCTTTTTATATACTGAAGTGTATCTAAACAGTTAATTCTTATAGCTGCTTTTTGCTGCAAATACATATTGCTTGTTATTTGTAGATCTTTTCCATCAATGTTTAATTTGTCTAACAGTTTGATTACTTCTTCGTGTCAAATGCTTTTGTACAGTCTATGAAGCATAAGTACAAATCAGTCTTTACTTCTATAGCTGTTTCTGACAATGTCCTTAGGATGTATATGGTATTGTTTGTACCCTTTTCTTCTACAAATCCACATTATTCATCGCTAATTTCTGGTTTAATTTTGTTTTTTATTCTCTTCATAATAATTCTCTGTAACATCTTAGTCAAGTGACTCATAAGACTTATTGTCCGATGGTCATCACATTTTAAAGCGTCTAGTTTCTTTAGCAGAGCTATAAATATGGATTTTAAAAAGTCATTTGGAATATACCTACTATTATAAATGTCATTAAAAAGTTTAGTTATTATTTGAATTCCAAAATCTCCTAGTGCTTCGGTTTCTTTCAGTGAGATGTTGTCTGACCGGGTGCTTTTCCTTTTATCATATGTTGCAATGCATCCTCAGTCATCATTGGTGGACCATCATTGTTGGCCTGCGATTCTACATCTGGTCTATTATGACATGTTACTAGTTGTTTATATAGAAGAAGACATAGGCGCCGTGTGAGAAGAGTTGGATCAATGCACTGTTAAATCTAATATCCCCACTGTTTCTATGTTTCCAGTATGCGCCTGTCGGAGATTTTACCACGACTGACCCCAACAAACATCTTCCTCATCTGTGTCATTGTGACTATAGTGATATTTGTGGGTGTGTTCAGCAGGTAACATAACATTAACGTGCACGTTTGTTGTCTTAGTGTGTCCTATGTATACGATCATCGTGTCCAGACTGTCTTTTTCATATGGTAATATAAATGTATAGATAGCAGACAAAGCGACTGCCTGGTGTACCCAGATGGGTGCTTTCGTTAACCTAGAAGAGGTGTTTGAATTAAAGTATTGTTAAAGCCAACAAGTCAGGGTTCAAAATTAAGTGTAGCAACGTCAACACGGACCGCAGTTTGAGATTCCATCATAAATTCCACCCTGTCTATCCAGAGACGATCTAGTTTTACTCCTAAAGAGTTCAACTGGATAGTCTGCTGTGGTTAGATCTTTAGTGTTAAACAAAAGATAATGGTAATCCTAGTTTCAGCTTCATACACGGAACATTTCCTGTGCCAACAAAGAAAACGCAGCTCACAGT